>CM035415.1:171798750-172398750 GCA_020310875.1 Ceratopteris richardii
ATGGGAGTTGGTAAGATCATTTTAACTACTGGTGATGGTAGTTCTTTCACTTTGTCAGATGCTTTATTTATGCCAGGGATGAAGAAGAACCTATTATCAGTTTTTGCATTAGCCAAGATTGGCTTGGTTGTGAAATTTGTTGATGACAGGTGTACAGTTCATGATCTGTCAAATGGCGATGTGATTATTGCTTCTGGCATTTTATGTCGTGGGCTGTATAAGCTCATAGACTATGGAAGATGAGTAAATGATTTGGCATGTGTAGTAAATGATTCTCAGGCAATGTCAGATGCAAAGCTTTGGCATGCACGTTTTGATCATCTGAATTTTGCTAGTTTGCTACGCCTACAGAAATTTGAAATGGTGTCCTCTGCCCGAATTTGAGGCACCTGGAAAAAATGTTTGTGAAGGCTGTATTTTGGGCAAAATGCAGCGTTCGTCCTTTCCAAAAGATGGTTCAGTTTGGGCTACTCAGAAAGTGCAGCTTGTACATAGTGATGTCTGTGGTCCTATGCAGGCACCTTCTTTTGCGAATTATCTTTACTTCGTACTTTCATCGATAATTTTTCCAGGCATGCATGGGTATATCCATTGAAGGCAAAGTCCGAAGTGTTCATGTGCTTCAAACAGTTTTTGGTTTTGGCTGAAAATCTGTCAGCATGTAAAATGGGCATCCTCCATTCTGATCGAGGGGGGGAATATATGTCTTCTAATTTTTATGCGTTTTTGGCTGAACGTGGGATAAAACACCAGTTTACAGTGTGCTATACACCTCAACAGAATGGAGTTGCTAAACGAAAGAGCAGGTCACTCATGGAGATGGCGAGGTGTATGGTCAAGAGTCAGGCTTTACCACATAGTTTTTGGCTTGAGGCTGTCATGTTAGTGTTACCCACAACAAAAATTGAAGAGTTCATTAATACAGCCACAAGATTGGAGTAGATTAGGCATCAATATGGGACATTCTCTTCTAATTTATCATAGCCTGTAGAATCTTAGGACCTAGTAATTCAACTAAGGAAGGAACTTGAGAGCTTGAAAAGGAAAAAAAACCCACAAAGAGGAGGAAAGTGTAGTAACTCAGCTGAGGCGAGAAATTGAGGCCTTAAATCTACAAAAAGAAGAGGAAGCCCAAGTAGAGGAGTTGGCACAAATTCGATAAGAGTTATAGGAACTCCGAGGAGGTGGCATCAAAAATGGATTGTGGTGCACCATATGCAGCAAACAGGATCATGTGGTAAGTGAGTGCCCTCTTTTAAGTGTGACTTGCTAACTATGCAGGAAAGTTGTCATGAGGCCCAGGAATGTCACTCAAGAGGGATGCTTGCATAACCATACTGGGGACAAGGAGGAGCTCAACCTTCAACCAATGTGATGGAAGCAACACCCAATCAAGGTAACAATTACAACCCTAGACATAGGTATAACTTTGGAAATGGGCCAAGGAGGCCAATTATTTGTTTCAGATGTGGAGAATGTGGGCATTACCAAAACAGATGCACTCTACAAGAAAATAACCTCCCTTGCAAGAATTGCCCAGAGGCTAGGAACCATTATACCAATTTTTGTCCTAAGAGCCAGGCATCTATAACTGGGACACACATTCAAATGATTTATGTGAGCAAAGAAGATGTTGTAGAACAAGTCAATGTGCCATCACCATCTACCAGAGTAGTGCAGTTAGAAGAAATCGACTCCTTTGTAATGCAGACAAGAAGTAAAGGGAATGCTCAATTAGACATCAATCGAGAATCAAGTACTAATGGAATGAATAAGAAGACTGGGTAAAAGGAGGAAAGAGCCACTACAGTTGAAGATACAAGACAAAAAGAAGAGGTTGCAGGTATTAGTGATGCAATTGGACATGCATTCAGCAGGGCTCATGAGGAGTTTGATAAGTCAAATAGAGCCAATGCTCTTAAGGAGTCGGAAGCTTCAAGCCTACTCAAATCCATTAAAAAGAGGGTCAATATTTTTGATTCAATAAAGATGGATGTGAAATTCAGGTCAGAGCTCTTGTAGATAATTGATGAGGCCTCCACAATAACTTTAGTGGCAAAGGCTATGGCTAAGAATAAGGATAAATCTGTAGGGGAAGCCCCCCTCACATACTATAAGAGATCACATCTAACATTCGCCATCAGAGGACATCAATTACAAGGAGCGATTGTGGATGGAGGTTCTGGTATTAACTTGATACCTGAAAATGCAATGAAAAATCTTGGACTCCAACCTTCAAGACATGCCAACTTCACTGTTATATTGGCAGACAAAAGCATAGTAAGACCTATGGGGATGGTCCTTGGAGTCCTAGTGGAGATACAAGGTAACATCTTCAACTTGGATTTTGTTGTCTTAAGGCTGCCTCAGGTAGATGGAAGTTTCTCCCTGTTGATTGGGAGACCTTGATTAAGGCATGCCAATGTGCTGCATGATTGGGGTAAAGAAACAATGTGGGCAAAGGAATAGGGAAACGAGTTGCTAAAAATATTTTTAGAAGAAGGACCAGACAACCAAAGACATACCAACACCATGCAGAGGATTGGTATTTGTATGGAAGAAGGTTTGTTGGACAACCCAAAAATGGATTTATATGAAGAAGAGAACATGTTGGCTTGGCTACTTGGAGGAGACTCATCTTCATGCTATGGAAGTTTTCCAAACAACTCAAGTAGAAAGGAAGTCTATGAAGGAAAAGAGGAGATGATTCAAGTTGCTGATTTGAGTGAACCAATCACATGCCAAAAAAGAGAGAAGAAAAGACATATTCTTAATTGCAAGATTGATGAAGCTATTTTGAATCCTCCATCAATTGGTTATGGATACTGGTATGGATATCGTCTCTTAGGTAATTTTTACAACATGAAGTGTAGGGCTTTACAAGGAGGGGGAAAGAGTACCTGCAGGTCTTTGGAAACACAAGATTCCATTGGTTGAAGAAGCTAGAATAGTAAAAAGAAATTTAGCAAATCACACAACAGCTCGAACAGAGATACAAAAGATGGAGTATGCTGGAGACATTATTCCAATGAAGGATTCAGGGTGGCCCTATCAAAAGTTTAGTGTGCCTAGAAGGAAGACAGATCAAATGAAGTGCAGGACAATTGGAGACTGTGGAGGCTAAAGAACTTCCATTTGTCCTCATATCCAAGCTCAAGCCCTATCACCAGCAAGAGTGAAGATTTTTGGATCACCTAGAACTTGCAAAATCTATCTAGGTTGTACATAGCCTTCTAGTATCATTTTTTTGCTTAACTTTTATTAATTTTTATTGATTTTTATGCTTGTTCTTTGCATTTTTTATGCAATTTACAAGCCATTTCATAGCTCTTGTCATGAACACCTTACTAAAAACTTTTACGAATTTTTAAAAGAATTTTTAGAAATTTTCTAGAACTTTTAGAGGTTTTTATCTTTTTTTTCAATTTCATTTTTCTTGATAAAATAGAAGAAAAAAGGAAGCTCTCTATGGTTTTGAGTGGGAAAAGTGGTTTAGAAATTTAGAGAATTTTTTGAGATTTCTCTTGATTTTTTTGGAATTGTTTTGAATTTTTCTTGGATTTTTATCTATTTTTTCCATATTTTCCAAAAAAAAGACCCCCTTGGGTATTATTTTTTATTTCCTAAAAAAATTTTATCTCTCTATATTTTCTCTCTATCTCTCTCTACCTCTCTCTATCTTCTCTCTCTATATTTTTGTTTCTCTCTCTACCTTCTCTATCCTCTCTCTAATCTCTCTCTATCCCTCTCTCCTCTGTCTAATCTCTATCTTCCTCTCTCTCTCTCTCTCTCTCTCTCTCTCTCTCTCTCCCTCCTGCTCCCTACCCCCTGCCCCCCGCCCCCTCCCCCTTGCCCCCCCTCCACCCCCTACCCCCCCTCTCGCCCCCCTTCCAGCCCCCCCTCCCCCTGCCTGTGATGGTCAAGGATGGAGAGGGGGCGTTCCCATTGCCATGCATCTACCCACAAACCAAGGGACAACCGACGTTCCCAAGAAAGGTGAGGAAGGAAAGGCTCAACACTCAAGCCCATGGTGCTTTGTCGCCCGGATGTTAGGGGCATTCCTAACTGGTCTTCCGTCCAGAGACATGCATGGTTACCACTCCCCTTATAGTTGCACATAATTAGGTGCAACAGGGAAAACCACCGAAGCACCAAGGTGGGCTGGATAGAAAACAAGGGAGGAAGGCAAAGGGGCGTGACATCCTCCCCCCCTCTGATAGACTTCGCATCCTCATGAAGTCCACTGGCCCTAGAATGATTCCCGCCCCGTACGGCCCGACAGGAAGCACGACACTTCCTTTTGTTGACTCTAGGCACACCGACCAAAGAGTAAAAGATAGGGACAATTTTTCCAACCGATGAAAATTTTGGCCTCAAGGTGCTCACTACCTCGGTCGATGCGATACCCTCATGGGAGAACATGGTTTTGTTGGCCTTTTGCTTTCGAAATGTTGCTTACCTTCAGGCGCTTGACAACTGATCTTACAATTTTTGCAAAGGGATAGGTCTTACGGTCGACAAGTGGGTTATGCACATTTTGTTTATCGTGTATCATCAGGTTGAGTATCACGTATCGTGTATTGTCTCCTCATGTATCACGATACCTCACAAGTATCGTGTATCACAAAGGTCGATATCATATCACGATACTACCCAAGTATCGTGTATTGTGACAAGTCCAAGTATCATGTATAAAGTATCTTCGCACTATCAAGTATCATGTATTGTGTGACCTCAAGTATCATATTGTGAAAATCTAGTATTGTGTATCGTTGAACATGCAAGTATCATGTATTGTCGATTTCTTCAAATATCGTGTATCATGCTCGAGTCAAGTATCGTATCGTGAGACCAAGTATCATGTATCATCCAGACTAGAGTATCGTGTATCGTATAGCTCAGGTATCGTATATTGTTTGCTCTTAAGTATCACCAATACTTCCTAAGTATCGTGTATCTTGAGTGCCTGTTTGCCTGTTTTGACCCCCAAGAGCCTGATTTGGCATAACCAAGTTTTCATCGAAAATCTATTTGTTGAGTTCTTGAGTGTGTTGGAAAGCTCATTTCAAATCCCACATGATCTCAACAGTTTTTTGTAAAAATAGTGCATGGATTTTTAGATAGGATAATTTGAAGTTGACCTTCAGGTGGGATAAGGAATTGGTGGCCCACTCTTCATATGGATGCATATATCTATGTGAAGAGATGCCTTTGAGGCCAATGATGGGAGGACATGCATTCTTGAAGTGGGAGATAGACTTTGTAGGTCCTATTAGCCCCCCATCTAGAAACTCCCATGCAAAGTACATTATTGTAGTCATAAATTACCTTACAAAGTGGGTAGAAGTAAAAGGCACAACAAAGAATGATGCTTAAATGATAGCTAAGTTCTTATTCGAGAACGTGTTCACTAGATACAAGTTACCAATAGAGTTAGTAATGAAAGAGGCACATACTTCTTGAACAAAGTCATTGAAAACCTTCTCCAAGAATTCTTGGTGATACACAAGAAGTCTACCCCCTATCATCCACAAGCTAACGGAAAAGCCGAGAGCACAAATAAGATCCTATGTAATGTATTGACAAAATTGATAAATAATAAACGCTCTGATTGGGCTAAACAACTTCATCATGTTGTTTGGGCTTACAAGTTGCCTACAAAATGGTACTCAATGCCACCCCATTTTAAATGGTCTTTTGTGTTACCATTAAACTTTTTGATTCCGACTTTAAAAGTAGCACAACAACATGAATGGAATGGACACAAGTTGTCCTTCATGATATTTGATCTAGAATGCTTAGGTGAGACCAGGCTCCGAGCAGCAGTAGACATCTACGTTGGGAAGAAAAGACAAAAGGCATACTTCGATGCACACATCAAGGATAAAGGATTGAAAGAGGGAGACCTAGTGTTGGTTTATACACTAAAGCAACATGCCCGTAAATTGGAAAAAAGAGGATCTGGACCCATGATCATTAATAGAATTTCCACTAGCGGTGCGATTCAATTGGCCACTCTAGAAGGTGACATCTTGCCAAGTTATATTAGTGGATATCAAGTCAAGCTATATCAAAAACCTCTTACAAAGGATATGCTAATGAGACTCAACACTAATAAGAAGCAAAAAGAAGAAGAGTTAAGGGTTAGAGAAGAAGCAGAGATATAGGCTAGAGAGCACATTAAACAAAATAAGTTAAGGCAACAAGGCCTAGATGTCAATCCCAATGCCCAAAGATATCACATGGCCATGTGCCAGACATTGCGTGTGATTGCTTGTCAAATAATTGACCGACGTCCCTTTGTGACCAAAGAGGTAGGACAAGGAAAGAGTGTAAGGACTGTGAGAGCCTTGATTGACTCAGGTGCAGCAACTAGTGCAGTTAGACTCTGATATTTCCAAGATCTGCAATTGAACATCAATTCCATCAAATCCTATCTCATAGGCTTGGGAGGTGTGGAAACCCCTTGTTTGGTTGAGGTGGAGCTTCCCATCTACCTTCAAGATGTCCCAATGACAATCAAAATGCCAGTGTGTCAAGATGAGGACCTTATGGAACCACTTGCCTTGGGTCAAGATTGGATCTATGACCATGTAGTCAACTTAAACCTAAGAAGTCAACTTCTTCAAGTTTGGGTACATGAACAATGCATTACACTAGAATTAGAGAATTTCATGCTCACAAATCTAGGTGTCACACATTCTCTTAGTTCTTCTAAAAGTAATCCTTGAGAAGAAGATGTTGTGTGTGTCAACATCTCTATGATGCAAAAGGACTTAATCATGGAAGGATAGTCTCAAAGGCAAGCGGACCTCTCCTCTATTTCAAAGACTAATGCAGTCGCAACAATTCAACCAAAGAGGCAAACAAAACACTACAAGACAACCACTATATCAAATAGACAAAGAGCATTCAAGAAGAAAGTAGTTTCGGGCATGAAGCAGATTTGGGGTATGAAAAGGAGAGCAACCACTAGCCTTGGCACAACAATTCCCATCCAAGCAAGCCAAGCATGCAAAAAGAAAACCCAGACAATAAGGACATGCTCAAACACATAGTATCCAACAAATTTGGGTGCCTAGAAATTAGTTGCAACTCAACAAGGACAATTACACATGTGGGTACCCAAGAAGCTCTTACATACACAACAACCTATGCTCTCCCACACATGAAAAGTCTCAACAAGGCAGCCAAGGAGAAGCAAGGGTCTGAACCAAGCACATAGATCAAGAGATGATAAGCTCACCTCTTCAACAATAGTAAAAAGAAAATTAACAATGCTATGGGTTGGGAGGCCAAAAGCACAAGTAGCCCCTACAGAACCAAAGATCAAACCACAAGGGATACACTTTAAGAAAACATCCAGAAATGAAGAGGCCAAAAGTGATCTCTATGCAACCAAACACTATTCTCAAATGGATCCCTGTAAGGAGGAATGATCATTTGTGATTTAACCATCAATTGCTTGCATCATTTCAAGATCCACTGGATCCCTCCAAATAGAGATGTCATCAACATGTGCAAGTAACATCAGAAGCCTCGACGTGCAAAAACCATGTGGCTCTAGAATAACCTCGTCTTTTGCACCATTCAGGTCATGCATTTCCAAAGTATGCATTAAAATAGGGCCAAACTACAAGGCCATGCATAGAAATTGTTGAGAACCCATGCAGATGAGACACATTTGACATATGCAACATATTTTATTACTAGTAACCTCTTTCTTCTTGTTTTGTGACATAGCTCCAACACCCAAAGAAAAAAGAGAAAAAAAAACACACAAAAAAAGGGAAGAAGAGAGAAGAAGACACAAGAGGAAAGGATAGGATCATGCACTTGAAGAATCTCATCAGTGAACCCTCAACATGGATATCTATCAACAAAGAAAGGCAAGCCAATGGTCAATCACCATGATGGGAGTACAACACAAAGAGATGAATATTGATTGACCTTTCACCATGGTAAGCACACCCTACTTCGGCAACACTACAACCATGATAGATTAGGAAACCTCTTTGTCAGCATACCCTTGAGCACTTAGCTCAAGACCAGATTTTTTGCACCATATTTCTTACCATGCATTCCCCAAGTAAGCATGCATAGGGCCACCTTACAAGGCCATGCACAAGGCACATATCTTCTTCAACCCATGCACTAACACACTTACCCATCATTCATTATGGTTCATGAGTACTTGGCATGAAAAATATGAAACGTATGTTTGAGAGATCTAGAGGACATCAAGGTTATGACATAAGTACCTATGAAGTAATTCAAAGCTGACAGCTGCTCAAAATCAACATTCAGAACCCCTTTCGAGCAACTTGCAAATTGTAAAAGCTCAAAGATACACTGTCGTGCAGGAATCCAAGGAAGAAGTACATACAAAGGGACTAAAACTTGCAAAGGCTACTAGTGAAAAAATGAAAAACCAGACAACCGAACCTGCTGCATTTGGAAGATAGACTGCTTTGCTTGCTACATGATGGACACTACCTCTCAAAGTACTACATGGAACATCCACTTCAAGAAGGGTTAACAAACTTGAGAGGGGGAGGAGTGTTGGCACTCAAGGTCAAGCATAAGGTGTGCGAATGCATCAAAGAAGTGGACACACAAGAGAAGGAAGCACGTATGGAGCTCCAAGAAGTATATGTCAAAGTTTCAGAAGAAATCCCTGACACTAGGTCTAGACAAGGCCAAAACTAGTCAAAAAACTATAAAAAGAGCTAGAGAGATCCTTTTTTAGGTTAGCTTGTTAGAGATTTGAGCTTTTGTAAGAGAGTTCTTTTGTAATAGAAAGCTTTCCATTGTTCGTCTCTTTGCTCTTACTGTGTGTGTGCATGTGTGTGTATGTGTATGTGTATGTGTATGCATGCTTGTGTGCTTCTCACCCACATACTTGTTCCTTCAATTGCTCTTGGTCTTCATAACATTCCTCACATCTCCGCGGATTGACATTTATGAGGTGGATCTCCTCAGGTTGGTACTTACCATTGTGCTAGAGTGACACCAAACCATAACGTGTTACTTATCTTTGTACATTATCTTGCTAATACATTATGAATTGTGTAGTATGCTCCAAGCTTCTTCTTATTCCTTGTGTTGTTCGCATGCTTTTGCAGACCTCAAGATCCAACAATTGGTATTAGAGAAGGTTGTCGCTTCATCTAGGGCATCGTTTACACCCCTCCGATCCTAGTCTCCGAACACACTATCGTAGTGCCTATGCAAGCAACTATCTTTTTCTGCCAAGCATATATAAACGTTTCGGTTTGTCAATATAATCTCCTCAAAGTGTGCGACAGGTTTAGTAGAACTCAATAGGATAGTTCTATTCAACTTTTTGAGATATAATCATTTTTCTACATCAATGTATTTTAGTTAGTGGCCATGGTTGAAAGCAATGATGTATTCTGTGTATTAGTTGTTGAGGATAAGTTGGTTGGTACCAATTACCCATTATGGGCATAGATGATATGTATTGGGTGCAAAAGGACTATGGAATATTGTGCAGGGTGTTGAAAAATGTCCTATCATAATTGCAAATACTTTATTGAAGGTGATGCAAATGGCATTGAAGATGATGTTCTTCAGGTTCCTCTTCGTGTTGCAGTTCCTACTGCACCTACTATAGAGCAACGTCATTAGGATGGCAAAGATGCTTAAGTACATGCATTGATAACCTTGTCTGTCAACATGCATTACTCATATTCACTCATGCAAAATAGCAAAGGATGCTTGGGATACATTTACCACTTTATACTTGGCAAGGAATGAGGCTCGTGTTGCTTACCTCCAAAAACAGTTGGAGAGTGAGCACATGAATGAAGGAGATGCATGGATAGTTTTTTGAAAAAGATCAACTATTTGAAGGAGTAGTTGATTTTTGCTGATGAAGTCTTTCGAGATAGTTGACTTGTGCAAACTATTCTGAATGGTCTTCCAGATTCATATCAGAGTTTTGCTTCCATCCCATCAATTGAAAGGCAATCCAAATGCTTTAACATTTCAGAAGTTAGTCCTTTCTCTATTGCAAGAAGATCAGTCTAGGTAGAATAGGTCTTTTATGTGTGGTGCAAATCAAGCTTTCTTGGCTAGTCAGAAGGGAAAAGGTAAATGGAGCCCTCTACTAGTAAGAAAAAATCTACTAATTATGCACAATCAAAGAAAGATGACAAAGATGAGAAAAACAGAAATTGTTTTGAAAATATTGTAAAGGAAATGAGCATGTCATAAAGAGTTGTCCAAAATTAGCTACAAAAGAGGCAAAGAAAAAAGAGGTTGGAATGGTTGTTGCAGAGGCCTCTATACCTAAATCAGAGTTTGCAAATCCTATGCAGAATGAAGAATGGGAATTTACTACTGTTTGCAGTTATGAACCATCTTCTCATGAACAATGTATGCCTGTAGTAGACTTAGATGTTTGGTACTTTGATAGTGAGGCAATCAAACATATTACCTCCTGACATAGTTTCTTCACTTCACTTGAGACTGCCCCTATAGGGAATACTATCACATGTGCCAAAAACTCCTCTTATCTTGTCATGGGTGTTGATAAGATCATTCTGACTACTGCTGATGATAGTTGTTTTACATTGTCAGATGCTTTATTTGTGCCAAGGCCCAAGAAAAATATGTTATCAGTTTTTGCATTAGCCAAGATCCGCTTGGTTGTGAAATTTATTGATGATAGATGTACGATTGATGATCTATCAAATGGTGATATCATTATTGTTTTTGGTATTTTATGTCATGGGATATATAAGCTCATAGATTATGCAAAGTCTGTGAATGATTCAGCATCTATAGTTCAAGATTTTGAGGCTAAGTCATATGCAAAGCTTGGGCATGCACGATTTGGTCATCTGAATTTTGCAAGTTTGATATGCTTGCAGAAATTTGAAACAGTGTCCTCTCTGCTCAAAGTTGAGGCACGTAAACACATCCGCAAAGGTTGTATTTTGGGCAAAATGCATTGTTCCTCCTTCCCAAAAGATCGCTCAATATGGGCTACTCAGAAATTGTAGCTTGTTCATAGTGATGTTGGTGGTCCTATGCAAACACCTTCTTTTGGGAACTACCTTTACTTCATGACTTTCATTGATGAAGTAAAGTAGTGAGGTGTATGGTCAAGAGTCAGGCTTTACTACATAGTTTTTGGCTTGACGTTGTTATGTGTGCAACATATGTACTCAACAGGTATCCCACTAAAGCATTGCAATCCATCACTCCATATGAGGCTTGGCATGGTTGCAAGACATCTGTTGCTCATCTACATGTCTTTGGTTATCTGGCATATGCATTAGTGCTTGAACAACAACGCAGGAAATTGGATGATAAAGTAGTGAAATGTATTTTTGTTGGGTATAGTTATGAAAGCAAAGGTTATCATCTATATCATCCATAGACTAAGTGCATTTTGGTTAGACATGATTTGTTTTTGTGGAAGATGCAATTCAGTCATTACTTTCATGTAGTAGGGAGATATCAGTTAGCTCCAAAGATGTGTATGACACTTTGCTGCCTCTTTTTATAGGTGGATAGTCTAATGTTGGTCCAAATGAGGAAATTTCTCAACTTTTGCAGGTTCCACATGATGATGCAGATCATTCCATTTGTTATGCAAATTCGCATGATGCACTTATTGATGAGATTAGAGGTCTGATATAGAGGAGGCAAAAACTATGCCTAAATGGCTAGTGTAGACTTTCGAGATAGTAGATTAGATGCACCTCTGTCATATCGTAATCATCTAGGCTCTCCTAGTGTTCTTTTGCATTAGATTGCTATGTTATGGCTACCTCTAGTCTTTGTGATGAGAAAGAGCCTATATCGTTTGATGAAGCATAAAATTCAGAAAATTTGATGACTTCTATGCAATCAAAATATGATGCTATTATGAAAAATGGTACCTGATTTTTATGTGACTTGCCTCTTGGAAAGAAGGCCATTGGCACTAAGTGGGTATACAAGCTAAAGCGTAAGCTTGATAGAATAGTTGACAGGTATAAGGCTAAGCTTTTTGCAAAAGTTTATGCTCAAGAAAGAGGCATCATGGTGCTGAAGATGCATTTGACGCTATTCTCTATTAGTAGGTTGTTGGATGCTTGATTTACTTATGCATTACTTGGCCATATATTCAGTTTTTTGTCTCACAGATGAGTAGGTTTATGCATTGCCCAGGTGTTAAGCATTGGCAAATGGTTAAGTGCAACCATTATGTCAAGGAGAAGTTCTCTACTGGAGAGATCAGCTTGGCATATGTGCCCACATAAGAGAATGTTGCATACCTTTTACAAAGGCTCTACCTAGGGAGAAGTTTGAAACTTTCCGCAAAGTTTTGGGCATACTTCCCTTTGTGGGTTGATTCCACATAGCTTGGCACTTACTTATACATGAGTTTCATCTCCTTGTTCATCGCATCACTCATAGGGGGGTCTGTTGATATATTTCAGTGGTGATGTATGTGAATACACTAGGACCATCGGGGCACTTTTTATTGTAGGAGGTTTTTTTCCCCCAGCTTGTATATATGTCTATAATCCTAACGGGTTACTTATCTTTGTACATTCTCTTGGTAATACATTCTGAATTGTGTGTTGTGCTCCAAGCTTCTTCTTCTTCCTTGTGTTGTTTGCATGCTTTCGTAGATCTCAAACTCCAACATTTATGGTTTGCTATAAAGTCAAAATGATTCCAAATTTTTGTTGTATAACTTCATTCATTTTTCTTTCTGGTTCTTTAAATTGTTTGTCACATCTTCTAAATGTCTCTTCCATCATTTAGTCTACATAGGATGCATTGTTTTGTGGGCAAATAATTGTCTGTTGACTATGGTCTTTAGAGTCATTGGAGCAAGTTTCCTCAACTATGCTTTGAACTATATCTTCCATTTTTGTTTGCTGCATCGTGCTCATCAATCACTTATGTATGTTTTATACTAGCGTCACATGTGCTCAAAATATGCAAATATGCAAGAAGAAAAGTTTTTCTGTGTTTTCAATGAAAGTATGCAAGAATACAAATGTTTAAAGTCAAAAGTGTGACAATGTGAACATGAAATTTTGAAAGTGAAAGTGTTCTTTCTATGCATTTCCAAATGTAAAGATGCATGAATTTGAAATGTGTATACCTGAATGGCTTGAAGAAGAGGCTCAATGTGTGTGCATGTGTGAAAATGGATACATTTCTGGTTTGGTCAAAAATCCTAAATACAATGGGAATCTATTGATGTGAGAACATATCAGCTTTGATCTATCGATAGGAAGAATGAAGTGATGAGGATCAACAATTTGTAAGTCTCCATGGAGGCACTCAGATCATGTAGATTGACCCTCAACACCAAGGAGATCTTATGTGATTTTGGTCAAGCAGCTGCTTCCAAGGACGAAGAGGCTCCTGCATTAATCTTGCAAAGCATAGGAATGCATAAACAACATGTGCAATTATACCACCTGAGTAAACAAAGTGCCATGGAACTTTCACGTCGAGTTCAAATGTCGAAGGTGTGAAAGAGTGATGTCAATCTCCCAGCAGTGACCTCTTCTTATCATCGCTAGCACATAGTAGCTATCCTCTAGAACATCACCATCCGCCTATTTTGAATAATTAAACTTCTTGAAAATTGGATTAATATAATAAACTTGTCCTCCTTCGGTTTGTGTAACGATCCCTCTTTTATAAGTTGAGCAGTCTACGTTTAAAGCTATTGAAAGAGTGATTCTAAGCAAAAGATGAGTGATGCATTGCGCACCATCATTTAGAACTGACCTCCTGAGAAAGCACGCTCGCCAAACGCTATTCATAATCACTCATGCTCTATTTTTAGAGTCTCGAAAAGAGATATCTAAATTTATCGAACATGTCTTTTTTTTGTTTTTTTGTGTTTCATTTAAGTTCATCCCTTTTCTTTTACCTTTTGATTTGTCTCATACATTTAGCTTTTATTTGTTTTGTATTTTGGTTATATATCATTTTATTATTATATTATTATATTATTATATTATTTACTTTGTTTTCTTATTTCTTGTTTCACACAAAGGTTTTTAGGTTCATATGCACGCATTTCCTCACATATGAGTTACACATACTTTCACATATGTCTATGAGTTCACACACATGAAATATGCATATAAGAATCTTCCAACATTCTTATGGTGTCATTTTTTTCTTTAATGCTAATAAAATGTCATCGCCAAGACACAATGTCCCACATCTATGTACCTTGAACACAAACAATTCTAGCAGTACATAAGCTTAATAAGAAGAATTTTTTATGTCAATGGTTTCACATGGGTTCGACATCGACTAAATAAAGGTTTTCTCAAACATACTGTTTTCAAAGTATATGTTCATCCTTATCTAAACCAAATTTAATTTGGAGAGCTGGTTCAGATATGAATACCGTCTTAAAGATCAAATTCCCAAAGTGCACTCTTAAATGCCTTTAGCTCGAAAACCATGTAGAGATGTGATCTCTATGACATCATAGGGTCGTCTTTCTTTTGGTTAGTTGAAACCTTAGTTTTTGATACGCTAACACCTTTTTCCTTAGAAAAAGGCCATTTACAGGCCATACACACACATACATACATACATACACACACACACACATATATATATATATATATATTCACACACACACACATACACATACAGTGTTCGCAGCCGGTGTGGGCGATCACTTCCTTGTAAAAATATCATTCTAATGTAATGGGAATGGGAGTTTACGGAGATACTAAGTGTTTTCAAAGTTGTTAATTTTAGTGATTTTGTATTCCAAAAGTTCGGAATGGTGCGTATTGATTATGAAGAAGTTCAATGTTGTTCCTTACAGTACGCATTCCGGAAGTGACGAGTATGAAGAATGAAGATACACAAAGTGTGGATACTGGTGAAGTCTGTAGAATCGGAAGAAATCATTTGTAAGAAGATATTGTATCGCAATGTTATACTCATTCTGTAATCAAAGATTTCACTTTGTGTTGCGGTGTTATTATTCTATCTATACTGTGCTGGTGTGGAGGAGTGTGATGTATAATGAGTATCTGAATAAACTATAAGGAATAGAAACACATGTTTATGAATACTGTTGTGTTCATAAATCCCTGTTCTCGAACCTATAATTTGGGTGCTATAAGATTGCATTGAACAGTAACACCCAAACATTTTGGTGACCATGATCGGATGGGGTAACAAAGCACAGCACAAAGTGGATTGATGATGGTGTGAAGTGACAACGAGTACTTGAAAAAGACCTATCGTCATGATTATTTAGATGAATTTGAAGAAGAAGGAAGACAAAGATGAGAAGAAATCAGAAAAGCAGAAATTGTTTTGCATATACTGTAAAGCAAATGATCATGTCATTAAGAGTTGTCCAAAACTCGCTGCTAAAGAGGCAAAGAAGAAAGAGTCCCGAATGGTTGTTGCGGAGGCCTCTACATTGAAAACAGAGTGTGCTAATCTTGTGTAGGATGAAGAATGAGTGTTTACTACTATTTGCAATTTTGACCCACCTTCTCATGAGCAGTGCATGTCTGGAGTAGACTCAAATGTTTGGTACTTTGATAGTGGGGTGACCAAACATATTACCTCGCAGTGTAGTTTCTTGTCTTCACTCGAGCCCGCCCCTACAGGGAATACTGTTACAGCTTGAAATGTAATTCTTGACAATGTTCTACCCTAAATAACATGAAGTATTAGAGCTCCAGATAGCATCTTTCAGATCTCTAACAGTATGAAACAAAACTTATCCTCGATGGTTTAGGAAAGATGCATTCGGCTTCATAAAGTAAATTCTCCATCATGGTATGGTCATTTTCAACAGCATTTACGTTCTCAGAATATGTAGGTCTTCAAATTCTAAATGGTAACCAAAACCCAAAGCAAGCCAGAACGTGAGCTATTTATCTATAAAATCGTTTTTGAACTCATCACCACCAGATGGGAGAAATGTTTAATTTGAGCTGTATCATATATTTGAAATAGCTAGGCTATCAAATACGTCATTACAATACAGAAATGAGAGATCAACTTCAGAAAATTTAGACTTTTGATGTACCAGTTAGATGAAGAATCTACTTTCTATGTTTGTCTTGACTTTCGTATACATGCTTGTATTCAAAAAAGGTTTTCCATCAGATCCTATCACTTGATTGAGAAGTGGAGTTAGCCAAAAGGAAGTCAAGCAGATACTATCACATTTCACCCGGGTAGAATATGAAGATATGAAATATCAACTTGCAGCTTTTGGAGTTCTCAAGGTGAGAAGCTTGTCCACTTATGTTTCAAGTAGGAGTTGCAAATTCTTGGGAAGGATTTGTTTGAAGAAACTTTTTACAACTTTGTGAGAAGCAATATGGACACTTGGAGACATTCAGGTAGCAAATCAAACATTCAGTCATGAAGCTTTGATGAGAGCAGATTCTACACAGGTATTTTGTTGGAGAGATCATTGATCTTGGATGATCTCATATGATCTTGTAAGATCTTGATAGATCTTGGATGATCTTGAATGATCTTGAATGATCATGAAGATCTTGAGTATTTATGAGTCAAATATCTATCCTTTGTTTGTGAAAGTTCTTTAACATTGGAGGAAGTAGGTCAAAGGTTCATATTCTATCAGATTTGTGTTGCAGAGGAATAGAAGAAGATACTTGTTATGTTGCAGAAGGTTATGAATTCTAATATTCTTTCAACAAGGTTTTTATGATACATAAGCTAACCTTATTCTAGATTTTTGGGAAGCTGAAGAATGATAGGGAAAGCTATTGGCATGTGCACAATGCTAATAAAAAGGGTTCAGAAGTTTTGTTTCAGACACATGTATTAATGTTATGAAAAATCAGATTTATGAAGGAATACGTTCCAGATTTCATAAAGTCTCATATATTTGAAGAATTATGGAGTGACTAGTGTTAAATCATCTAGGGGGGTGATGAAACATGAAGACTTATTTTTTAGCCATATGTGAAAGAATACAGAGTCATACCTATAAGAACTCCAAGTATTCCTATATCAAGTATTCCTTTATTTCCTTTGTCAGTTTCTCTTTATGTTCCAACTTTGAAAGAAGAAGGAAGAAGGAGAATGTCTAGAGAAAGTTCCTGTTTAGTGTTCCTGATCAGGAGAAGGTTCTAGAGTTCTATTGAAGAGAAATTTGATATTTCAGAGAGGTATGTTTTCAGAAGTGTGCACATATATGTTTATACCAGGTTCTGATATGAAGGACTTACAAATAGAACAAATATGAAGACAAGATGACATCGTAGATATGAAATTTTGGTAAGACTCTTATGAGTTGAGTTGAGTACAGTCAGAGATGAACTAGCTAGTGTTCATAATACACTAAGTTGTGAGTTGTCAGTCACAAGTCCCATGATTCACTCCTTGATTCTGTTTAGTGTATTTACATGACACAACAGAAATACATTGAGAAACATTTATAAGGTAAAAGAAAATATGTGAATCCTAGTGTATGCTTACAGGTTTGAGAAGACATATTACAAGAGATAGCAGCTTCAGTGTCAGTTCATGCTACATATGTTGTCAAGCACTGATTGCTTGATGTATACACTATTGGATATCTAGTTTGCATATTTTCTCAGGTATTATGGTTCATATTCAGCAAGATCAATTTTTTGAAGTTTGAAGAAAGTCAAATTCAGTCTTGAAGAAGATTTTTGAAGAAAAAGTTTGAAGGTCAATTCGGGAGTACAAGTTTGAAGTTTATGACAGTTTGCAGATGAATGAAGTTACATATCCAGTTCATTTTGTACCAATATGACATTGCAGGGGGGATTGTTGGAAAACAATATCACATCAGTCCAAAATCCATTTAGGGTAGAAACCCTAATTTTGGTACTTAGTCATTTTTTGCACAAAAATGGGTAAAATTTTTATGAGTCTATCTTAGAGCTTATAAGAGAGCTTTCCAATGGTATATGACATTCAGTCATTAGAGATCAGATTTGGGAGAAAACCCTAACCCTTATTTTCTACTGATTTAGGGCTTTGACCTCATATGATAGCTCTCGGCATGAGGATCATAAAAATGTTGTCAAATCATTGATCGGCTAGTTAGAAGTGTGAAAAAGCAGGTCAAGAAGTTATTTTTAAAGTTAGCTAAAAGCAACGTTAAAAATAAAGCAAACACTAAAAAATAAAGCAAAAGCAATTTGAAAAGCGATGTGATTAAAATAAAGCGTGTTTTTGTGAGTTTTTCACATGGAGCTTTAAAACCTATATATGAGAGTCTTGGGTCACTTTGTTAGACATCCTATACCAATTGGCAATGCCCATTTTTGGTCCCTCATTAGAGGTGGTGCTCTAGCACACATAGGGCAGCCATGGTGCACTCTAGGAGCATGTTGAGGAGCAGCTATGGAGTTCTTCTTGGAGAAGAGTATGCTCACACTCTTGCTTATGGAGAGGACTTACCCATCAGTAGCTTGGTGGTGTGGATCAGCCATCTACATAATGTATTTGAAGATGGTCTTCTACATGAAGATTTCGATTTACTTCAAAGAAATTGGATGGTGGTTAACATAAGATTTACATCTTGTGTTAAGAATTTAGGTACATATTCTCTTTATGCACAAAAGGTGCTACTTGGAGTTTATGGAGGCAGTGACATCCATATCAAGAGGAGTCCTATTCAACATAGGTATAAGAGAATCAGTACATGTATGCTTTATGCATATTTGGATGAGGTGTTGGAGAAGGTATATTCATATGAGTTTGAGGATTTCTGACAGAAAACTTGTTAGCATTCTTTGCTAATTTTATAACTGTGTGATCTTTCACACACGTATCTGACTTAGGGTCTTCCATAGCCTAAGTTCAGATGAGGGTTTGCTGATTATCCGTTTTGGACTAATCCTTCCTCTTTCTGTCACTCATATTCACTCTTCTACAACCTATTAGGTCACACATCTCGTATATATTTAGATTTCTGTTCCATACATCTGAATATGTTTGTTACATTTGTATATTCACTCATCCATCTATTTCTGTTCACATAGAGTGGTTGAAATTTTGACTCCCACATTGTAATTTGACATTTGTATATGATAGTGTGAGTAAGTAGTCGCTTACATAACACTTTACACATGTTGTCTAATCTTTCTCTATCTTGGTCTCATCATTTGTATGATTAAGTGTGCTATTTTCATGTTTTGTCAATATTGGAAGATTGGTGAATTCTATGTTGTAAATCTTGGACCTATGGAACCATGGACTTGTGGTATTAGTTATGGGCCTACTAATTTCCAACAAGTTTTATTTACAAATTCTCTTTTTGGCATTGTCAATTTCGATTTATTAGGGTTTTTCCTTCAAACCTACCTCCCTTGATACATGCTCACCAAAGAAGGTGTGCATATAGAACAACCATCATTGTATTGCACTATCTTAGAAACATTCTTGAAAATGTTATACTTGCGAACAAGCCACTTCATTTGCTTGTTCATCCCTAGAAGGCTTGATTGGATTGCATAGCTCTTGGAAAATTTAAAAATCAATGATGCAATCATTTGAACATAGTTGTCTTTATTCACGATTCCCTCCAATGCATCATATGAAGATGCACATGATAAATGAGCACATGCGTATAGATTTTTGAAATTTGGAGTGTTTAGACCATCGTCAAACAAATCCATCATGCATATGTTTTGATCCATTTTAGGGTTGAAATCATTTGAAAGACTTTCATCATTTCCATTATGATTATCCAAAATTTCTTCTTTATTGCAATTAAGGGTTCATAAGATTTACACTTTGAATGGTAAGGTTCATCATTCTCTAAATGTAGTTTATGTGCATACTTGTCACTCAGTCTGTCATGATTTCTTCTTACTTGAATACCATCAATTAGAGAATCTGCTTCTCTCTCTAATCTCTCCAAGAACTCTTCATCATTGCCATGGTCCAAAACCATCTCTCCTTGAACATGAAGGGAATCCATATCTTCATAATAAATAAAGTCACAATCTTCAATGTCACTAGAGTCTTGCTTATTGAGGTCAAACTCATCACAATTTCGACACTTTCTAGGACTATGCACATAGTTTGACGAAAACTTGAATTCTTTATTCACAATGCCATCATAGAATTCTACATCCATCCTCATCAAATCTTGCTCATTCTCTTGAGAGGATGTACTTAGACCACATTCTTCATACAGTTCTTCAATCACAGATTCTTGCTCGAAAGTCTCATCATATATGAGAATCTCGGCATATACATCCAAATCAACTCAAGCTTCATCAATGCAAATATTTAATTTTATCTTTTCTTCTTGATCTTCATTAGGTAATGTACCCATATCATATTTTTCATGCATTTCAATGAATGTTGCATTCTCCTTCTCATGGCCCATTTCTTTAGCATATAGAATGAACTCATCATAATCTCCATTTGCATTAGAATGTATCTTTCCACAGAGTGCGGCATCACTCACATACATGTCATTATACTGATGCCCAATCAACAACTCATTGTTACTCCCATGATTAGGTTCACTCTCGTACCTCTAAAGACTCATTTAATGTGGCATCACTCAAGAGTATTTCACAATCTTGATCTTGATCTAGACTATTTGTAAAATTAGCATCATGCTTATCACCATTGACATACATATCACTATCTAGAGGACTCATCATTTGCATACCCTCTAGATTAGCATCATGCTCACTTGCATTCTCTTCATACAAATCAGCCATTTGGCCATAATTCATATTTGAATCATATGCTTGAAGAGATGTTTTTCTCTCAGATGGCATCAAATAATTCCTTGAATATTTCTTGGTTTCATCATTTAAGGAACTATCTTGTTCTTGATCTTCACATAGATTCATTAGACTCTCTATATGTGTTTCATCTCTTATCTCCATTCAGTCACCTTTAGGCCTCATAGATTTCTCTAACTCTTTCTTTGTATCTTGAAGTGTTTCTTGATTTGTTTGTTTATCCTCCAATGGATGCAAGGAGTTTAGAAGGACAAGAGAAGCCTCATCTTGTTTTCTTGTTGACTTTTGTTGAATTTTGGTTTGTTTTATATTTGGATTTTGTTTGATTTGATTTTGATCAGCTTCCACATGCCCCTTTGCTCCTTCCATCATCAGATTTTTTGCATATATAACGCTTGAAGATGTGATCATTGTAGAGAAGTCTAATAGGCTCTTGGCACCTTCTAACCTTAGAGTTCATATCAATCGCACTTTTAGAAGTTTCTTCATATTTCCCATCATCAGTATGTATGTCAAGCCCATGCATATCTACTTCATGCCCAAGTGGGGTCTTTACAACTCTATGGACTTGAATGTTATCCACAATTGCTATAATTCTTGGAATCTGGTTATAATTTTCATTTGATTGAAGATCAATTCTCCAATCATTTAGAAATTTCTCAATTGTTTGTTGTTTCTTTACGTATCTCCTCACAGCTTCATGGACAAGCGTCCAATCCTCTATGAGCCCCGAGTCTGAGTCTATATCTTGCAGAAGTGGAATTAACTCCTCTTTGGCTTTAACATCGATTGCCTTAAGAAACAACGATACTTTTTCATGTCTTAAGCACCTTTTATCATGCTCAAAAAGATCATCATATTGTCGCTCAAACTCTCATTTGATCTCGAGAATCGGCTGGTCTTTGGGTATATGAACCCATCTCAGGAAGGACTTATGAGTCACTTTGTCTATGTCCTCCAGCATGAACTACTTGAGGAGCATCACTTTGTATTGTGACCATGTCATATTGTTTATTTCCATGAGTTGATTGCGTAAATTGTATTCACACACATAGGCAAAGTTTTTGCATAACTCCTGGTCCGTCATCGGTGTCAAACCAACACCTAGGTATTTTGCCCTAAGTTCATATTCTTTGCAGAACTTGGATATTATTTTTCCATCAAAAAACCTGCATCGCTTGATTAAATGGTCATGAAGCGACTTGATGGCTTTTTGGCACCTATCCTCTTCTTGAAAGCGTATGAATTAAGCTAGGAGATCCTCCATGCTAAATTTACTAGGTTTGCTAAACTCCATTATCCACTTGATTTCTCAATGTGCTATCTCTAGGATTCACTCAACCCCTTCTTTTATGTCGGCTTCACGAGGTATGTCGCGGGGTTTCGTGGAAAGGAGGGAGAAATGAAATCAGTTTGTAGATGAACAACACATGTTTTACACATTTAGGGGTTTATGTTGAAGATCAAGGATCTTTGAGATCAACTACGATGAGTGGGATGCAAGATAGAAGAGGAAGACATCATCCAAACAGTCCTCAATGGCTTGAGGAGTGAAGAGAAGTGGAAGCCCCTCATCACAAATATTCATTATAGAGACCCTCTACCAACATTCGATGCGATTATACCAAATCTTGTGATTAAAGAGGCTGCTCAACAAGGAGAAGGCAACAAAGGTAAGGACAACCATAGACAAATGTTATATGCAGGTCCATGTAGAGGAAGGAACTCAAGAGGAGGCTCAAGAGGAAGAGGAAGAAGCTACAACAACACAAATTCTAGGCAATGCAACTTGGAGGACAACAAGGACAAATCAAATGACAACACTCATGGAAGAGGTCAAGGAAGAAATAGAGGAAGAGATCGAGGTTCATACAATTGTCATAAAGGTATAACATGTTATCATTGTGGTAAAGTAGGACATTATGCAAATGATTGTTGGCGAAAGAATGGAAGGTTGAATGGAGGAAGCCAAAGGAGCTAAAATAACTATGCAATTACATCAAGTGAAGGAGATAAGCAAACCATGCTTGCCATGAAGCATGAGTACAACAGCCCGAGAAGTGATGATAAAAAATGGTTTATAGATTCAGAATCACATGACGTGCCAAGGAGATTTATTCACAAATCTACAAGCTCCAAGTGGAAAAGGATGTGTAGAGACCGGTTATGAAACTCAACACACAATTGAGCATATTGGAGAAATCAAGATTGGAGACAAGAAGGTATTGGCTGATGTTCTTCATGTTCCTACTATTGCAAAAAATTTGATTTTAGTAGGACAAATGGTGGAGAAAGGATATCATGTTATGTTCAATGAAAAAGGCTTCTTTATAAAGAATCCAAAAGAAGGATTCAAATTCGTTGCTCAAGGAATTCAAGAATCACATGGAAAGGTGATCTATATTCAGCTTGGAAACAAGAGGATTGCTGAAATCGATTTGTGGCACAAAAGGTTTGGACATATCAACATTCCCAAGCTCAAGGACATGACCAACCATGAAGTGGTAAGAGGTCTTCCAAGATTCAATGATGCTTGACTGCATGAGTTTTGTGAAGCATGCCAACTAGGAAAGCAAATTTGACAACCATTCAAGAAGAGAAAATATGTGGCAAGGAATGCCCTCGACTTGATACACACGAATGTATGGGGACCATCACGACAACCATCGATGGTTGGTAATATATATTTTGTCACTTTTATTGATGATCATTTAAGAAAAGTATGGATGTCCTGCATAAAAAAAAAATTAGATGTGTTCTCTATGTTCAAGAGATTTAAAGCACATGTAGAAAAGGAAACATGATGGTACATAAGGACCTTGAGGTCTAATGGAGGAGGAGAATATTTCTCCAAAGAATTTTCAGATTTTCTTTAAGAAAATGGCATCAAATTTGGCATCAAATGAAAATTTACATGTAGATACATGCCTTAGCAAAATGGAATTGCTGAAAGGAAAAATAGACGTATCACAGAAGTTGCAAGATGCATGCTCAACGAGATGAAGGTTCCACTAAACTAATGGGTTGAAGCAGCTAGTATGACTGTTTATTTGATGAACAAGTGCACAACAATTGGACTTCATAATTTTACTCCCAAGGAGGTTTATTCTAGTAAGAAACTTGATCTTACACATCTCAAAGTTTTTGGATGCATGTGTTATGTTCAAATTCCCCAAGAACTAAGGACAAAGATGGAGCCAAAGTCAGAAAAATGTATTTTCATTTGTTGGAGCAAAAAGGATATAGGTGCTACAATCTGATGAAAAAGGAGCTATGAGTCTCACAAGATGTGGTATTTGATGAGCTAAGACCATGGTTTGGAAACAACGGGAAAGGGAAGATTCTTGAAGAAGATTATGAAGATGATGGAGGTGCTGTCCAAGAAGAATTTCAGCAAACAAGCACTCAAATGTCAGGTCCACAAGCTTCTACATCACATGGAGAAAGATCAACATGTAAGGGGAGACTAAGGAGTCATTCCTCATCACCAACATCAGGTTATGAAAGATTTGAAGCTAAAAGTGCTGCCCAAATAGTGATTCAAATGCAAGCAAAGAAGATTATGAAGATGTGATCACACTGAAGGTAAAGTTGAACCGATTGAAAAAGAAATATTCAAAAGGAAATGAAAGGAGGTCTTCAAGAGAAAGGTATCGAGCTATGATAGTTTTATTGCAAAGCATTTTACATATATGATAGGTGGTCAAAGACAAAGAACCAAATGCATATGAAGAAGCATGTACACAAAAAGAATGGCAGCAAGCTATGCAAGAAGAGATAAAAGCTCTCAAAGACAATCACACATGAGAGCTAGTTCCCAAGGCAGAAGGTATGAAGATTGTTCCAAAAATAAGTGGGTGTTTAAAATAAAGAGAAATGCTGACGGTTCTCTAGCTAGGCATAAAGCTAGACTAGTAGCAAAAGGATTCAAGTAGACTCATGGTATCAACTATTAAGAGTTTTTCAACCCAGTTGCAAAGATGGGAACAATTAGAACCTTGATTGTAGTGAGTGCAACAAGGAGATGGCCATTGTACCAACATGACATAAAAAATGCTTTTCTCAATGGAGAACCTTAAGAAGAGGTATACATGACTCACCTGATTGAATTGGAAGATAAAAAGCATCCAAATTTTGTTTGCAGATTGAAGAAAGCTTTGTATGGGCTCAATCAAGCACCAGGTGATTGGAACCAAAAGATTGGTTGAATACCTCACAAGGTGTGGGTATAGTCCAAGTAGTGCAGATACTTCTCTCTACACGAAGAAAGAAGATGGCAAGTAGGTATACATCTACATATATGTTGATGATCTCATCATAACATGAAGTAATGTTGCAGGAATACAAGAGATAAAAAGAAAACTCGATAAGGAGTTTAAAATTTTAGATCTTGGTGAGCTGAAATATTGTTTAGGCATTTAGTAGCCTATGGGAAAGATGGCATCTACTTGATGCAAAGAAAGTACCTGTTGGATGTTCTTTTCAGATTTGGAATGAGTGAATGCAAACCACTCCTCAACCTATGGACACAAATGTGAAGCTATGCTCAAATGATGGAGAGAAGTTACATGATGTAACTACATATAGGAGTACTATAGGTTCATTGATCTATGCTATGATCACAAGACCAGATTTGTGTTATATCATTGGAGTTCTTTCTCAATTTATGCAAACTCCAACAAGTGAACATTTAAATTCAGCCAAATGAGTACTAAGATATGTGAAGCACATAGTCAATCATGCTTTTTTTTATAGATATGATGAAGAATTGCAGGTGAAGGGCTTTAGTGATGCTGATTGGGTTGGTTTGAAGGAAGATAGAAGATCCACTTTAGGTTATGTATTCATGATGGGTAGAAAACCTATCACATGGAGCTCAAACAAGCAACCTACTATTGCACTATCATCTAGAGAAGCTGAATACAGAGGATTAGCCTTTGCAACTTGTGAAGCTATGTGGATTAAGAAGCTCTTGGTTGATCTTGATGTGCATGTAGAGACCATACCAATTTATGGTGACATGTCAAGCATTCACTTGACAAACAATCCGATGTTTCATGCACGAAGTAAGCACATAGAAGTGCATTATCATTATGTTCGAGAAAAAGTTCTAAGCAAGGATGTGGATATAAAGCTCATTAGAACTAATGAAGAGGTTGCAGATATGTTTACAAAGTCCTTAGATGCTTCTAAACTAAAGAGGTTCAAGGATGAAATCAATTTGCAGGATATGGTTGAAAGTGCAAGCTCACATGTGAGCTTGAGGGGGAGTGTTAAAAAATAAAGAAGCAAGGTCGTATATATTTCACAAAAAAGGATTTAGTTCCAATAAAAGGAAAATACAAAAATGAAAAATGGAAGCATTTACTTCAACAACTAGTGGAGGGCAAAAGAGAATCAATCCAAAAACTGAACCAAACATGAAGAGTGGCTCCTCAAAGTTGTGGAGGAGTTATGGAAAAGAGCTCATGAAGTCATCATGAGAGCTTATCGTCACTTGGCTACAAATGAGGCAAGGGAGGACACTCAAGTACAAAGGAAGAAGGTACTAAAGTTCCATTGTAGGTAGTTCATTTGGTTTCAATAATTTCATTTTCTACAGTCTCATAGACTATATCTATCCGCTCACCATTTCTTGGTAGCTTGATTGCGAGAGTCATATCTCTCAATGTGTGTATCCACTTTTAGAGTTTAAATATTCATTGGAAAGTTTATCTTATGTATTTCCTCTATCTAAAGCAATTTTGACAAATTTATCATGGTCTATGAGTTATTAAGTTTTTAGGGAAGCCCTATTTTTAGCCTAACTGAGTGGATAGGCAGCTTGTTTTAAGGCAAAGAGTTGCTAAACCAAAATTACTCCAAATTGAGTGTTTGATAGTTAATTTCAAAGCTATTAGTGTCTAGTTTGAGTGAGCAAAGTCTCAAGTTGATTGTCTTCTTCAATTGATACCAATTTTCATTGTAAGGTTCAGCTATAGGTAAAAGTCTTGATCGTGAGAAGGTCTTCTACACTTTCCGTTGTGCATGGGAGAGGAATTCTCCAAAAAAGATAAACATAATCATCCAACCACAAGATACTCTCATGGTAACAAAACATCAGTTTGTTGACCCAAACAAATTCCATTGATGACATTTGTACTCAAATACTACTTCACTTGAGACTAAGTCAATTCAATATTTATGATTGCTTATTGCGAACACAATTATTATGCATTACCAGCCAAGAGATTGATGTCACCAAGTTAGATTGTCAACTAGGTGCTCTAGAATAGCTTAGCCTTACCAACCTTAGTTGAAATGATCATTTCAAAGTCCTATTTCTTCAAATTTCATCAAATATTTTTGAATAAAAATCACTATCTTGAAGTGTTCCATAATTCATAAAAGAACATGCTTTTCCATATTTGAATTATAAATCACGGTCTTGGAAGTTAATTACTTTGTGATCTTCTTACTTATTTGATCTTGATATTTCTTGTAAAACACTTTATTTTGAAGTGTTTTGTAAGATTGTGCTTTTATCCTCCTTGAATGTACACTTCTCCTTGAAGTTTTAACTCCCCTGAGGATCCAATCTTACTTCAAGATTCATTCTAGGACTAAAAAAATACTTATCATCTCATGGTTGCATGTACCATACCATCTTTCTGTTAAAAGTCAAGCTTCAAGCTAAAAAATTCGTGGGGAATCTTTTATGGACATGTGGAGCAATCAAAGGAAGCCAAAAGCCACGAGATTGCATCAAGAAAAGTCACTCAACCACTCCCCAAGTCATCTCAATTAATTCCTCCAAGTTAGGAGGCTGATTTGGAAAGGTAGTTCCTAGATTTTAGGGGCACACCTCTCACTATAAAAGGAGCATGTATCCCGACTTCTTTTGGGCCATCTTCTTGGAGTTTTAGCTCATGTAAAGTGAGCACTAAGTGCTGGAGTTGTGATAAGCAAGCCCCTTGCTTAAGCAACCCCCTTGCTTGCTTGTTTGTTTTCTTTTAGTAGGCATATCTATGTGTGTGCGCATGCAGTGTTGCAACTCTCTACCCCTGAGTTGTTAGCATTGGTTCTCCCTCATATGGTATCCATTTGATGTAATTCTTGTCTCATTGGATAGCTATAAGAGTCTATTTTATGCTTACCAATTCTCTGGAGCATTCTCTGAGTAAGCTGGGAGCCACATTCATTTTAGTGAAGTTGTGTGATTGATATCTCTCTCTTTGTGTAGGCTCTGTTGGAAATATTTTGCTCTCTGTTGTAAGGGCTGGTTCTCCTTCTCTATGTATCCATTTGCTATGATTTTGGTGTCATTGGGTAGCTATTAGAGTCCTCTAAAGTTGACATAAGTTTGAGATTCATTCTCTATATAATCTCTGAGAAAAGTTTGCTGGAGTGAAGTGAGGTCTCTGCTTGACTAGCAGTTGTGAGCATTCAACTAGCTCATGTTGTAGACATTGTTTCTCTTTGTGTAAGCATCCATTTCAAGTGAAATTTGTTTTGTTGGAAAGCCCTTGGTGTCTACTACAGGTCTACAAAAGCTCACTGGAGTTCTCTGCATAAGCTCTGAGTAAGAGCATTTTTGGTGTGCAGAGGTCAAAGAAGGATACCTGTGGAGGTCATTCGCGCTTCATCGTTGCTTAGGGGTTGAGATACTTCCCCCATCAGTGGTATCAGAGCATTTGGGCATCTTGGAGGTATCACATACAAGCAAGAAGACCTCTTGGAGGTGGTGGTTGAAGAGTTGCATCAACAAAAGCTTCTTGGAGGTAGCTCACATCAAGGGGGAGCTATTCTACTCAAATTTGCAAGAGCACAAGGTATCCATCTAAGGAAAGCTTTGGATTGAGGTAACCTCAGAGCCTCATTTTCATTTTACACACATTGGAGCATTAGCCAAGGGCTAGGTCAAGTATCAAAGACTAGATATGGGAGACTTCAACACTCAAATTGAAAAGCTAGACAAAGGTAACTATCAACCATGGAGATTTAGGGTCTCCAACTATCTTATGGGCAAGGGCCTTTGGGGGTTGATTAGTGGAAGTGAACCAAGACCTAGGTTGGATGAGAATCCAACCAATGACCAGAGAAGGGCCTTTAGGGAATGGAATGAAAGAGACAAGAGGGTTATCTTTATTCTTTCCCAACACATTAGCAATAGCATGATCGGCCATATCCAAGACCTGGATTCAAGCATGAAGGTATGGGAGACACTTGAAAGGCTTTATTCAACAAGCACCAAACCAAGGAAGATCCAACTCAAGAATGAGCTCAACAACCTTAGGAAGAGCTCAGGGAGTAGCATAAATGACTACATACTTAAGGTCAAGGAGTTATCAGATGCATTGGGATCCATTGGAAGCCACGTAGACGATGACGATCTTGTGGCTTATACTCTCAATGGTTTGAGAGATGATGAGAAGTGGAAACCCTTTACCACTTCAGTTTATGTAAGGGATAATCTTCCCGATTTTGAGCAATTGGTTGCTCTCATGGTCACTGAAGAAATGAACATAGGTGGAAGTTCAACTAAAAGCAAAGATGCACAAGTTTTCTATGCAGGTAATCAAAGGGGCAAAGGAAGACAAGGACAAGGAAGGGGCAAAGGAAGGTTTGGAGGAAGGCAAGGCCACTCAAGAAATCAAGGACATGACCAAGGCACCTCATCACAAAGAGGGAGAGGAAGATCAAGAGGAAGAGGAGGACGACATCAACAAAACAGGAATCAAGATGGCGAAGGATGTTACATATGTGGCAAGTTTGGCCACTATGCTAGAGATTGCTACCAAGGAGGAAACCAAAGGAACTATAATCAAGGTTCTTCATACAAAGGCCAAGGTAATTATGCTTCTACAAGTTCAGAAAATGACAATCTCTTGATGATGCACATGAATGGGAATTCAAGCAAAGTAGATAACACTTGGTATATTGATAGTGGATGTAGCAACCATATGAGTTGCAATGCTTCTTGGTTTACTAATCTACATGTTCCCAAAGGTAAAGGACATGTAGAAACAGGTGATGATACAGCCCATGAGATCTCCCATGTTGGAGATGTAGCTTTGGATGACAAGGAAGAAGGAAGATGTCTCAAGGATGTCTTGCATGTACCTACCATCACAAAGAACTTGGTGTCCGTTGGGCAAATGGTTGAAAGAGGCTATCAAGTAAGGTTCAACAAAGGTGGATGCTTTGTGGAGAACCCTAAGCAAGGTTACAAGGTCATAGCAAGAGGAAAGAAGCAAGGGAGACTCTTCACTTTGGAGGTAAATTCTCATTCTACTCAACATGTCTACTTCACATATGGAAACAAGAGGATTTCGGAGTTGGACTTGTGGCACAAGAGGATAGGTCACATCAACATACAAAGAATGAAGGAAATGCAATTCAAGAGGCTGGTTGAAGGTCTTCCCAACTTCCAAGGACAAGGTATGAAGCATTTATGTGAATCTTGTCAACTAGGGAAGCAAGCGAGACTTCCATTCAAGAAGAGTGGCTACATAAGCCAACATCCATTGGAGTTGATACATACAGATGTGTGGGGGCCAACGAAAGAGCAATCCATTGGAGGTAACAAGTACTTTGTCACTTTTATAGATGATTGCACAAGGATGGTTTGGGTTTATTTCATCAAAAACAAATCAGATGTGTTTACATGTTTCAAAGCATTCAAGGCAATGGTAGAGAAGGAAACAGGTACATATATCAAGAAGCTAAGGTCCGATGGAGGGGGAGAATATTTCTCAAATGAGTTTTCTGATTTTTTAATGGATCAAGGCATCAAGAGGCAAGTAACATGCAGGTACACACCCCAACAAAATGGAGTAGCAGAGAGAAAGAATAGATACATTGCCGAGATCGCTAGAGCAATGCTTAATGAGATGAATGTACCTAACATGTTTTGGAGTGATGCAGCAAATACCGCCGTGTATCTAGTGAATAGGGCTCCTACCTCAGGGATCCATGGCTTGACACCATATCAAGCCTATTATGGTAAGAAACCTGATCTTTCCCACTTGAAGATATTTGGATGTACTTGTTATGTACATGTGCCAAGTGAATTGAGGCACAAGCTACAACCAAAGGCAGAAAAGTGTGTGTTTCTAGGATATTCAAATGATCATAAAGGTTACAGGTGCTTCAACCCAAATACAAAGGACTTGAGGATATCAAGGGATGTAGCATTTGATGAGCTACTCCCTTGGTATAAGAAGTATGATTGTATGCAGGACTATGAAGAAGAAAAGCATGGACATGATGAAGAACAAATCGACCTAGAGCTAAGCGGCCCAAGGTGTTCCATCAATGAAGATAGTTCAAGCATGAACTCACCATGGAGGGGGAGATCTTCATCAAGCTATGAAGCACAATCAATCAACAAAGGCAAAGCAACATTGGTGGAGTTGGATGAAGAAGGTAATGAAGTTGAAGATGATGAAGGACACATGATGGAGAAAGAAGCCACGTCAAAGAAAGAGATCAAGTTCCCAAGGCAAAGGAGGTTTATTCCTCCAAAAGGTGAAGAAAGGAAGTCTTCTAGAGTTAAGTATCCAACTCAAAGGTTTACTTATGATTCATACATGGCAACACATTATGCATATATGAACAAAGTAGTAGAAGATCATGAGCCCGATTGCTATGAAGATGCAAGCAGGTACACCGAATGGAAAGAGGCAATGCAAGAAGAGATCGACGCACTTGAGGAAAATCAAACATGGACTCTAGTGCCCAAGAAGGAGAACATGAAGGTAATAGGTAATAAGTGGGTGTATAAAGTAAAGAGGAATTCAGATGGATCTATTTCTAGGTTCAAAGCAAGATTGGTGGCCAAGGGTTTTGCACAAACCTATGGAGTGGACTTTGAAGAGACATTCAGCCCCGTGGCAAAGATGAGCACCATTAGGACACTCATTGCAATGGCTGCTAGCAAAGGATGGAAGCTCTTCCAATTGGATATCAAGAATGCCTTTCTCAATGGAGACTTGGAAGAAGAGGTATACATGGAGCAACCACTAGGTTTTGTTCATAAAGAGTTTCCACATCATGTTTGTAGGTTGAAGAAGGCACTTTATGGCCTAAAGCAAGCTCCAAGGGCTTGGAACCAAAGATTGGTGGACTATTTGATCAAATATGGTTACAATCAATGCAAGGTGGATCCATCTCTCTTCATCAAACAAAGAGGAGAACTTGTGGTCTACATGTGTGTGTATGTAGATGATCTTATCATTACAGGTAATGATACAAAGGGCATTGAGGAGATCAAGGCAAAGCTTGGAAAGGAGTTTAGGATCTCTGATCTTGGAGATCTTAGGTATTTTCTTGGCATTGAAGTTGTATACAAAGAAGAAGGTATTATGCTCATACAAAGGAAGTATATTCTAGACCTACTTGAGAGGTTTGGGATGCTACATTGCAAGCCTATTTCAAATCCCATGGAAGTTAATGTAAAGCTAAGCTCCATTGATGGAGAGCCATTAGAGGATGTAACTTTGTATCGATCTATTGTAGGCTCTTTCAATTATGCCACAATAACCAGGCCTGACATAGCATATGGAGTTGGAGTGTTATCACAATTTATGCATAGTCCAAGGACTACACACTTGCAAGCTGCAAGAAGAATGTTGCGATATCTCAAAGCCACTATAAATGAAGGATTGTTCTACTCATTTGATGATGATATGCAGGTCAAAGCTTATTCCGATGCCGATTGGGCCAGTTCGAAGGAAGATAGAAGGAGTACAAGTGGTTACCTAGTCATGCTAGGTAGCAAGATCATCTCATGGATTTCAAAGAAGCAACCCACGGTGGCATTATCTTCCACCGAGGCTGAGTATAGAGCTTTGGCTCAAGTCACATGTGAGCTAATGTGGATTAAGAAGTTATTTATGGAGCTTAATTTGCAGGTTGACACATATCCAATTTTTTGTGACAACATGAGTAGCATTCATCTAGCATCGAACCCTGTCTATCATGCTAGAACCAAGCATATTGAAGTGCACTATCACTTCATAAGGGAAAAGGTGATATCCAAGGAAGTTTCAGTACATCATATTGGTACTAAGGACCAAGTTGCGGACATGTTTACAAAGGCTTTGGATGGGATGAAGATTTCAAAATTCAAGCAATGCATCAACATGAAGGAGCTTGGATGAGGATGAAGAATTGAAGCTTGAGGGGGAGTGTTAAAAGTCAAGCTTCAAGCTAAAAAATTCGTGGGGAATCTTTTATGGACATGTGGAGCAATCAAAGGAAGCCAAAAGCCACGAGATTGCATCAAGAAAAGTCACTCAACCACTCCCCAAGTCATCTCAATTAATTCCTCCAAGTTAGGAGGCTGATTTGGAAAGGTAGTTCCTAGATTTTAGGGGCACACCTCTCACTATAAAAGGAGCATGTATCCCGACTTCTTTTGGGCCATCTTCTTGGAGTTTTAGCTCATGTAAAGTGAGCACTAAGTGCTGGAGTTGTGATAAGCAAGCCCCTTGCTTAAGCAACCCCCTTGCTTGCTTGTTTGTTTTCTTTTAGTAGGCATATCTATGTGTGTGCGCATGCAGTGTTGCAACTCTCTACCCCTGAGTTGTTAGCATTGGTTCTCCCTCATATGGTATCCATTTGATGTAATTCTTGTCTCATTGGATAGCTATAAGAGTCTATTTTATGCTTACCAATTCTCTGGAGCATTCTCTGAGTAAGCTGGGAGCCACATTCATTTTAGTGAAGTTGTGTGATTGATATCTCTCTCTTTGTGTAGGCTCTGTTGGAAATATTTTGCTCTCTGTTGTAAGGGCTGGTTCTCCTTCTCTATGTATCCATTTGCTATGATTTTGGTGTCATTGGGTAGCTATTAGAGTCCTCTAAAGTTGACATAAGTTTGAGATTCATTCTCTGTATAATCTCTGAGAAAAGTTTGCTGGAGTGAAGTGAGGTCTCTGCTTGACTAGCAGTTGTGAGCATTCAACTAGCTCATGTTGTAGACATTGTTTCTCTTTGTGTAAGCATCCATTTCAAGTGAAATTTGTTTTGTTGGAAAGCCCTTGGTGTCTACTACAGGTCTACAAAAGCTCACTGGAGTTCTCTGCATAAGCTCTGAGTAAGAGCATTTTTGGTGTGCAGAGGTCAAAGAAGGATACCTGTGGAGGTCATTCGCGCTTCATCGTTGCTTAGGGGTTGAGATACTTCCCCCATCACTTTCCTACATCAATCTAAGTATAAAATCTTGTGTCCCATACCACCCTATTCTACAGTCACATTGACGTGTGAGTGATACTTATCCTAAAAGCCAAACATATCTTTATATATTAAGTTCTCAATTAAATTCTTTTAAACAATTTGAAGTTAAAGGAATTACTGCTAACTTTATTATCAGGTTTTTATTCGTTCACAAGGTCAATTCACGATCTTGTGCTTCGTAGTGGAATCTTGAGAACCTTTGGATGGAACATCCATCCTTCTTTTCTAGGTTCTCAAAAAGAAAATCAATCATAATTCTAACTTCTTGGATTTCTCAAATTCATGTCCGATTGGTTATACTCAATGGATTGTGGGAATTGAACTCATGACCTACCATTTGGGAGTATGATGGGCTAACCACTTGTGCCAAAAACCATGGTTGATGATTACTTCCTAAGCCTCCCTCTTAGGGACTGGTTCAATCATCCTCGCATGTCATTTCTTGAGCCTAAGAGAGGAAATAAAGCTCTACTAGAACATTGTGCTTATTTGATCATGATGAATGTAACATGCGATACCCTTGTAGTTGTCTACCTCATGATAAATTCTTTAGCCACAAAAGGATGAATACTCCCAATGGAATCCATTTGTCTTTCTTTTCATCCCTTTCTCTAGATGTTGCTATTGCATTCATCCCTCATAGCATATCTGATTTGTTTTCTTTTCTCCCATCACAAAAATATTTACGTCATCTATAGAGCTTCACTCTCCTCAATTTTTTTCCTCTTTTCTAAAAGTGACATTTTTTCTCTATCTCCCAAAGCTCCTCTTTTGCAGTATTCCCCACTCAGGATGCAACCCCTAGAAAAACCCCTGATGATAATGCCATTCTGTTGACGACATGATTGCTGCTACATCATCTACATTTTGTATCGGCAAGAGTGCATCTCCATTTTGTACCTAGGAGGCACTCCATTTCTAGTTTATTTCCATTTTATATTGTATTTTCTTTGTATTTGGGTGCCTTGCCATTTGCTTCTACCATTGTATTGATTCTCCTTTCAGGGGAATTATCCCACATGAGATGTATTTTGAAAAGCCCCTCCCAAATCTATATAAGGAGGGCCTCTCCCCCCATTTGTACTTGGTTAGAAGCTTGAGGAGCCTACTTGATGCTTTTGGCAAGATCATTTCTAATCCACATGAGTTTACCCATTTCATGATCTACTCATTTTGAGTCTCACACACTCTTTCTTTTGTGAGCACACTCTTCTTTTGAGTTTGCTCCCACGCACGTACTCTCTACATGGTATCAGAGTGATAGGTGGAGGTCTTGGTAGTGATTTTGGTGGTGGTAGTGCTTTAGCTTGGTGGTGTGCTTTCTCCTCATTGAGAGAAGCCATTTGCCATCAATTTTTGGGACTCATTTTGCCCATTTGCCCACCTCCCATCCCTCTTTTTCATCATTTTACACTCTGTTGGGCCTCATTTTGCCAATTTGCCCACCCACCCATCCATTTTCTATTATTTTCCACCCACTTTAACCCCGTTTTCCTCCCTCCCACCCTTGTCTATGTGCGCACATTTGGTGGTCTACTTCAATTTTACACATCTTGTGGAGTTGAAAAGTCCCAAGTCTTTTGAAGTGTTTATAAACACTTTATGCATTATGCTAGTAGCTCCTTTTCTATTGTATGAGGCATTTTCAACACTGCATAATGATTTATGTTATCATTTGAGGTTCATCAATGATTTGATCACATCGATAATACAACTCTCTAATACTATGTCATCACTGTACCTTATAGTCTGCACTCTGCATGTGTGATTTGACATGTTGTGCATAGGGAAAGGACATAGATGAAGCAGATATAGTTTGATTAAGAGCTTCTAAAGAGGTGCTCGGGTCTCATCTTTAGAGAAAACGTGCAGTGCTCCTTTGTCCATGCCAGGAGTGTCCAGTGAGATGTCTTAAATAGAGACTGTGACACATTGGAGTACTGAGATTATCAACTCTAACCAATGTGCCATTGTCAAGCATGGAACACACATGATGATGCACTGTACAATCACGAAATTGTGCAAATATGATTTCCATGGGCACATTATGAGCTCGGTGTGTGCTTTAGCTCTGCTAGGTGCATGGCCAAACTTGATGCAACACAAGACCCCATCCATATCCTTCAAACAAAAGAAACAAAACAAACAAAACAAACAAAACACGAATCTACACTCTCTACAAAAGTGCTGATCTCTCTCTAGCTATGCGCATCCAGACCATTGAAGGGTGTCCTTATCTCGAGTTCTACTTGACGGCCGATCTCTATCCATCCTCTACAGAAACCACTGGCAGAGACTTTGGAGAACGTACAAATATCCTTTTGGATATTAAGAAGGCTGATAGAAGCTTCCATCGAGTAGTACATCTCTTCTAGAATGTTGGAGACCTTTAATTCTCCAAATGTCTGATCTATCTTGATTTAAGAAATCCTCTATATTAAGAATAAACCAAACTTTACACAAACATTACATTAACTTTCAAGTTCATTAAGAAATACTTCTCTGTGTGAAGTTTTCTTCAGTTTCAAGAAGTGTGCTTCAGAAATAGACTTCAATCTCTGCACATGACTTTAATTTTAATCATTTAAATGATGCACACACATGCGTGCTAGCTTTGAGCAATCATAATGATCATTAGTTCTTCAAGAGAACCATTCAATCTTTAAATTGATCACTTAGATCAAATATATGTCAGAAACTACCTTCCATAAATGGCAACTTTGACGTGGTCAACTTCATAAGCTGATTTCTCTCAAAGTACAACTTGTTTTGCTAAATGCTTCTAGCCAAAGCTTTCTTATCTTCTAACTTAAGTTTTAAATGCTCAAACATAAAAAACTTTACATTGAGCACTCAGATCCAAGCAAATCTTTGAGCAGCAAAATGCGCAATTAAGAGAACTTTACTTGCAGACTTATACATATGAATGTTCCTACTTGTCATACACACAACTTGAAGAGAGATAGATCATCAAAATTTGGTTATAGCTTGATTAGCTTCTGAATTAGATGTGTACAAAAGATTTCTTGATCCAAATGATCACAATGAGAGAATTCTAAGATAGACTAGTTGCTAATTTCACGAGAAGACTCTCTGCACATCTATCACTAAAGAACTTGAATTCTATTGAGTATATTCTCATCCCTACTGCATTCCTATATGTGTCACAACTATATGCAAGTGTATGAATACATATGAGTATGAACTCTTCATTATATCAAAGTATATCTGAAGTGTTTTCCAAAACTAATGTACATAAGTATGTAGAACATCTCTTCCTAAATCTTCACTTGACTTCATGCTTTAATCTTAACTCTTTTCTTCATTTTTTCACTCCTAAGCTCCATGTAATCTTCAGTTGATGATTGTATTCCTCCAAAAACTCCCCCTCAATCATCAATTGTGATTACCTGCATCCTTTTTATGCTTTCCATCTCTTTAAACCTTGGTAACTTGGGTCCATCCAAACTTTTTGTCAGCAATACATGACTTCAACTTCTTTATCAAGCACATTTTCTCTTAAGAAATGATATTGAATCTCTATGATTTTAGTTCTGGCATGAAAAATAGGATTAGCTGCTAAAGACAATGAACTCATGTTATCTCCAAATATGATTGGAATACGCTGATCAATTCCTAGACTTTTCAACAAAGTCTTCAACCAAATCACTTCTTTTGCAGCTTCTACCATCCCTTTGTACTCAGCTTCTATGGATGACAAGTCAACTGTATGTTGCTTCTTTGAACACCAAGAAATTAACTTATTTTCATAATAACACAGGTAACCATGAGTAGATCTTCTATCATCTGAATTACTTGCCCAATCTACATCACTTAAAACATTTTAATTCTAGTATCAGAAGTGAATCCATAATTGAAACCTTCATTCAAAGTCCCTTTGATATATCTTAGCACTATTTGTCCTCCAGTCCAATGAGTTTTCTTTGAGAAACGCATAAATTGTGATAAGACACCAACTGCATATGAAAGATCTGGTCTTGTCAAGATAGCATATATTAAACTACCTACCAAACTCTGATATGTCTTCATGTCCTTAAACTCTTCTCCTCCATACCTGCTCAATTTGTGATTGACTTCCAAAGGTGTGGTTGAAGGCTTAGAATTCTCCATATTAAACTTCATCAGAAGATTCTTCAAATATCTTTCTTCTGTAACATATACTCCATGTTGAGTATACATAATCTCCATTCCTAGGAAATAATACAAATTTCCTAAATCATTTATCTTGAATTCCTTTTCCATTTGCTTCTTGAGCTCCTTGATTCCTTGAGCATCTGTACCTGTGATAATAATATCATCAACATAAATGCAAACATAAATGTATCCATCTTCATTTGCTTTCACTAGCAAACTACTATTTGCCTTTGAAGCTTGGTATCCAAGTTCATTCAAGAACTTGAAAAGTCTGTAATTCCATGCTCTTGGAGCTTGCTTCAAGCCATACAAAGCTCGCTTGAGATTACAAACATAATCTGATCCATTTGAATCTTTGAAACCCTTTGGTTGCTCCATGTATACTTCATATGCAATATATCCATTTAAAAATGTAGTCTTTACATCTAATTGAGATAACTTCCAACCTTTACATGTAGGAATAGCAATTAGAGTTTTGATTGTAGACATCTTAGCCACTAGGCTAAAGGTTTCATCATATTCCACTCCATGTGTTTGGGCATATCCTTTGAGCACAAGTCTAGCCTTGTATCTAGACACTTTTTCATCTGTAAACCTCTTTGTCTTATACACCCACTTGCATCCAATTACCTTATGATTTCTTGGTCTTGGCACCAATTCCCTGTCTCATTCTCAAGTAGAGCATCACACTCTTCTTGCATTGCTTTTTCCCAATTTTTTTACCTTTTGCTTCATCATATGTTGATGGATCTTCATCTATCTTCACCATGTAAGCATAATCTTTGGTTGTCAAGAAAGAAGTATCATAACTATATGTGATAGGTTGTTTTCTTTCTCTTGATGACCTTCTAATTTTTGCACACCTTGAAGTCGCTACTTCATTTTCTTCTAGATCAAACCTTGGCCTATCTTCATGATTATCCTGGATTTCATTTCTATAAACATCATCATCATTATCTTCTTCATATATCTTCATCTGTAACTTTCCTTTCCTTTTGATTTATTCAAGATCTGTGTATACATTGTTTGGCCCTGTAAACCATGTGCTTTGCTCATCAAATGTGACATCTCTTGAAACAACAATTTTTTTTGTGGATGGACTCCACAAGCTGTATCCCATATGTCTATCATCATACCCAATGAACACATACGTTTCTACTTTAGGCTAGCCTATGTCGCAATTGAGATGGAACATAAGCATATGCCAAACATCCAAATATTTTGCAATGATCAAGAGTAGGTTTCTTACCCCACCATGCTTCTGTGAGCCGCCGGATTGGCATTTTGTATTTTCATTGTTCCTGTATTTTCCTATCCCGCACGAACTGAAAGGTTTCCTATTCTGCACGAACCAAAAGGTCGTTGTGAAGAGATATATCGGCTTACCAACTAATAAAAAGACATTGCGGTGACGCTCTGGTAACGACAAGCGGGATCGCAAGACTGTCTGTCTGGGCATTGTGGTCTGTGGAGAAGCCGTAGTGCAGTGTTCGAGAAGTCTGAGTATTGTCGTCCTTACCTTTGTTTAATTTCATTAATTTGTGATTAACACATAAGGTTCTGTTGTCGATATTCGTCTGTGCGATGGTAATCAATAATTGCTACGTGACACACTGTGAATAGTATTAACCTGAGTATGCAAAGTAATCTGTGAGAAGACTAACCAGAGTCTTGACAGTAATTCAGATTAAACAGAGTGTTGAATGTTAACGTATTGCGGTTTTGATAAATTAATTGGGAAAATCAAGTTACAGGGCCTCTGATTTATCAGACCTGTTAGAGGGCCGCCGAACCAGGACGGATGAACCCGGACAGGTGCCGTAAAAAGTGGATTCGCGGAAACATTGTAGCAGATTTCTATTTAAAGCGCATAAAGGAAAGCGGTAAAGATGAGTAGTAGTAGTTTTTTCGGAAGGAGTCTCTGTTCTGTTGGGCATTGTAGCGAGTAGGGTTGATCACATCTCGAACTGAAGTGTTTGGAAATTGCAAGTATCGTATTGTATTTTGTCTGTCTGTTATATTGAATCACTTTGGGAGATTGCGAGCATCATATTTTGAGACTATGTATGAGATATTGATGAGTACATTGAGTTCTGTTCTATTCTATTCGTATCTAACTATTCTGCTATTCTCCTTGTTGAACCGATTTCCATTCGGTAGTCTTGTGTGTGAGTCTGTTTGATGATCAGTTATATACGATTCTGGATCTTTCTGTCGTGAAATAGTGTGTTTGTCATCCTGCGAGAGACTGTGTAAGGTCAAAGTTAATCATCTACATTTATTATCTTTTCGGTTAAGTGACCAGATTCGATACAATAGTCTGCATTCACTGAGAATTCGGTAAAGATTTGTATGTGAACAGAAGTATTGGTAAGTTTATCAATTGCGGTAGGAATTTGTGACTTGAGTCAGTATACGATAAGTTTGGCGTAATCCCGATTATAGTTGTCTGTGTATTATTGTTCGGTGTACTTACCTGTCACATGAAATCGTCATATTGAGTAGTATTCAATTACTGAAAAGTGCGTATTCTATTATTTATAAGTCACAACAGGACCTCTGCTCCATTACCATAGCAGATTTAGTCTAAAAGTCCTAATATTCACCGTGCCGAAGAGTGGTCAGTATTCAGACTCACCCACTGTGCTAAGACGTGATGGAGTATTTATGATTGTGTGAAGAATTGGGAAAATAGTACAGGGCCTCTGTCTAACAGACCCCTACCACTCCCAAGAACCCGAGGACCCGATAATACTCTTCCGAAAGTTGGATAGAAGTATTATCGTTTAACATTGGCGATCCCGCTGGGGATGTGGCATTAAGATTGCCTGGTATTTTGTTCGAATTAAATTTTGTTGGATAAACAATAGCAACAGAATCAGATTGTTGCAAGACTGTTCTGTTCGTAATACTATATGATTAGTACGGAAATGCTACATGCCGATTACTCGATCAGGTGAAAAGTATCCCAAGAATCACCAGTTAGGGGTATTAAGAACAACTCTGGGAGGTACTAGTGCAATTAGACCTGACCCAGTTGTCAAAAAAGTGACGAACGATAACACTGATTTCGGTGAGATTACGGTAGAACGTAGTACATCTCTAGAACTGTCTGGTATCACTACGGTGCAGACTGTCGAAAATACAGCAATTCTGGAACCTACCAAGACGCAGTTGGAATCTAGTCTAAAAGTTTTCGGAATAGATTCAGATACGATTTGAAACACTTTAGGGAAGGAAATTAACACATGCGAATCAACACTGTATCCAGTCACAATTTCGAATCCTTCCGGTGGAATTTCGGTAAGAAAAACACAGTTTTTCGGTGACGATTCAGCAGTTTCGACTGAATCTTCCGCTCAACTACAACGTTTGGAAGCAAGTCCTCCTACTCTGGATATCAAGGAGGAAGGAAGACTATTTGAAACAGAAATTCGCAATATAGTAAGTAAGCTAATTGCACCGGAAAGTGTGCCATTTGGTGAAACAAATTCCGGTAGTTCAGAAACTCAAAACAGAAATACAGAAGGAGTGTATAATACATTTACGATGAATGAACAACCGCAACGACAGTTAGGTCAACCCAGATCGGCTCCAACGGGAGTAACATACACAAAGTTTAGTGGATTTCCAGGAGATGATCCAGATGCTCACGTACGCACCTTTGAAATCAGTTACGCTGTCCTCAACCATCCACCGGATCCGGCATACAAAGCATTTGTTTTTCAATCTACACTTGTGAATGAAGCAGCAAGATGGCTTACTGAATACGATATTAATCATTTCGGTACTTATGAAGCAGTACGAGACGCTTTTTTGCAGCGATTCAGGCTAAAAAAGAATCCTACAGAGATCTTTGAGTATTTACAGAACAACAGACAGAAACCAAATCAAACTGTACAAGAGTATGCTACCCTTTTCAGAACACATTTAAGACAGTTACCCCAGGCTCATGCTAATTTACCAGACGATGTTATTACACAGTGGTTTATCAATGGCTTACTTCCTCAACTTAGGCAAATCATGATTATAAGATGTGTAGGAGCCATGACCCTCGATGCAGTGATCGCAATGACCCTTCAGCTGGAAAACAAAGTTGGTGGATTTTCAGAGGATTTGGAATGGATAAAAACAAACAAACATGTGGCTGAAGATATAACTAAGCAATTATATTGCACCACCTGCAAGAATTCAGGACATACTAGTGCCCAGTGTGCGTTAAATCAGACCTATTGCGCCATCTGTAACATTGTTGGACATACCACTGAGAATTGTGCATACAATGCCAGAAGACAAGGAACAGCAACAGTTAATGCAATTATTCAAGAACAAGGGCAGCCAGCCAATCAATATGTACCCCCACATTTGAGAAACAATCAACAACAAGGTTATCGACATTATCGAGGACAGAGGAACAACAACTATAATACACCGCGCTGGCAGAATGGACCACCACCGGAAAATCATAATTTACCACCACCTCGATGTCATTTCTGTGGACAATTGGGCCATATTAGAAGATTCTGTAGAGATGCAGCGGAATATGATCAAAGGAAAAAGGAACGTCAAAACCCAATGGCCAATGTGGTAACAATCACACCTGTAGAGACGCAGGCAGCAGCAGTTCAAACTCGTTCCGGTAAACAATTGCAACCAGCAGCAGAATTATTTGAACCAGGGATACGTGAACAACACAGAATGTATCATAAAGCTAGCCAGTGGACCACCGTAGAACCACCTGTTTTTCCAGAACCTACTCCAGTAATCCAGTCCCCGGATACGACACAAGCTCGTGCTGACAATACAGAAGCAGGTACATCATCTGCAGTAGAATTACCATCTTCAGACCAAGCTTCATCTTCAACAGTTAAGGAAGATGCAAATCAATTGCAACCAGCATGGGATATATTGTCAAAAGCATCCATCACACTGCCTTTCGGGCAATTACTGGCATTAGTACCAAGAATACGCCAACAATTTCAACAACAGTTTACTACAAAATCTGCTTGCATTCCGGCTACCGCAACAGTACAACCAGAGCCAGACTCTATGGTAGATCACTCAGTTCCTCTAATTACGGTATGGTTTCATAAACATCAAATCCCACAAGTTTTAATTGATGGGGGGTCTGGCGTGAATATTGCCACTGCGTCACTTTGTAAGAAGTTAGGATGGACTAAGATAGAACCAGTTCAATTCTTTGTTAGGATGGCTGATCAATCTAGAGTTCATCCAGTAGGACTGGTCCGAGATATACCCATAACTGTGCAAGACACAACATTCAAGATGACTTTTGTTGTTCTAGAATTGCCGGAATCCACCCTAGATTACAATCTACTTTTCGGCCGTCCTTGGTTGAAACAAGCCAAGGTAATTCAAGACTGGTCAGCCCAGGAACTTACGTTCAAAGATAAAAATCGCAAATGTGTTGTAAAGTTAGATGCGATACAACCTTGTGAGTTACATGCTCGACCATATTTTGCCGAACCAGTCCATATGTTAGATGGGTTGTCTGATGACGAAGAAGAAGAATTTCTGAAGAATAATGTTGATTTAATGACATTAGGAACTATTGATCTATAGTCTGTGGTAGATACCTGGAATGCTTCAGTATGTACAGTAATACCCATTGCCGAAGAAACTAAGGAGGAAGATACCATTTCGATTCACGGTAATGAACTACAGCAACTTCTCGAACCATCAGCTAATACAGAGAAATATCAACAATTTTATGTTCCAGAAGACCAGTTAATTACTTATAATCTTGGAGATGAAGATCACCCTCGTCCTGTAAAGATAAAGCAAAACTTACCTGAAGCCTTTCAAGCAGATTTAATTCAGTTACTCCAAGAATTTACTGACGTCTTTGCATGGGATTACAAAGACATGAAGGGCTTGGATCCTCGTATTTATCAACACAGAGTTATGCTAAAACCAGAAGCGAAACCGATAAAGCAAACCAGCTACCGGATGAACCCACATTATGCATCACAGGTAAAGGCTGAACTTGATAGGTTATTAAAAGTTGGATTCATAGTACCAATAGAACATGCAGAATGGATTTCACCGATTGTGATTGTACCAAAGAAAAACAAGCAATTGAGAATCTGCGTAGACTATCGGAAATTAAATGCTGCAACAGTACCGGATCCTTTTTCGATTCCTTTTTTGGATACTATGCTTGACAAAGTAGCAGGTCATGAGATGTATTCATTTCTAGATGGATACAGTGGATATAATCAAGTAAGAATGGCTGAAGAGGATATACCAAAAACTGCATTTATAACAAATTGGGGTGTCTTTGCTTGTACAGTAATGTGGTTTGGATTGAGGAATGCACCAAGCACATTTCAAAGATGTATGCAGGAGATATTTTCTCCTTATCTCACCTCATTTATGCAAGTATACCTTGACGATTTTTCAATTTTCGGTAAGATGATCGCACATCTGGTACATTTACGATGTTGATTTCAGAGATGTAGAGAATATAGATTGTGTTTAAACCCAAACAAATCTGTGTTTGCGGTTTCATGTGGTAAGTTACTTGGTCACATCATATCGGCACAGGGTATTCAAGTCGATCCTGATAAAATTTCAGCAGTATTAGAAGCTCCGGTGCCTAATACACCTAAGGAAGTAATGCGGTTTATGGGTCAAGTGAGATGGCATGGAAGGCATTTACGGTGGCTTGCTCATGTGGCAATACCACTGAACAAATTAATTTCCAAGACTCCACGGCAATTCGAATGGACTCAGGAATGTCAGATAGCATTTGATCGACTGAAACAGTTATTAACACAGGTTCCCATTTTACAGCCACTAGATTGGGATCACCCATTTCACGTATTTGTTGATGCATCTGATATAGCAATAGGAAGTGTACTGATGCAACAAACAGATAAATGGTTTAGACCAGTATACTATGCTAGCAGAAGATTAGCACCTGCAGAGAAGAACTACTCGGTAATTGAGAGGGAATGCTTAGGACTAGTGTATTCGGTAAAAAAATTCAGACATTATTTGCTGGGCCGAAAATTTACATTTCATGTCGATCACGCTGCACTTGTTTACTTGGTTCGGCAGCAACATATAGGTGGCCGCCTAGCACGATGGGTCCTACTATTGCAGGAATTCGACTATGATGTCATTCATCGGCCAGGTAGTTCACATGTTTTAGCAGACTTTTTGTCACGCTTAGATTCAGGTGAACCTCCGGTTGGTATAAATGATACAACGCCAGCCATCTATACTTCAGAACCAACTACTGAGGAATTGTCAACCCAACCAGTACCAACTACGTATTATGATCAGTTATTGACCTTCCTTTCGGATGGATGTCTACCTTCTGAAGTCCCTACAGCTACACGCCGAAAAATTGCAGTTTTTAGTCGAAGGTTCCGGTTAGTTGCTGGAGAACTCTATTATGCAGATCATACAGGAACCTTACTCCGATGTATCCCTACACATGAAGTAAATTCAGTCATCAATTTAGCTCACTCAAGTCCAACAGGAGGACATTTTGCAGCAGATCTTACTCACCGAAAAATTCTGCAAAGTGGACTTTGGTGGCCAACTATGTACAGAGATGTATTGGAATTTATCAAAACTTGTGATAGCTGTCAAAGAACTGGACAACCACTACAACGCCATTACTTTCCACTTCATCCAGTACTTCCTTTAGAACCATTTCACAAATGGGGTCTAGATTTTATTGGTCCAATCACACCTCCCGCGGTATTCAGTAATAACCGGTATATATTGACTTGCACAGACTACGCAACCAGGTGGGCAGAAGCATGGCCTTTAGGTTCGGCTACAGCAGTTGAAGTAGCAAAATGTCTATTATCAGATGTCTTTCCAAGATTTGGATTGCCACTAGAGCTTGTTTCAGATCAGGGCACCCATTTTATGAACAATTTGATGAAAGCATTAACACAGTCATTCCAGATCAGTCATAAATTCAGCTCACCATATTATCCTCGTGCAAATGGATTGGCAGAAAGTACCAACAAATCGTTGCTGAACATGCTTCAGAAATTGACTAGAGAAACACCGGAAAGATGGGATCAGTTGCTACCTGCAGTCTTATGGGCCTATTGCACTACATATAAGGTAACCACCGGCTTGACACCATTCAAGTTAGCCTATGGACTAGAAGCAATAGCTCCGATGGAAATTGTAATACCAAGTTTAAGAGTAGCAATTTCTCAGAAGCTTCTACCCGAAGAGTCATTGGTATTTCGGTTGGAAACACTTAGAGAATTAGATGAGCACCGATGGCTCAATTTCTTAACTATGAAAGAAATCCAACTAAGACAGGCCAGGACACATGACCGCAATTTAAAGACCTCAGTATTTTCGGTAGGACAGCTTGTTCTTTTCTACAATGCGAAGTCCAACAGATCAGTAGGAAAATTCAAGTTACGTTGGTTCGGTCCATTCAAGATTTCAGAACAAGTTGGTCCGGCAACTTTTCGGTTGACTACGTTGACCGGAAATCCATTGCCAAAGGTAATCAATGGGTCGAAGCTGCGGCCGTATTATCCCAGTACTAATACGCATTAAATTATTCGGCGGCCCTCTAACACTGGCAAATGAAGTAAACAGTATCCTAAAACGCCAGCTGATACGGGAAGGACAATACCTCAAGGATATCGACAGGACGCGCAGAGAACGAGATTCACTGAAGAAAACTCTGGATTTCCAAACCCAGCAGTTTGAACGCCAAGACAACCAAATACGCAACCAAAAGGAGTATATTGCAGAGCTAAAGACCAAACTAGACGAAATGAAGACTTCCAAGGACGCCACACTAGCCAATGATTTTTATCTACAGGAAGCTTTTGTGCAGACCCAGGCCGAGAATGTACTCACCGAAGCCATCGCACTTAGCTCTGCTAGAATAGATGCCCAGCTTCTAGAGCCTGATACGCTAAAACAGCTATTAGAAACCCTTAAGAAAAAGATAGCTCGAACATTTAGATCGGCTAGGAGTATGTACCTCGAAGGTCTCATCGACGAATGAGTATATTCGCCCATCCAAATTCATAATGTATGAATATGATAAGCAAATTTTGGATTTCTCACATTTTCGCACATGACAAGTCTTGTTCAGTCTAGCACCAATCGACAATGTAACATGCGGCATAATGATTTTTATTCGGATACAAATATTATCAAGGGAGGGAAGAGTCATGTCATACTGACATACAATCAGTAGAGCAAATGGCCATTCAAGCACCGGTGTCTATAAAATGCGTTTACAGAGTATAGCTTTCTAAATTAGCATTCTTCAAGATTCAGCACCTGTTAGCAACTTCTAGTATATTTTTTCAGTAGACCTTCACCAAGCATGTCGGAATCTGATATTCTCCGCTGGCAATTCAGAAAGCGCGCCCATACGCAGACCTATGTGGTAACAACAACAGATACCACTCTACAAGATGAACCAGATGATGCAGTAACTTCTGCATCAGAAAAAACTCAGCATAAATTCTCCACCGAATTTAAAATCGAGCTCGACACCAAATCGCCAAAGAATGAAGAATGGCTACAGAAGATAGGGCTCCTCCAGTTTGCCCAATTACCATGGGAACAGTGGATTGCTAATGATGATGCAGAGGACCAATTACATAGCATGCGACAAACCAGCGGTTTCATTCTCAATCAGGTACGATTTTCGCCCCAGCTCGTCTCAGCCGTATTTAAACTACCAATCTATGATGGTGCCCGATATCTTAAATGTTCAAATGAGGATCTGAATAAGGAATTTGGCAACTGTGAAGGCCCCCAACGGTATTACATGTTGAAAAACGCCACCTATCACCGACGAGAACAATTTAAATGGTATTTAAAAAAGCTTTGTTTACTAGTAAAATTCGACTTAATGTCGAAAGAAAATTTTTCCCCCCTATTGCATGCCGAAGCAGGAGGTCCGGTTAGCTGGACACATTGGCTCTATGACCACCTCTACGCACAAATCATTGTTGGGGATAAGAGAAGATCCCACACCAATAGCAGACTAGCAGCCTATTTAGCTGCTATATTTAATTTTGTCCAATCTGTAAAGGATAAACAGTTACACTGGTCCCCCCCTTTTTACCCCGGTGAATATGATCAAATAAATTCAGAACACCACATAGAGCCTCAGGAAGAAGCCCAACCCTCCACCTCGTCTGCATCTTTATTCCACATAGGTAACAGCACACAGAATCAGATAGTAGGGACGCCATTTCGGCTGTCCATTAGAAAACGAATGGCAGACAACTTGCCAACTGCCAGTCCAGAGCAAGCACCGGATGTCCCCCAACCCGATTTTGTTATAAAGATGCAAAACCAACTCCAAGAGGTTTCCCAATATTTACGGCAACAAGAACAAACGATTCAGCACAAGAACGAGTTATTATTAGCCACGATGACTAAGTCCAACTCAGTAATGACACAGGTGCAAAAAGAATTGGATGACAAAGAAGCGTTAATACAGGTGTTACAGCAAAACAACCAGCATATTACGGCCGAATTGATCACCGCAAAAAAGTATGTCCAAGACTTTAATCAGTGGCAGCAAGCTATCCAAACACAAATTCAAACCGAAATGTCCAGTTTTTCTACCCTGAATGCTCACCTACAAGCCGAAAATGAACTTTTGCAGTCAAGAATACAAGTATTGCAAGAGTTCAAAAAGCAGATATTAAAGGATGAGGGTGTAGAACTAAATGCCACATTGATGACAAATGTGGACATAGATTTATTAAAACAACAGTTGGATAGCCGTGTTCAAAATAGCTGGACACTTTTTCGCAAGAGATGGCTGGCTATACTTGTTCCGCCACTAGAACAAGTGCGATCAGAAAGGATTGGGGAGTCAAACCCTGGTATGGACCGACAGGCACTGCAAAAGGATATTTCAGCCAGGTGGTGATAGGATATTGTATGGGTACATGGCTTCTGCACAAGACATGGATATTTTCAACAAGCATAGCACAGGCATATCCAAGTTGAAATGGGAACTAAAGCGGTACAAACACGCACAAACTTTCAAGAAGAAGAGGATTCAACAGCACAGAGGGTACTTTGATTCCATAGACGAAGCGATTAAAGCACATGACAAGGCCAATTCACAAGGTCAAGTTGTCTGTGCTAACTCACGAACAGCTTCTTTTGATCTCGAGGCAGCTAACAATCATATCATTGTCTGGCCTCCTATTGTATGTATATATGGACATGCTTTTCAGGATGACTTAGATGTTCAAGAAGCTATTCAAGTCAAAAAGGAAGAGCTGCAACTTGGGCATATAGAGCGCTGCGAACAACTTGAGAAAAAGCTGGGTAAAGAAGAACAACAGCCAAAACAGGCGAAAATGCAAGAAGACATTGATCGCTTTTAAACTGAGCGTGAGAGAAACTGAAGAATACGAGTATAAAAAGCGTGAGCTTTTGAGGCAACAACATATAAGAAAGCGGGACTTCATGAAGAGGCAACTAGACCAGCTATACAAGTTTGAGGAAGTTCTGGAGAAAGAGAAGACCTATCACGTACGGTGACACATTCGGGGTTGAAGGGCCAGGCACGCATATGGTCCTCAAGGGCATAGGGGAATGAGCCTGCTTATATTTGCTGAATCACCAGCAAGATATTGGCATGCTGAACGTTTAGCCAGAGCCTTTCTGGATGCATGTAAAGGAAGGGAACATTGGGATAGCCCAGGCAAAAGGATATTACTAACAGTACTGCACCTGCGGGTTCGAGTCCACCGTGCGTGCCAGTGTTAGAGGGCCGCCGAACCAGGACGGATGAACCCGGACAGGTGCCGTAAAAAGTGGATTCGCGGAAACATTGTAGCAGATTTCTATTTAAAGCGCATAAAGGAAAGCGGTAAAGATGAGTAGTAGTAGTTTTTTTGGAAGGAGTCTCTGTTCTGTTGGGCATTGTTGCGAGTAGGGTTGATCACATCTGGAACTGAAGTGTTTGGAAATTGCAAGTATCGTATTGTATTCTGTCTGTCTGTTATATTGAATCACTTTGGGAGATTGCGAGCATCATATTTTGAGACTATGTATGAGATATTGATGAGTACATTGAGTTCTGTTCTATTCTATTCGTATCTAACTATTCTGCTATTCTCCTTGTTGAACCGATTTCCATTCGGTAGTCTTGTGTGTGAGTCTGTTTGATGATCAGTTATATACGATTCTGGATCTTTCTGTCGTGAAATAGTGTGTTTGTCATCCTGCGAGAGACTGTGTAAGGTCAAAGTTAATCATCTATATTTAGTATCTTTTCGGTTAAGTGACCAAATTCGATACAATAGTCTGCATTCACTGAGAATTCGGTAAAGATCTGTATGTGAACAGAAGTATTGGTAAGTTTGTCAATTGCGGTAGGAATTTGTGACTTGAGTCAGTATACGATAAGTTTGGCGTAATCGCGATTATAGTTGTCTGTGTATTATTGTTCGGTGTACTTACCTGTCACATGAAATCGTCATATTGAGTAGTATTCAATTACTGAAAAGTGCGTATTCTATTATTTATAAGTCACAACAGGACCTCTGCTCCATTACCATAGCAGATTTAGTCTAAAAGTCCTAATATTCACCGTGCCGAAGAGTGGTCAGTATTCAGACTCACCCACTGTGCTAAGACGTGATGGAGTATTTATGATTGTGTGAAGAATTGGGAAAATAGTACAGGGCCTCTGTCTAACAGACCCCTACCACTCCCAAGAACCCGAGGACCCGATAATACTCTTCCGAAAGTTGGATAGAAGTATTATCGTTTAACAGACCCCTACCACTCCCAAGAACCCGAAAGAACTTAAAATGCCTGTAATGTAAAAGTGCATTTTAACACTGGTGCCGTTTGTGGGAAAGTGGCACAGAACTGTGAATAATCAGTAAGGTGGAGTAGTACGCAAGTGGTGCAGACCTGATATATGCCAGTTACTCAGTCCGGCGAGTCGTATCCGAAGTATAGGAGAGACCAGCATCCCTGGACAGTACCAAATTTGTTAGGAACACCTCCAATCGACAGAAGCACATACCAGTTAAGTCCAGTTGTCGAAGGAACATAATCTATTAGTAGCGATTTTGGTAGAATTCCGGTGACACAGGAGGAAATTTTGGTAGATTCTGGTGTAATTTTGGTACAATCTGCAGAAGGTACAGAAACTTCGGAGTGTACAGGGACACATTGCGCACGTGACCCGACACCGTCTGGTCAGGATTCAAACTTTTTTGAGGATAAAGTGGTGTTACCCAAAGAGATCATTGCCAGTGAAAGAATACCCTGTTTTGGGGAAAGTTCGACAAATTCCGATGACAGTTCGGTCCCAGTTGCAGGGAATTTAGAGTTTTTCGGTGACCGTGTGATACTCCCTGGTGAATCTTCATTTCAGACACCACTATTCGGGGCAAATTTGCGTACCTGGGATATCCAAGCTGAGGATAGGCTCTTCGATTTGGAGATCTGTAAGAGATTGAACGTTATTTTCAAGTCGAAAGGTGAGCAGTCTGACCATACAGATTCCAAAGGACCAGAAACACCTCCTCAGAACTCAGGAGACAGCAACGGTACCACTACTAGCACCATGAGTGGACAACAACAGCAACAACAACAACAGCAGCAACAACAACAGCCACTTCCACTTTGACCTGTTCCAACAGGGGTGATGTACACAAAGTTCGGTGGATTTCTAGGTGACGACCCTGATGCACACGTGCGTACCTTTGAGATAAGTTATGCCGTACTGAACCATCCACCCGATCCGGCATACAAGGCCATCGTATTCCAGTCTACATTAGTCAATGAAGCAGCAAGATGGTTAACAGAGTATGATTTTAATCATTTTGTTACCTATGAGGCAGTAAGGGATGCAGTTTTACAGAGGTTTCAGCTGAACAAAAATCCTACCGAAATCTTCGATTACTTGCAAAACAACAGGCAGAAGCTGCACCAGACTGTTCAAGAATATGCCACATTATTTAGAACTCATTTAAGACAATTGCCTCCGGCACATGCTAATTTACCGGATGATGTTATAACTCAGTGGTTTATTAATGGTTTGACCCCACAGCTAAGACAAATCATGATCATCCGCTGTGTGGGAGCTATGACACTGGATGCTGTTATTGCGATGGCCCTACAACTAGAGCATAAGGTTGGGGGATTCACCGAAGACTTGGAATGGCTGAAGGCCAGTAAGCATGGTATAGATGATCAGGCTAAACAGATGTATTACACCAAGTGTAAAAATCCAAGGCATACCAGTGCCACCTGTGCCCTTAATGAGATGTATTGCGCCATCTGCAATACCACCAGACACTCAACAAAAAATTATGCATATAATGCCAAAGTACAGGGACGAGCAGCTATAAATGCCATTATACAAGAACCAGGTCAAATCGCAACCCACTATGTACCACCGCAGATGCGAAACAATCAACCGCAAGGATACCGAAATTATCGGGGACAGCGGAATACCAACTTCAATGCAAATCGATGGCAGACCAGTACATCAGCGGAGAATACTTCTCTGCCACCACCTCGATGTCACTTTTGCGGTGAACTTGGCCACATCCAGAGATTCTGCAAGGATGCAGCCAAATACGACCAACGAAAGAAAGAGCATCAAAACCTGATGACCAACATGGTCTATATCTCCCCAGTGGAATCGCAAGCAGCAGTGATCCAGACCAGATCCGGTAAGCAGTTGCAACCTGCAGTTGAGGTGTTTGAACCTGGCATCCGTGAACAACATCGAATGTATACCAAAGCTAGCCAATGGACCACCAAAGAGCCTACCGTGTTCCCCGATCCAATTCCGGTGACACAGTTTCCCCTGCCAAATGGGAAAGCACATGAACAAGACTCTACTCCAGTAACAGGAGAATCATCATCGGAACTAGTGAAGAGTGCAATTCCAACAAACCAGGTATGGGATATTCTCTCGAAGGCTTCAATTACACTCCCCTTGGGGCAACTGCTCGCCTTGGTGCCCGGAGTTAGGCAGCAGTTTCAACAACAAGTTAGTCTGGGATCTCCCAGTACTCTGGTGACCGCCACAATACAACCGGAAACTGACTCTACGGTGGATCATTCTGTCCCTTCAATCACTGTCTGGCATAAGAATCACAAGATTATGCAAGTGTTAATCGATGGCGGTTCCAGTGTGAACATAGCAACTGTAGCTCTCTACAAGAAGTTAGGGTGGACCCAAATTGAGCCCGTCCAATTCTTTGTCAGAATGGTAGATCAATCCCAAGTCCATCCGGTGGGACTCGTAAGGAATATCCCGATTACTTTGCAGGGCACAACGTTCAAAATGACTTTCGTAGTCTTTGAACTACCAGAATCCAACCTCGACTATAATCTTCTGTTCGGTCGACCGTGGTTGAAACAGGCTAAAGTTATATAGGATTGGTCAGCGCAAGAATTGACTGTCAAAGACAACCACCATAAATATGTTGTCAAACTGGATGCCATTCAACCCTATGAACTTCATGCCAGACCCTATGTAGCCGAGCCAATCCACATGTTGGATGGCTTATCTGATGATGAAGAAGAGGTGTTTCTACAGAACAATAAAGATTTGATTTCCTTAGGTACTATAGATCTTCAAGCTATAGCCGATAACTGGAGTCCTGTAGTCTATACGGTTGTTCCCGTGACCGGAGATACAGATGTAGATGATAATGTTGCTATGGATGGAGCTACTCTACATCAACTTTTACAATCAGCTGACGACTTGGGGAAACCTCGTCAATTTTATGTCCCGGAAGACCAGTTAGTGACCTATAATTTGGGTGATGAAGCTAAGCCGCGTCCTATTAAGATTAAGGTAGGATTGTCCGAGGCCTTTCAAGAAGATTTGATCCGACTCCTGCGTGAGTTTTTTGATGTTTTTGCTTGGGATTACCGCAATATGAAGGGTCTTGATCCGCGGATCTATCAACATCGAGTCATGCTTAAGCCGGAAGCGAAGCCAATTAAACAATCCAGCTACCGCATGAATCCCAATTATGCAGCACAGGTCAAAGCCGAGCTCGATAGGTTATTGAAAGTGGGATTCATCGTACCAATAGAACATGCTGAATGGATATCACCGATTGTTATTGTTCCTAAGAAAAATAAGCAGCTCCGAATCTGTGTGGATTACCAGAAACTGAATGCGGCCACGGTACCTGATCCGTTTCCTCTTCCCTTTCTTGACACAATGCTTGACAGAGTGGCCGGGCATGAGATGTACTCCTTTTTGGACGGCCACAATGGTTATAACCAGGTCAGAATGGCTGAACAAGACATACTGAAAACGGCTTTCATTACAAACTGGGGTGTTTTTGCTTATACGGTCATGTGGTTTGGGTTACGGAATGCTCCCAACACATTTCAACGCTGTATGCAGGAAATTTTCTCACCCTACCTAACCACTTTTATGCAAGTCTATTTAGATGACTTCTCCTTATTCGACAAGATTGCGGCGCACCTGTATCATTTACGGTGTTGTTTTGAGAAATGCCGTGAATACCGACTCTGCCTGAACCCGACAAAATCTGTTTTTGCAGTGTCTTGTGGTAAACTCCTTGGACATCATATCGGCACAAGGTATCCAAGTTGATCCAGACAAAGTCGCAGTTGTGTTGGAAGCACCCGTTCCTACAACACTGAAAGAGGTTATGCGCTTCTTGGGTCAAATCCGGTGGCATGGCAGGCATCTACGGTGGCTAGCCCATTTAAGAACACCACTAAATCGGCTGATGACTAGTACTCCACGACAGTTTGAATGGACTCTGGAATGTCAAACTGCATTCAATCGTCTAAAAGGATTATTGACACAGGCTCCCATTTTGCAACCTCCTGATTGGGAACACCCATTCCATGTCTTTGTAGATGCATCGGATATCGCCCGTTCCTACAATGCCGAAAGAGGTTATGCGCTTCTTGGGTCGAATTCGGTGGCATGGCAGGCATCTACAGAGGCTAGCCCATTTAGCAACACCACTAAATCGGCTAATGACTAGTACTCCACGACAGTTCGAATGGACTCTAGAATGCCAAACTGCATTCAATCGTCTAAAAGGATTATTGACACAGGCTCCCATTTTGCAACCTCCTGATTGGGAACGCCCATTCCATGTCTTTGTAGATGCATCGGATATTGCCATTGGCAGTGTTTTAATGCAGCAAACAGACAAATGGTTTCAACCTATTTACTATGCAAGTCGCCGACTTGCTCCTAGGGAAAGGAATTATTCTGTGAGTGAACGAGAATGCCTCAGATTGGTATATTTTGTAAAGAAATTCAGGCATTATTTGCTAGGCCGAAAATTCACTTTTCATGTGGATCATGTTGCACTTGTATATCTGGTTCGGCAACAACATTTAGGAGGTCGCTTGGCTTGTTGGGTCTTATTGTTACAAGAGTTCGACTACGAAGTGATTCATCGACCAGGTATAGCCCATGCCTTAGCAGAGTTTCTCTCTCGGTTGGATTTCGGCGAAGCTCCGGTGGGCATTGACGATACCACACCAACAATTTATGCTATTGAACCAGCTCGTGACGAATCTCTCGAACATCCTGAGCAGCCTACCTATTATGATACGTTTTTAACTTTCCTGACTGATGGATATCTTCCTCTTCATACACCTCCTGCTATGCGACTGAAGATTGCAGTTTATAGTCGTCGATTTCGGTTGTTGGTAGGCTAGTTGTACTATATGGACCACACTAGTGTATTACTTCGTTGCATTCCACCACATGAAGCAAACTCAGTTATCACTATGGCACATTCGATACCCTCCGGTGGACATTTTGCAGCAGATCTCACTCATCAGAAGATTTTGCAAAGTGGGCTTTGGTGGCCAACCATGTATAAAGATGTACTTTAGTTTGTATAGCACTGCGATACTTTCAACAGGCTAGATCACCATTACAGAGACACTTTTTTCCTCTGCAACCTGTATTACCTTTGGAATCTTTTCAGAAGTGGGGCCTTGATTTTATTGGACCTATCACACCACCAGAAACCCTTAGCAACAATCGTTACATCTTGACCTGTACAGATTACGCTACCAGGTGGGCCGAAGCTTGGTCCTTGCAGTCCGCTACAACTGTTTCGGTGACAAAATGCCTGATGAAGGATGTTTTTCCACGTTATGGATTACCTCTGGAACTTGTGACTGATCAAGGAACACACTTTGCTAACAATTTAATGTAAGTATTAACACATAATTTTCAAATCTTGCATAAATTCAGTTCATCGTACTATCCTCGTGCTAATGGTTTAGCTGAAAGTACCAACAAGTCGTTGTTAAGTATGCTTTGCAAATTGATCGTGGAATCACTAGAAAGATGGGATCAGTTACTACCTGCAGTCTTATGGGCATACCGGACTACATACAAAGTTGCAACTGGATTGACTCCTTTCAAGCTTGCTTATGGGATGGAAGCAATCGCACCTATGGCGATTGTCGTGCCAAGCTTACGCGTGGCCATAACTCAGAAGCTGTTACCCGAAGACTCTTTGCCATTTCAGTTGGAAGCACTCAAAAACTTGGATGAACATCGTTGGGAAAGCTTTCTAACTCTTCAAGAAGTTCAGTTGCAGCAAGCCCGGACTCATGATCGTTTCCTCAAGACTCCTGTGTTTACGGTGGGCCAACTTGTACTATTTTACAATGCTAAATCAAATCGTGCTGCTGGGAAATTTAAATTATAGTGGTTCGGTCCTTACCAAATTAGTGAACAAGTGGGACCAGCTACTTTTCGGTTGACTACCTTGACCGGCGTTCCTCTTCCTAAAGTGATCAATGGTTCAAAGTTGCGACCGTATCACCAAGCGCCTGATTCTCGTTGACAGGTCCTTCGTTTTTCCGCGTGTTATTTACTTTCTTTTTATTTTTTACGTGTTAATTGAATAAGACCGTAAAGCTCCTCATTTTGATATATAATAATAATTAATCGCCGCCTTGTGTTATTGATTCTGCTCATGCATGCACGCCATAATTATGAAGGTTATCATCTCAACATCGTGCGGTGATTAAGTACTTTCGATCGCTTCCCATTGTCCAGTGTCTACTTAATCCTCTTCTTTTCCCTCTTAATCGCTATTGTGTCTGTGTGTTCTGTGCGTTGTGTTTCTTGTGTTTGCCGTGTCTTCGTGTTCTTGTGATTTCGAGTGCACATCATGGAAGCTTTAGCTAATTTTGCTACTTTCCGTGATGGACTCCCTCATGACGTGAGTGAGTTCTTGCATATTCGCGGCCTGTTAAACTTCGCTCACTTGCCTTGGCATTCAGTGGAGTGTCACCCTTATTATGCACAGTTTATTGCAACCATTGCTGCCACTCCTGCTACGGAGCAGAGTTGGCCGATTACATGTTTACCATCTCGCGTCGTAATCACATTAGCATCATTCGCTGCAGCATTCCGTTTGCCCATAGAAGGCATGGAGAATGGTCCTCTCCTTCCTATTGCCACCATGGTTGAATTATTCCAATGGTCCTCATCGAATGAATACACCATTTTGTGTTGCCCTGACCCTGAACGAACCGCCTTACAATTTCTTGTTGCTATCCTTAATTTACAAAAATGCACTTACGACATTTCTCGCCCGTTTTATTCGATGATTGACATGGCTTCTCGTGAGCATGTTAATTTTGCCTCGTTCTATTTCCGGTGTATTCACCATGAATGCATTACGATTATTAAGCATGTTAACAAGGGAGAGCTTTCGCGTTCGCGTTTACCACATATCATTACCTTTCTGTTCCCAGCCATTCAAGCTGCGCAACCTCCACCAAGAGCTCCAATTTTGTATCATGAAGAATCTGGCCAAGTACTCAAAGACGAAGAAGATGAGGATGAAGAACTTTTCCAACTTCTCCGCCGAAAATGCACCCGCATAAGCCCGTCGGAGAGCCAGGTACAAGGTTCCACCACTGGAAATGAAGAAGAAAGAAATGAAGAAGAAATTTTCCACGACACTGCCACCTCAATTCACCTTGATTCGTCTACCCAGTCTTCTCCCATCCGGCAATAGGAACACAGTGCATCCACTGCTGATTCCAAAGAAAACTCTTCTCGGGCAGATTCTCAGCACTTGATTCCAGAAGATGTGCAAGCCATTGTTGCAGAGATAATAAATGAAGTCATTACCTTGGTCGATGTTGTAATTGACCGGACTGAAGTGACTACACAGCAACCTATTGGAATAGTGTTGGTGCCCAACAGTCTTCTACTTACTCCTCCACCAATGCCTCCGGTCGAGCCCATTGTACCCATTCAACCTATTATCCCTGAAGCACCGGATTCCTCATCCTCTTCACCTAACTATTCTCCACCATCTTCCCATCACCTCTTGTCAGCATCTTCATCCCAACCACTTCCTCCCCCTCTTCTTCCTCCGATTCCCATGTTTACGGAATTAGAGTCCATGGGTCGAATGCTCATCCAATTCTCACAGCAGCTACCAACACAACTCAGAATGTTCACTGATAACATTTGTCACCAATTGCAGCATAAAGTTGATCTCCTAGAAGCAGATATTGCTCCATTGCAAGAAGAAGTGGATGCAGTTAAGGCAGAAAATCATGGTTTACACTTACATATTCAACAGCTTCAAGATCAACTCGCACAGAAAGATGCTTTGCTGTGTCAAAAGGATACCGAAATCAGCACACTAAAGCAAGAAATCATTGATAAAACAGATGCAATGACTGCCATAGGAAATGAATTGCAGAGCATGTGGGAAGCATACAATGTATTAGAAGAAGCTTCGCAGTCTCTGGCTAGCAATGTACTTAAAGCTGAAGCAGAGCTGCATAAGACTACCGAAACCTTGTTCAAACGTGATCAAGAGTTACAGGAAGATTTGGGACGATATCTCAAATTGAAGAAAGAATTTGAAGGAATGCAGAAAGAAATAGACGCCTACTACAAAACCATGTAGTTCCAGTCTGAAGAATTGGAGAGACGAGAAAAGCAATTAGGTGTTCAAGGTGACAGACTTTCAAGGGTAGATGATCAGATCAATGAGATGAGATTGCGCCACGATGAAGCACTGGCAAATGATTTCTACCTGCAAGAGGTCCTTTTGCAGACACAGGCTGAAATTTTGATGAGTCAAGTAATTACGGCAAGTTCAGTTAGAACTGATGCTCAGCTCCTAGAACCGGAGATCCTAAAAAAGATGTTGGACTCGCTGAAACAGAAGATTTCCAGAACTTTTAAGTTAGCCAGAACCATGTATATACATGGTATAGTAGATGAGCCTTAACTTTTGTTCCATTGCAGGTTCAAGTCCACCGTGCGTGCCAGTGTGAGCCGTCGGATTGGCATTTTGTATTTTCATTGTTCTTGTATTTTCCTATCCTGCACGAACTGAAAAGTTTCCTATTCCGCACGAACCGAAAGGTCGTTGTGAAGAGATGTATCGGCTTATCAACTAATAAAAAGACATTGTGGTGATGCTCCGGTAACGACAAGCGGGATCGCCAGACTGTCTGTCTGGGCAATTGTGGTCTGTGGAGAAGCCGTAGTGCAGTGTTCGAGAAGTCTGAGTATTGTTGTCCTTACCTTTGTTTAATTTCATTAATTTGTGATTAACACATAAGGTTCTGTTGTCGATATTCGTCTGTGCGACGGTAATCAATAATTGCTACGTGACGCACTATGAATAGTATTAACCTGAGTATGCACAATAATCTGTGAGAAGACTAACCAGAGTCTTGACAGTAATTCGGATTAGATAGAGTGTTGAATGTTAACGTATTGCGATTTGGATAAATTCATTGGGAAAATCAAGTTACAGGGCCTCTGATTTATCAGAACCCTACCACTCCCAAGAACCCGAAAGAACTTAAAATGCTTGTAATGTCAAAGTGCATTTTAAACTTCATAAGGAGTCATTCCCTCCAAAGCTTTGCAAGGCAACCTATTCACAAGATAAGTTGTAGTATTAATTGATTTTGCACACATATAATTAGGGCACTTCTTCTCCTTCATCATTGATCTTGCAAACTCTAAAAGAGTTATTTTTCTTCTTTCTGCAACTCCATTTTGTTGTGGGGAGTACTTGCAAGTCACTACTCTTTTTATACCTGCATTCCACATATAATCGTCAAATTCCTTAGAAAAATATTCTCCCCCTCCATCTGATCTCAATCTCTTAAGCTTTTGTCCTATACTTCTTTCTACATAAGCATGATAGTGTTTAAATGTCTCAAACACTTCAGATTTATCCTTGATTACATACAGAGTAATCCATCTGGTTGCATCATCAACAAACAACACATAATACCTTGATCCATTTATGCTATAGTTCTTTGAAGGACCCCACACATCTGTATGAACCAATTCAAGCATATTTGAATACCTATATCCTTGTTTGTTGTATGTTTTCTTGTGAGCTTTACCTAGTTGACAAGCCTCACATTTGTGTATCATATCTTGACCTTCAACATTTGGTAGACCAAGCATTGCACCATTCTTTGTAATCTCTTTTATCCCTCTTTCATTGAAATGTCATAACTTCTTATTCCATAGGTCCAATTCAGACATCATTTGACTTCCATAAGTGAATAATGCATGTCCCACATTACCTTGGACTTTGAGAGTGAATAACATTCCTTCCTTTTTCCCTATAACAATGCTTTATATCCTTGACTTGGATCTTCAACATAAACACCATCATTTGTAAATCTCACTTCATATCCCTTCTCAACAATTTTCCCTACAATTATTAGATTTTTAGGAATTGTTGGAACATAAAGTACCTTTTTTAGAAGTGTGCTTCCACTCTTTGTCTTCACTGATCCAATGCTTTCAACTTTTTGTTTGGTGTTGTCTCCTCTTTGGACTGTATGTCCATTCACTCTGGCTTCTATATCAGTCATTAACAAAATATTACCACTCAGATGATTGATTATTATACCAACAATCATTTGCCAAATGATTTGTTCTTCCACAAATCCAACAATCTTTAGCATTTTCTTTATTCTTACCTCCTCTACCTTTACCTTTGAAATTCATCTTTACTTTTGTGAAGTTCACTTGACTTGAAGATCCTTCTTTATCATTTGATTGCTTGCCTTTAGCATTCTTCGTCTTGTACATTTCTTGACTTTATATATATTTCTTCTCACCTATAAGACACGTCTATATACAAGTATATATATATATAGGCATTTATATCATGATTCATCACTAATACAAAGTATCTTTGAACTATTTACAAAGTTAAGATACATGAATTGGGAAAACATCTCTCTCTGAATCTTCTCTTTAGTTTATGCTTCATCCTTCCTTCTTTTCTTCATTCTTTATTCTTCAAACCTCTTTGTAATCATCAATTTATGACTGTCTTACTGCAAGAGCTCCCCCTCAATCATTAATTGTGATTACTTGGATCTTCTTAATACCTATCATTTCTTTAAATCTCTGCAACTTAGGTCCATCCAAGCTTTTTGTTAACATATCTGCAACTTGATCTTTTGTAGGAGTATATATGATCTCCACCTCTTTGTCAATCACCTTTTCTCTCAGGAAGTGATATTGAATCTCAATATGTTTAGTCCTAGCATGAAACATAGGGTTAGCTGCCAAATATAAAGAACTCATATTATCTCCATAAATTATAGGAACACTCTAATTGATGTCAAAACTCTTCATGAGAGTTCTCAACCATATGACCTCCTTTGCAGCTTCCACCATACCTTTATACTCTGCTTCTATAGATGATAAAGAAACTTTGTGTTGCTTCTTAGAACACCAAGAAATCAAAATATCTCCCACATAACACAAATACCCATGTGTTGATCGTCTATCATCAGAATTACCTACCCAATCTCCATCACTGTATATCTTGATTCTTGTATCTGATGAGAACCCATAATACAAACCTTCTTTAAGTGTGCCCTTAATGTATCTTAGCACCCTTTCACCTCCAATCCAATGTTCCTTCCTTGGACAATGCATGAACTGAGATAGAACTCCAACTGCATATGATAAGTCAAGCCTTGTCAATGTAGCATAAATCAAGCTACCCACCAAAATTTGATAAAGCTTCATATCTTTGAATTCCTCTCCTCCATATCTACTCAATTTGTGGCTCACCTCCATTGGGGTTGATGCTATCCTGCAATCTTCCATGTTAAACTTGATTAGCAAATTCTTCAAATACCTTTCTTGAGTTACATATACTCCATGTTGAGTATATAGAATCTCCATTCCCAAGAAGTATGATAAATCTCCCAGGTCAATAATCTTGAATTATTTCTCCATTTGATTTTTAAGTATTTGTATGCCTTTGTCATCTGTACCTGTGAGTATTATGTCATCAACATAAATACAAACATAAATGAAACCATCTTCACTTGCTTTGACTAACAAGCTACTATCTGCCTTTGATGCTTGAAATCGAAGTTCCTTCAAGAACTTTACAATCTTGTAATTCCATGCCTTTGGGGATTGCTTGAAGCCATACAAAGCTCTCTTCAGCTTATACACATAATTTGGATTATGTTGATCTTTGAAACCATGTGGTTGTTCCATAAAGACTTCATCTGAAATGTAACCATTTAAAAATACATTCTTCACATCTAATTGAGATAATTTCCAATGTTTGCAAGCAGCAATAGCTATGAGAGCCCTTATAGTCATCATTGTTGCAACAAGACTATATGTTTCATCATAGTCCACGCCATAAGTGTGTGCATATCCCTTTACAACAAGTCTAGCTTTGTACCTAGACACACTTCCATTTGCAAATCTTTTTGTTTTGTAGACCCACTTACATCCAATTATCTTCTGATTACTTGGATTATTTACAAATCCCAAGTATTGTTCTCAATTAGTGCATCATACTCTTCCTTCCTAGCTTTTTCCCAATTCTCCTTTCCTTTGGCTTCATCATATGTGAATGGGTCTTCATCTGCTTTCACTATATAAGCATAATCTTTAGTTGTCAAGAAAGATGTGTCATAACTATACCTTATAGGTTGTCTTTTTTCCCTTGATGACCTTTTGAGTTCTCCACTTCTTGAAGTTTCTAGTTCATCATATTCTAGATCAAACCTTGGAAATTCTTCATTTTCAACTAGCACCACCATTCTCTTCTTCTTTGGAAATTTGAACCTTTGTTTTGCCTTTCTTTTGATTCAATGTTTCTTCAAGACCTGCATAAGCACTATTTGTACTTGAGTACCAAGTACCTTGCTCATCAAATGTGAAATCCTTTGATACAAGGAATTTCTTTGTAGATGGACTCCACAACATGTATCCCATTTGTTTATCATCATAACCAATGAACACATATTTTTCAGTTTTTGGTTCTAACTTATGCCTTAATTGACAAGGAACATAATCATAGCCTAAACAACCAAATACTTTGCAATGGTCTAATGTAGGTCTCTTACCCCACCAAGCTTCATATGGTTTCATACCCTACAAAGCTTTACATGGTAGCCTATTAACCAAGTATGTGGCTATATTTACAGCCTCAGCCACAAATAATTAGGGCAATTCTTCTCTTTCATCATTGATCTTGCAAACTCAACAAGAGTTCTATTTTTTCTTTCTGCTACACCATTTTGTTGAGGAGAATACCTCCAAGTAACTTCTCTTTTTATACTTGCATTCCACAAATAATCACTAAATTCATTTGAGAAATACTCTCCCCCTCCATCTAATCTTAAAGTCTTCAATTTTTGTCCTGTAACCATTTCTGCATATACATGATAGTGTTTAAATGTGCCAAAATACTTCTGATTTGTCTTTAATCACATAAATAGTGATCCACTTGGTAGCATCATCAAAATAAATCACATAATATCTGGAACCATTTATACTAAAGTCCTTTGAGGGACCCCATACATATGTATGAACCAATTCAAGTTTCTCTGAATACACGAAACCTTGCTTATTGTATGATTGCTTATGAGTCTTACCTAATTGACATGCTTCACATCTGTATGTCGTATGTTGACTTGAAACATTAGGTAATCCAAACACTAAACCATTATTAATCATCTCTTTAATACCTCTTTCATTGGAGCATCCAAGCCTCTAGTGCCAGAGATCCAACTCAGATATCTTTTGCTCTCCATATGTGAACAAGGCATGTCCAACATTTCCTTATATCTTCAATGTGAAGAGCCTTCCCAATTTCTTCCTTGTAACAATTTTCTTATACCCTTGACTAGGGTCTTCAACATAAACTCCATCATTAGTGAACCTTACTTCATATCCTTTTTCTGCAATTTGTCCTACATTGATCAAATTCTTTGGAATTGTAGGAAAATACAGAACCTTACTCAAAAGAGTACTTCCATTTTTTTCCTTCTCTAATCCAATAGACTTTAACTTATGTTTTATATTGTCACCTATTTGAACTCTACGATTGATTACCTCATGTTCTAAATCAATCATCAAAGCAATGTTCCCACTCAAGTGATTACTACACCCTGAGTCAATGTAGAATACCTTTTGATCTTCTCTTGGAACTTCACATGTTGCATTTGCAATTAGAGTCGAGTCTTCTTTCTGATATGATGAATAGTTGTAGTAGGTGTTGTTGTAAGATTGGTTTTGGAAGCTTCTTGCACCATTCCTTCCAAAGAAACTTCTTGCCAACATTCATGAGCTAGATGATTGGTCTTACCACATATCCAACAAGCTTTGATATTGTCCTTCTTGTTTCTACCTCTTTGTCTACCTCTACCACTTGCTCTTCCTCTTAGGAATTTTGCTTGACTTGGAGTTCCTTCATCTTCAACTGATTGTTGCTTTCCTTTGCTAGGCTTCTTCTTATCCTTGGAATACATTGCTTGACATGCACTCTTCTCAATATCCTCTTTGATATCATTATCAAAAGTTAGCATATGGCCTAGTAATTGATTCAAATAAGGAGTAAAATGATCCAATGAAAGTCTTGTTGATAATATGAAAGGCTTCCACTTTTCATCTCCTCTTAAAACTGTAAGAATTTGTCTTACCAATTTATCCTCTTCAATGTCTTCATCAACTGCACCTAAACAATTAGAAATGTCTTTCATCTTTATCACATAATCAGATATTAATTGTGAGGCCTTCTTCTTGAATGTGGTAAACTTTGCCCATAGTGATGCCTTCCTTGACTCAGTTGTATTCTCAAAATGCTCCTCCAAAGAATTCCATACATCGTTTGCACTTTCAAGTCCTCTGATGTGAGGAAGCAAGTAATCATTTACTACCAAATAGATAATGCTCCTTGCTTGAGTATCCTTCTTCATCCAAACCTTCAAATCTGCAAGCTCCTCCCTAGTTGGAACACTAGGATCTTTGAATTTTGACTTTTCTTCTTCTCTTGTGATACATCCCATCAAGTCTTTGCTCATAAGATGAGCTTCCATCCTCGTGGACCAAGCTAGATAGTTTTCTCTATCCAATTTCTCAATTTGACTATCTCCCATTCTTTTCACCTGTACTATCAAATCTTCAACCTTATGAGTAATGAATGTACCTTTACTTTGTGATTTACTCCTTTTGATCCTTTTGATTGTTGTTGTGTATCTTCCTTTAGCCTTTTCTTCAAACTTTGTCCTTTTGAGTCTTATGGCATCGACAAGAGATAGGAATGCTTTAGCCCTTATCCACATGGACATTTATGGACCCATGAACACCCTGTCTCTCAATGGATCACTCTACTTCTTACTTTTAGTAGATGACCACACCCGCTACATTTGGGTGTATTTCTTGAAGTCAAAGGCAGACACTTTTACTAAGTTTCATTAATGGATCACCCAAGTGGAGAATGAAGCTTCGAAGTCTGCTAAGACCATCCAATTACATGGAGGTGGTGAATTCATATATCATGACTTTGACAAGTTCCTCAAACACAAAGGGATAAAAATACAAGTTAGCCAACCTCATACTCCATCCCAAAATGGAGTAACTGAGAGGAAAATTCGAAGTCTGATGGAAATGGTGAGAACTATGTTTCATAATACTTGCTTCATAAGAAAGACTTACCCTACAAGTTTTGGGCAGATGCAGTGCATACTGCTATTCACATACTTAATCGAGGCTTCACCAGTGCATTGCACAACAAGACACCATTTTAAGCACACTATGGAAGGAAGACTAATGTGCATTACTTTTGAGTATTTGGCAGTGAAACATTTGTCCACGTGCCAAAAGAAAATCACAATAAGTTGCAATCCAATTCTAAGAAGCACATCTTCATAGGGTATAGTGAGCAATCAAAAGCATATCGCTTATATGATCTTGAAAAACATCCATCATAATATCTAGGGATGTAATATTCAATGAAGCTTCCATATACTACAACAAGGATCCAACTAAAAATCTTCATCCACCCATTTACACTACAGAGGGGGACTCAATCTTTTCAAAACCCAACTCAAAAGCAAGTACTTCAAGTCAACCGAGAAGATCTCAAAGACTTATTGACAAGAGACAATGAGAACAAAGTTATTATGTCAATTATGCTTTGATGCATTAGATTCAACAAATCTGAGAACCTTCTAACTACAAAGAAGCTCAAGGACAACCTGAGTGGGAAGAAGCTATGCAAGTGGAAATGGATGCAATAGAGAAGAACAAGACTTGGAATCTTGTTCCTAAACCCACAAATCATCAAGTTATAGGAGTCAAGTGGCTCTATAAGGTCAAATACAAATCAAATGGAACATTAGATAAGTACAAAGCAAGGTTGGTAGCTAAGGGATGCAAGCAATAACATGGCATTGACTATGAAGAAACCTTTGCTTCTACTGCAAGATTCACAATCATAAGAATCATCTTAGCACTAAGTGCTCACTTTAAGTGGCCCATTTACGAGATGGATGTCAAAAGTGCATTCCTAATGGAGATCTTCAAGAAGAAGTATATGTTGAACAACCTGAACAATTCAAGATCAAAGGAAAGGAAGATCAAGTCTACAAGCTTCACAAAGGACTTTACAGACTTAAGTAAGCTCCTAGGGCCTCGTATGAAAAGATTCACAAGTTCTTTAAAGCTAAAGGATTTCATAGAGGAGTGCCAATGCAGACTTATACATCTATCAGAATGAGCCCTTAGTGGCCATCATCATCCTCTATGTAGATGATGTGATCTTGACAGGCTCAAATGAAGAACGCATCCAATTCATCATCACAACTTCACCTTGAGTACTCTATGATAGATCTTGGACTACTTCACTACTTCTTGGGTATGGAAGCTTGGAAAACAAAATAAGGCATATTCCTTTCACAGAAGAAGTACTGCTCTGATCTTCTTTCTAGATATAACATGGACCAGTTTCGCTTAGTATCTACACCACTTGATCCAAGCATCAAGCTCACATTGGAGGATTCATCATCACTTGTGGATGTGCATACTTAACGACAGCTTGTTGGCTCACTATTCTACCTTGCCAACACTAGAGGAGATATTGCCTATGCAGTTGGTATACTCAATCAGTTTGCACATTGGACTTGTCAAACTCATTGGGATGATACTCAAAGACTACGTTGATACCTTGTCTTCACCCGACATCATGGTCTGATATAGAGAAGGCATCGAACTTGCTAGATATTCAGATTCAGATTGGGCTGGTGATCTCGATTCTCGACGGTCTACTTCTAGGTACATATTCTTGCTTGGCTCAGGACCTATCTCTTGGGCAAGTAAGAAGTAGCCTATAGTTGCTCTATCATCCATCGAGGCTAAGTACCGAGCATCTAGCTTTGCAGCATGTGAGGCCATCTGGCTTTGATGTTTATTATCTAACATTGGTGTTTTGCAAGTTAGTCTGACATGCGTCCACATAGATAGCCAATCAGCCTTGGCCATTGCCAAGAATCCAGTGTTCCACGCTCAGATGAAGCACATGGAGATCCAGTACCGTTTCATCGGAGAGAAGCTCGTGTCTCATGAGATTACTCTGGAGTAGTGTACCTCTCAAGAGAACCTGGCAGACATGTTAATGAAGGCTCTACCTCTAGTTCTGCTCCAGCACTTGGTGGACCTCTGTAGCATTCAACTGCTCCAAAATGGATCTGCAGAGGGGGTGTTGATGACATGAGTGCTCCTACATCATTTACATTTTGTATTCGCATGAGTGCACCTCCATTTTCTACCTAGAAGGCACTCTATTTCTAGTTTATTTCCATTTTATATTGTATTTTCTTTGTATTTGGGTGCCTTGCCATTTAGTTCTACCATTGTATTCATTCTCCTTTTAGGGGAATTATCCCACATGATATGTATTTTGGAGAACCCCTCCCAAATATATATAAGTAGGGCCTCTACCCCCATTTGTACTTGGTTAGAAGCTTGAGGTGCCTACTCCATGATCTTGGCAAGCTCATTTCTAATCCACATGAGTTTACCTATTTCATGGTCTACTCATTTTGAGTCTCACACATTCTTTCTTTTGTGAGTACACTCTTCTTTTCAATTTACTTCCATGCTTGTAATCTCTACACATTCGTCATCAATGCTCCACAATAGAACATGAGTACCCTCACCCCCTCCACTAATGCCTTTAGTTTTCACTTTGAATAAGTGGTATGTATAGGTTTTTATTTTAACATAATTATTTATAATAATGTTACATTTTTTAGATAGTTAAGAATCGTCATCTTTGATCAACTAAATAGCAATGTCCTAGAATTCACCTTTTTGGTAAACATTATCATGCTTTCACCCAATAAGCAGAGTGCTCTTAGGTCATAGTCTATGCCTAGAGAGGTGAAAGGCTTGTAAACAATGGCTTCCCATACTTCTTCTTGTTGTTGGCTCTATGAGGAGCAATGCACTTTTATTTTGAATAGATAAAGCAAAAATATAATTTCGAGATAGAGTTGTTGAGCATTTCAACTAAGCATAATATAAAAATGGAATCATAGAATGTATGCTCCTATACTTGTAACTTAGATTGCTATTTAGATGACCTCTCGATGAAGGGCCCACAAATGCTACTATTATTATAGTTTAACAAACATAGAGACTAGTATGTATAAAACCAATATACATGTTTCCTTTTTATGTGTTTGGCGGAGCATATCCTCTATTAACCTTTGGGTTGTTTGAAAACATTTCTATTGGCCCTTGGAAGTGGAAACCCACCCGTAGAACCCCATATGTTTGGAGGCATTGCATGTTGGTAACCCTTGCCCCTCATAGAATAAAGAACTCTCTTTGCAATTTTGAATCCATTTTCTAAGCTATAAAAGTTCATTAAACAACAATGAGGCTATCATGAACGTAAAAAATCTTGTCATAAAGGACATCTATAACCATTTTAAATTGACTCTAAAATTCATCTAAACTTAGCACTTGAAGATGCTACATGGGTTTCTCTCATAATTGAGCCCTTGCAAAGCACATTATCATTGAAAAATGTTGGTGCTTCATGGGGTAAGGCATTGAACATATATAAATCCATTTCTTGGAGACATTTATGGTATTTTTTTACCACAAATCTAAAATATATTGCGAGTAGTGAATTTTTTTCAAAATAATGGAGAAATTATAAAATATAAAATTTTCACCTCTATCATGTGCACAAAGGTGAGGTATCATTAGATTGAAAACTCTCATTTATGAGAAGTGTATTGATCATGTCAAGTTTTATATAAATGAGAATGTATTAGATGTTATAAAAAAGAGTTACCTTCTTATTTAGTCATAATATCTCGATCAGCTCATGTGGATAGAATGTTTTTTCATACATTATTATATTTACTATACTTTTATTTTGTGTGTATATATATGAATGTTTTTTCATACATTATTATATTTACTATACTTTTATTTTGTGTGTATATATAAGAAAGAAACGACACGAGAGATGCTTGCAGTAGAAGAGGAGAGCATAATCATAATATAAATTGAAAAATTTCTTATAAATAGCAAGTACAACAATGATCACGACATTATCCACTTGTGCAGTTTCAAGATTGAGCTTAAAAGGCGATGTAGACAACTTTAGATGGGAGAATACAAGGTAGAGCTATGATTGTTCAACTAACTATCTCAACTAGTGTAGAACTCATCTATACATTGGCCAATGGAGCGGCATGGACTTGTACAATCCAATAGACACAGGTGGTTGTGCAATGCCAATCATCTCCCATGTAGTGGTCTATTGCGCCCCATACATAGGTGATAGGTGGGGTCTACCTTTGCATAATCTAAAATCATATGAGCCTTAGAGTGGAACTCACAAGTTAATGCACCACTGGCTTTAAACTTATTTTACAAACCATTCTAATAGAAAATCCCACTTGGTAGTGATCCAAGTCTACCTAAGCCATATACTAGTCGTAATTGGCCAAATAAAATCTTCATCCAACATGTAAGCTAGGATTCCTACAACTGCTATGATGCACAAATGGATTCTCCACATAACAAGGACCTTATAAATGTGCAATAGAAACATATGATCATGAGGGGTAGATATTGATGACATATTTAACAATATGCCCATTGAAGGGAAGAGTGATAGCAAGATCTCCTTCCAGGAAGGGGACTTCCAAATTGGTTATGCTATGTCATTTGGCTTACTTCCATGAGCCACAAATACTCTTCTTTTCTCACTTTAACTTATGGAAACTTTGCGCCTTCTAATTTTCCTCATTCCTCTTTTTTTTTTGGGGGGGGGGGGGGGGGACCTATTTGGTGCGTCTTAATTTGTAGAAGCAATCCTAGATTATGTTTCGTTGTTCCACGTTCTTTTCTTATGCATTTCATATGTGAAGCTGAATCCTTGTTCATCCCCATGGCTGATTACAATTGGTGAATAGATGCTTGCTATAAACACCTCTTTGAACCTCTTTATACTAGATTTTATTTGAATAGTGATAGACACAAAAAACTTAGCACCTACAAGGAAAAGATCCAATATGATTAGTTTATGGAAAACCAATACATGGCTAGAACCTCCTTAGACAAGCATCTACATATGCTAAACCCGAAGTGAAATTTAGAATAAATGCAAAAATCGTTTTCTGAATCTAAAGATTTTCGTAGATCAATTAAAGCATAAGGGATTTTTTTTTCTTTTTTGAGAGTACAATGAATTGAAAACACACTCACACACCCAACCTTGTAAGGTAGAGGCACCCATCTGTGAGGAACTCATAAATATATGTCCAGCCAAGACTTGAACTCATAATATGTCCAGTCAAGACTCATGACTTCCTCCTTAAGACTCAAGGCATTAAACCACTTGGTTACACGGGCTTAGACGATTATTATTGAACATGACACCCTTAGAAATATTAAACATGTATTTATTAATATGTTCTGTGAAGGATTTTATATACGTCCATGGAAGATATAAGCATACGTGATCATTATTATTAGATCGCAAGAGGATGTTGCAGCATGATCACTGTATTCTATTCGGTCGGTTTATTCTTAACGATAGAAAATTCTACATGGAATTTATTAAGAAAAGTAGTAATAACTGTTATAGTTTTGCAGCTGCATACACTCCATATTTCTCTCACATTTTTCATGAAATTTATAAGCTGCAAATTTTACACGACTTACAACTTTAAGTACAATCCCTTAAAATTTATTTGATTGAAATTTAATCCATGATTACATTGTAAAATGATGATATAAAATGATGATCAAAAGATGGTAGTTTCCTCTTGTTACCCAGTGTTAGAGATTCTATCAGATAGTGGTCATCCAGCAAAACGCAATTGTAACTCCAGAGGTTATGGCTACATTCCGTACCCAATTAGCTAATAATCCAGTGGGAAGCATGGAAAACAATGTCATAAATCTAGAATCGAGGAGTCTGCAATGTCAAAATCATCAGCATAAGAGGATTTGGAATATGTTAACAAATAATCGGGGGAGCCATTGCTGTTTTGCAAAATTCGTGTAATAAAGGTTTAATCGTCGATATCCCAACATAAACAAAGCAGATATATAATTTTGAACTATGGAGTCCTGTATGCAGATGCCACAACACGAATTACTGAGCAAGCCGAAGAGAGGAAGATATACTCAGAATACACAGCCTGCATCAGGTACAAATGACACAGCACACCTGTTCTTCTTCATGTCCACAGTACATAATCTAACAGCAAGGCAGTCGTATTGCAACCTAATTTTCATAACCTGGTTTATTGTATATGTTATCCGTGAACAGTTGGAATTCCTGTACTGGAACAAAGTAGGGGCCATGATGAAGATGGCATTGTTCGGCGAGATCCGTTGCTCATTCAAACAGTCTAAGAGGGAAACCTAAAACAGTTTACCCACTCAACTACCTGGATGGGCTTGTGCTAACAATCACTCGGAGGTTTTCCATCTTCCAGGTTGTATATACATGGAATGGTTACAGAAGGTATCCGTTGTCTTCACCTGGCGTTTGAAGACTTGAGATCACTATAAAAGTCTTGAATCTGTCCTAAACCTCGGCAGAAGACCCTAGACAGGCTCCCACTGACAGCTACGGTATCATGTTGCCGTGTATGTGTTTTAGGGAGTGAAGAATTCCATCTAGTTCTTCCTATGCATAGTCAAACAGATGGAATGCAAGGCGTATGGTTATGCATGTATTCAATCGGAACCTCTCGTAGAAGGGGCTGGCTGAGCCCTCGGCATCGGAACAACCGGTCTACAAGAGGCAACCCTTCTTCTTGCGGCCCATTATGCGTTGCCGGCGCTTGGCGTGACTGACCTTGCCTTTGCCCGTGCTGCTCTTGCGCTTTTTGGTGCCGAAACGCTGCACATCATTCACATATAGAAGTGGATTAGAAGGAAGCATTCGTATTGAAAGCTTTGTGATTTAGAGCGCCTGTGTATGCATCAGTGAAAGTCTCATTCTACTACCATGAAAAAGAACGAAAGCAGAACTGAGTTAAAGATTTTATGTTCGTGCGAGGATACAGAAAGCCATTTTTTTCAAGCATAGCCAGACGCGGAACGATCCGGAAGGAGGCCACGTACGCACGGACGAAAAGAAAGAGGGAAATGCGATGCTTTCTGTTCGGAAGCATGATGAACTGATCCGAACGGAACACGAATTGACGCGGTTACCTTGGACTTGTGAGCCTTGCGTGCTGCGGCATTCTTGCCATAAACAGTGGTTGTCCATCGAGAAGCCATGGATGCTGCAGCGCTGAAGGCTGTTCCCGCAGAAAAATGTCAATAAGGAGGAGAGGGGGAGCGTGGGCTTACCTGAAAGTGAACTGCGGGAGCAGGTATATAGAAGAGGATCATGAGGGCGACGTTACAAGGAGGCAGCGAACCCAACCCATGGGGCGCAATCGCCCATTTCGAAAAGGTTTTGTTTTTTAATTTTTTAAATAACTTCAACCGATCATTGTATCCTCCGCTTTGATTCACATCGTGTCTTCGATTAATTTTTTTTTTAAGGAAGGGAATGAGTCTTCCACCTTGTATGAAGGGTTGAGGGTTGAGCACTTGCTTCGGCTAATTTTGAGGGATATACGTTCTTTGAAACTTTAGGGTGCAAAAAAAATCCATAGGTGTGGATTATAGAACCTCTCGGGCTACCTTTTTCTATTTTCCTTTGGTGTTGCTTCACATGTACCAAAGGCCTTTCAATGTTCAAACTAGGTGCCTTTAAGGAATTGAAGGTTACCCTTGGGGTGTTGAAAATAGATACCTTTGATGGGGTAAGTTATATTAGAATCCCTATTGGTGTGAACCTATTCTTATGAGAATAGCACATGCTTGCCAAGTGGTGATCATGTGAAGTTCATCCAGAATTGGCTGCCAGCAATGAGAACACGACAATGGTAGTAGTGTGGTTGGGAGGAAGAAAACTCGAATTATCTCTCAATAGTCTCTTCTTAGCTCGGTGACTTGGGCTTTGTGTAGACCTAGGAGCAAAATTAGAGGAGTTCATCCAGAATTGGCTGCCAGCAATGAGAACACGACAATGGTAGTAGTGTGGTTGGGAGGAAGAACACACGAATTATCTCTCAATAGTCTCTTCTTAGCTCGGTGACTTGGGCTTTGTGTAGACCTAGGAGCAAAATTAGAGGAGTTCATCCAGAATTGGCTGCCAGCAATGAGAACACGACAATGCTACCAGAGCATATGATGATCCATGCATGACAATAATCACAAAGGTATACGTACATAGCATATGCCCATGCACAAAGCACTCGACGGGTGCCCAAAGGGGGCAAGCCTCCAAGCGCTTCCATCCCTCCTCTCTCTTGATGAGAAAGATGTGAATCCCACGTTCCTAAAATAGGCTTTCACCCCCTGAAAAAATGCATATATGGGATATGGGAGTCGCACATGAGCTCTATGCAGGGAGAAGAAAAGGAGAAAGAAAGCCATTGAAGTTTGCACAAAGGAGGTATACATAACCTTTTTTTGTAATTTTCCAGGGATATTTTTGAGGATATTTTCTTCAAAAAAAGGGATAAATGATTCTGCATATATGCTCTCTAGAGTGTCTACTTTCAAGATCCATCAAGAAAAAATAGTGCATGAATCATTTTATAGAATTTCGAGAGCTCCAAAGTGGTCCCCTTTGGTATGATTGGTCTCTACATCTTTCACTCCATCCTACATCTACACTCTAAACTTCAACAAGGCATTTCTCATGGATCAAATATCGGATTGCCATGATTTTTCTGAGAATTTAAAGGTTTATCTTACAACTTTCTTGTGGACACCAGAGACACAAGATTTGGATAACAAATTGTAAGTCAAAGAGTCTCTGTAGACTTTAGGTACAACTTTCAAAGTCTTGTTTAGGCAATGTAGGAGTCCAAATTCACTTTTTTCACTTGGGAATACATAATCAAGATACGTTGTAGGTGTTAGAAATCATTCCTTCGACTATGAAGATATTTAGGGATTAGAGAGGATTCAAATTTGCTCATAGCATGCCTATTTCTTGTGATTTTGAAGAGTTATTTTGGATGTCTTCCTAGGTTTCGACAAGTCAACACATTGTTAAAAATGGAAACTCAAGGTAAGAAAACTATTAAAAAACCATTAGAAAATCCGAAACACTTAGAGCAATAAGAGAATCTAGAAAAAATAGAAAAAAGGCAAAAACTAGAAATGCAAGATGTTAAAGAAGAGGTTGATCCGTATGACGAGTTTATTAATAATACTCAACAGTGTGACCTTCTCGATAGGACAACGAAATTATAATCCATATTAGGGAGTATGATCTTAGCTTTTGGGCAATTGAAAACTCAACTCATCACTCTTGAAACTCATATTAGCTCTTTGGTCACATAATAGAGAACATAACAAGAAGTTTCTCGTGAAACTTCTGATATGGTTAGGAGAGAACCTAACCTCTTATCACTGAAAAAAAAAATCCTAGGAATACACCTTTGCTTAAAGATCTAAAGCAATCCAAATTTATGGTGGATGATAGAAATGGAAAAAAGGATGCAATCTACACACCCACATGAGTATCAAGTGCTCAAAGCGAATCTCTTGCTTGGACCATGTGCATTTAAATGATGGATGAGCCTTGAGAAAGCTAAGGCTATTCCTACAAATTGGACTTAGTTTGAAGCTCATTTTCTAAAAGATTCTCTACTTGAGAATCAAGAAGGTCATGGTTGCAATGAGTAGGATAGAGTGATGCAACGGGGTTGACCATTGTCTATATATATCTCTCATACTATAGAGAGACTATATTTAGAATCAAAGGTTTAGATGATTTCTAAAGGACTAGAGGTTTTGTTAGAGAACTTGATAAATCCATAAAGATTGAGGTTATAAGAAATCCTCCTAAGACCTTGGAAGAAGCTATTAAGTATGCCCAACTTTATGAAGAGGATAGTCATAGATCTATAGATATAGATCAATATCTTAGACCTATATAGGTAACTTAATTAAAGAAATGGGTAATCCCATGCAAAAGCAAACTCATAGTAAGAAAATAAAAATTTCAAGGAACTAGAATAAGTACAAATCAATTTGAATGGATGATAAAGGAAAATTTATGCTTTAGCTGTTTATCTCCTAACCATTCACAATATAATTGCCTAGTAGGAAAGGGGGAAGATAAGACGTTAGGAACAGGGAATAATATGGCTTTGGATAAATTGAAAAAGGTAGTCCATCTTATGTAAACACTTTCAATTTATGGTATCTCTAGTTGTAAGGAAGTAGAAGTGATGCATGAGAATATAGAACATACTGTTGTTTAACCAAGTCATTGTGATCACCACAGTTTGCACCACATTATTTAGTTTAAATTCATGGAAGTGTACATGGGACTATGGTGAGAGTCATATAGATGACCTCGCAACTCATAATGTTATAAACTACACTCTCATCAAGAAGTTAAAGACTCCCCAACAACCTAGTGCACATAAAACCCATGGGATGCAATCGTCCATTTCAATTTTTTTTTTTAATTTTTTAAATAAATTCAACCGATTTATTGTTTCCTCGGCTTTTCAAGGTTCACGTCGTGTATTGAATGAGTGTTGAAATTGATTTTCTTTTTTTAAAGGAAGTTCGATCATTGAGATCTACATTTTTACAATTATTTGAAAGTACAACTTAAAAGCAGGCATAGCATTCATAAAATCCCTCGAATCCTACAAAAGTGAGGTTGGATGCCTAACACGTACTAAGCTAGAGAGCCTCAAAGCTCACTAAGGTAGACAATGAGAAGTTACTGCCCTTAGATCATACAAAATAATTGGTTTGAACTCGGTAACCGATTCAAAAGTTATATTTAGAGAATGTAGCCGCGTTCATAACTCATACATTTTCTTTCCTTTTCCAATATAGAAATAAGGATTTTGCTTTGTATTTGCACATGTGACTCACGTACCAAAACCTAAAAGTTTTTCTTATACTAGAAAATGTCGTGTAATCAAGATGATAGGATGACATAGATGGAGGTTTTGCTAAAATCTCAACCATATTCGGCCACGAAAACTTAGTTTTGAACATTTATGCCTTCAATTTGTTGTGTAAGAAAAGAATCAAATAAGGCATCCCACAACTTGAGGGCACGAAATGAGTCGTCCACCTTGCATGGAGGGGTGAGGGTTCAGCAATCGCTTCGGCTAGTTTTGAGGGATATTATTTCTTCAAAACTTTAGGGTGCAAAAAAAACAATATGGGTGTGGATGATAGACCCTTTCAGGCTACCCTTTTGTATTGTCCTTTGGTGTTGGTTCACATGTAGCAAACCCCTTTTGGTGTTCAAACTAGGTGCCTTTAAGGAATTCAAGGTTGCCCTTGGGGTTTTGAAGGTAGATACGTTTGAGGGGGGTAGAGGTAGAAGAAAAATTAGAGGAGTTCGTCAGGAATTGACTTCATGACAGTGGTAGCAAAGCAAGTGATGATCCACCTATGACAATAACCACAAAGGTGTTCGTACATAGCAGATGGCCCTGCATAGAGCAACGGATGGGTGCACAAATGGGGAGAACCACCAAGCTCTGCAATCTCTGCAAATTGACTGAGTCTAAGGAATAAGGAGCAGAGAACCGAAACGGCACCAAGCACTGATCAAATAGTATATGTATTGCTTCAAAATGGGTAGAGAATTGCTTTAAGGATTAGGGGATACACTTAAAAGAAGTTACCAAAACAATTCTATTGAATTTGTTAAGAATGGAAGTACATTTATATATTTATGATAAAAGGGATGTACCTAGTACACCTCTTATATCATTCGTTGAACTACATAATTCATTTGATTTACAGGATGTACACGTTTTTTTTTTGCATTATTTATTCTATATGCTCATCAATGTTTGCATGATTATGACATTTTAGATATATCTCTTTATGATTATAATCTAACTATGATATAAGCTTCTATTATTCATTTTTGCAAGAATGGGTAGTTAAAGATTTTAAACAATTAATTTTTGGATTTAAAGATGTACTTTCAAATGACTTACCCAAAGGGTAATCACCTATTAATGACACTCATGTGTCCACTAATGGCTTTTGCTTCATGCTTGGTAGCTCATGTATATCTTGGTTGAGCAAGAAGCAGCCTACTATGGCCACTTCTAGTTGTGAGGCTGAGTATAGGGCAACTTTCATAGCGACTTTTGAGTGTGTGTGGCTCAGACGCCTTATGGCTGATTTGGGTGTTGGTCAGTCTTGTGCCACCACCATCTTCACTGACAGTCAGAGCGCATTGGCAGTTGCGAGGAACCCTGTGTTCCATACTCGCACTAAGCACATTGAGGTGCATTATCACTATGTCAGGGAGAGGTTCTTTGTTGGGGAGATCAGCTTGGCATATGTGCCCACGCAGGAGAACATTGTAGACCTTTTCACGAAGGCTCTGCCTAGGGAGAAGTTTGAAGCTTTCCTCAAAGCTTTGGGCTTACTTCCTTTTGTGGAGTGATTTCCACATAGCTTGGCACTTCCTTATACATGAGCGTCAGCTCCTTGTTCATCGGATCACTCCCAGGGGGGATTTGTTGATATATTTAGGTAGTGATGTGTGTGAACACACTAGAACTGCCGGGGCACTTTTTTCCCTCTTTAGGAGGTTTTTTTCCCCGGCTTGTATATATGCCTATTGCCCTAATGGGCTAGTTATCTTTGTACATTCTCTAGTAATACATTCAGTATTGTGTGTTGTGCTCCAAGCTTCTTCTCCTTCCTTGTGTTGTTTGCCTGCTTCCACAGACGTCTATCTCCAACATGGTCACCATAGTTTGCACCACATGATTTAGTTAAAATGCATGGAAGTGTACATGTGACTACGATGAGATTTAATAGATGGCTTTGTAACTCATAATGTTATAAACTACACTCTCATCCTCATCAAGAAGTTAAAGAATCCCCAATAACCTAGTGCAGATAAAACCCATGGGATGCAATTGTCCATTTTAGAAAGGTTTTTTGGTTATTATTTTTTAAATAACTTCGACCGATCTATTGTCTCCTCCACTTTTCAAAGGTTCACATCGTGTATTCAATGAGAATTGAAAATGATTTTTTTATTAAAAGGAAGTTCGACCATTGAGATCTACTCTTTTACACGTATTTGTTTGAATTATTTGAAAGTACAATGAAAGAAGGAGGCATATCATTCATAAAATCCCTCGAATCGTACAAAAGTGAGGTTGGATGCCTAACACGTACTAAGCTATAGACACTGAGAAGGTACTGCCCTTAGATCATACAAAATAATTGTTTTGAACTCGGTAACCGATTCAAAAGTTACATTTAGAGAATGTCGTCACGTTCATAACTCATACATTTTCTTTCCTTTTCCAATATAAAAACAAGGATTTTGCTTTGTATTTATACATGTGACTCACGTACCAAAACCTAAAAGTTCTTCTTATACTAGAAAATCTCGTGTAATCAAGATGACATAGATGGAGGTTTTGCTAAAATCTCAACCATATTCGGCCACGAAAACTTAGTTTTGAACATTTATGCCTTCAATTTGTTGTGTAAGAAAAGAATCAAATAAGGCATCCCACAACTTGAGGGCACGAAATGAGTCGTCCACCTTGCATGGAGGGGTGAGGGTTCAGCAATCGCTTCGGCTAGTTTTGAGGGATATAAGTTCTTCAAAAGTTTAGGGTGCAAAAAAAACAATATGGGTGTGGATGATAGACCCTTTCAGACTACCCTTTTGTATTTTCCTTTGGTGTTGGTTCACATGTAGCAAGCCCCTTTTGGTGTTCAAACTAGGTGCCTTTAAGGAATTCAAGGTTGCCCTTGGGGTGTTTGAAGATAGATACCTTTGAGGGGGGTATGTTATATTAGAGGCCCTCTTGGTGTGAACATATTCTTATGAGAATAGCACATGCTTGCCAAGTGGTAATCATGTGAACTACCACTTCGGTAGTTTCTATGCATGGAGAAAGAAAAATCTAGGTAGTAGTGTAGTTAGGAGGAAGAACACATGAATAAGCTCTCAATAGTCTCTTCTTAGCTCATCGTCCTCACACTTTGTGTAGAGATAGAAGCAAAATTAGAGGAGTTCGTCAGGAATTGACTTCATGATAGTGGTAGCAAAGCAAGTGATGATCCAATTGTGACATTAACCACAAAGGTGTTCGTACATAGCAGATGCCCCTACATAGAGCAATCGATCGGTGCCCAAAGGGGGAGAACCACCAAGCTATTCCCTCCCTCCTCTCCTTTGATGAGGAAGATATGGACGCCATGTTCATTATATAGGCTCTAAACACCTAAAAACATGCATATATGGGATAATGGAGTTGCACATGAGCTTTGTTGAGGAAGAAGAAAAGGAGAAAGAAAGCCAATAGAGCTTTCTCCTTCAAGAAAGGGATACGTGATTATGCACATATGCTCTATGGAGCATCTACTTTCAAGATCCATCAATAAAAATTCGTGCCTCAATCATTTCATGGAATTTTGAGAGCTCCAAAGTGATCCCTTTTGCTAAGATTGGTCTCTGCATCTATCACTCCAACCTACACCTATACCCCCAACTTCAATAAGGCATTTCTCACCGTTGAAACATCAGATTTCTATGATCTTTCTTAGAGATTAAAAGTTTATCTTACATTCCTTGGGAACACATAAAGACAGAAGATCTAAACAACAGATTGGAAGTCAAAGAGTCCTTGTAGATTTTAGGTACAACGTTCGAATCCTTGTTTGGGCAACATAAAAGTCTAACTTCACTTTTTTCACTTGGGAATACATCTCATGATAAGTTCTAGGTGTTGAAAATCATTCTTTGACTATCAAGACATTTAGGGACTAGAAAGAATTCAAGTTTTCTCACAACATGCCTATTTTTTTTGCGATTTTGAAGAATTATTTTGGATGCTTTCCTAAGCTTCTTCAAGTCAACAAGACATTTGCAAATCATTTTTGGGACTATCGAGGATCAAGATCAAAGGTTGAAAGCTTGGAATGTCAATTCAATGTTACATACAAAGCTTTCAAGGTCATTAGGTAAGTGTTATTGAGTCATTTCTTTCATTTTGGGTACTTTGTTTGCTTCCTTTAGTTTTAGTTTCAATAAGTATTGTTCAAAATGAAAATTCAAGCTAAGAAAGTGGGACTAATAGGTATAGATAACGCAACTAGAGATGATACAAAAGATCCCACAACCCGCGACCGTAGCTATGAAGCAAGATCTCTAGATTACAAGAACTCCCTTCAAGGAGATGAACTATATACAACTTGGAGACTTTAAAGTGATGCCACAATCTGTGCATAAGTGTTCTCCATGATGCTTGGTCTTGGATAGAATCTAGTGTCACCAAAATGCTAGGGGAGCACTAGATTGTGCCCTTTGACTAGACTAGACAAGATTTTAGAATTAAACTTGTGATTACAAGATCACCCACGTAGGATACAAAAGATCCCACAACTTGGGACCATAGGTATGAAGCAAGATCTTTATGTCATAAGAAATTTCTTCAAGGAGATGAACTAGATACAAGGAGGAACTAGAAAGGATCTCATACTATTAGATTACAACAAGACACAATAGGATGTCCAATAAACTAGACTAGATAAGACTAGAACAAGGAACATGACTAGAACTGGAACTAGAACTAGAACTTGGAAAGTACTTGGAGATTGTGACTCGTTGAGCTCCCAAGAGTGATATTGTTAAGACTTAGTATGTATGTGGCCAACCCCTTCTTATATACATTTTCAAGGATGGTTCATCAATGGCGGTTGTGAATTGATGATATCATAAATGACATCATCAATTTGAAACATGCTTTGGATATCATAATCAAGCAAATAAATAGTCGATCTTAGGGGTTTGACACATTTCAAACACAATAGAAGCATTAGTTTCTCCAAATTCTAAACCAACCATGAGATATAGAAGGTCACACAAAATTTTAGGTTCAAAATGGTTTCCTTTGTACATGATATCACCTCCCCCTCAAGCGATGAGTTCCACAAGGAGCGGTAATGTTCTCTAGTATTGGCTTCATTGGATTTTTCTTATGAAATTCTTGAACCTTGATTGGTGCTCTTTGAAGGGTTTTTGTAGGTTCCCAAGCATAATTATCGATGCCATACCTTTCCAATGAACAAGGTACTCCAATCTTCCTTGAGATATTCTTGAATCTAGGATATGCTCGACTCGAATTCTTCATGATCATCAATCTCCATAGGTGGTGAAGGACTAGACCTCTCTCCCCTCAATGGTGAAATTAGATATGGTTCCAACATGGACACATGGAAAACTAGATGTATTCTCATGGTACTTGGTAACATGATCTTGAAAGTGACTTGATTAATCTCGTTCAAGATGGTGAACAAACCAAATCTCTGATGGTCTTGCTTTTCACAAGGTCTTGAAGTCTGTAGATTGTTTTTGAGTAACCACACTTTATCCCTAATGTGATAGGCTAGATTTTGAACAGGATGTTGATCTGAATAATAATTATATTATTCTTGTACTCTATGGATCTCTTCTCTGAGTTCTTTGTGAATATTCATTAGGTATTGGGCCTTATCTGGTAGTTGGGTTCTTGATATGATTTGAGAGTTTTATATCCATCCTTGGATGTTGTCCATAATTTGCAAAGAAGGAAGTCTGCTTGGTAGATGTACGAACATAGTTGTTATATGCAAACTCTACAAATGGTAAGAGCTCAAACCAATCATTTTGATGATAGTGGATGGTGCAACAGAGATATTAGTCTAGGAATTCATTCATTAGTTTTGTTTTTCCATCAGTCTGTGGATGATTGATTGTAGATAGTTTAGCTTGAAAACCAAGGCACTTGCAAAGACTATTCCAAAAACTAGATATGAACTATGATCCTTGATCACCCAAAACATCATCAGGCAATCCATGAAGCCTAAAGATGTATCTGAGAAAACGTCTTGCGGCGGATGCACATATGATTTTCTTAGTAGTTGGAATGAAGTGTGCCATCTTTATAAATCTATCCACTATAACAAGAATGGCATCATAGTTAGCCGACTTTGATAGATTTGTGATGAAATCCATAGATAATGAAGCCCATGGCCTTTCTAGAATAGGCAAAGGTTGCAAGAGGCCATGAGGTTTATGTCATAGTACCTTAGATCTATTGCAAGTTTCATAGGGTTGGATATCTTCTCTGACTTCATTCGACATTTGAAGCCACCAAAAAATCCCTTTATAAGAATTTTATTGTTTTATTGACTCCAAAATGTCCTCTTGCAAGGCTATCATGACATCATTGAAGTACTTGGGTCCTAGGCTCTCTTGGAGGGACATAGAATAGGTTCTCATAAAATAGTAACCCATACATTTCCTGAAATTCATTTACTTGAACTTTTCCTTCTTGAGTTTTCTACTTAACATTACAAAAAATCATCTTGTGGTAGAATCTCATGGATCAAATGATTCAAGGCTGAATCTGTTAGAGTTTGAGGTTTGTGGAAGCATGGGAACATCACAAGGAAGAAGAAGAAGCTTGGAGCACAACACACAATACTGAATGTATTATCAAGAGAATGTACAAAGATAAGCGACCCCTTAGTTTTATAGGCGCATATAGAAGCTGAGGAAAAAAACCGTCTAAAGAGGGGAAAGAGTGCTCTAAGGGTCCTATTGTGTTCACACACATCACTTCTTAAATATATCAATAGATCATCCCTAGGAATGATGCAGTGAATGAGTAGCTAGCACTCACATATAAGGAAGAGCCAAGCTACGTGGAATTAATCCACAAAATGAAGTAAGCCCAAAGCTTTGTGGAAAGCTTCAAACTTCTCCCTAGGAAAAGCCTTTGTGAAAAGGTGTGCAATGTTCTCTTGTGTGGGAACACATGCCAAATTGATCTCTCCAATAGAGAACCTCTCCCTCACATAATGATAGTGCACCTCAATGTGCTTGGTGCGAGCATGGAACATAGGGTTCCTCGCAACTGCCAATGTGCGACTATCAATGAAGATGGTGGTGGTAGAGGATTGACCAACACCCAAATAAGCCATAAGAAACCTTAGCCACACACACTCAATACTCGCTATGAAAGCTGCCCTATACTCAGCCTCGCAACTAGAAGTGGCCATAGTAGGTTACTTCTTGCTCAACAAAGATATACATGAGATACCAACCATGAAGCAATAACCAATAGTGGAAACACGAGTCCCATAGCAACCAGCCTACTCAGAGTAAAAAAAGGCATGTAAATCTAGTGGTAGTTATCCCCCTTGGGATACAACAATCCAAGTAGCCATATACCACTCAAGTAGCAAAATATGTGCTTAACCGCCTGCCAAAGCCTGACACTTGGGCAATGCATAAACTTGATCATGTGTGAGACAACAAACTGAATATCTGGCCAAGTAATGCATAAGTAAATCAAGCATCCAACAACTTGCTAATAGAGAAGAGCATCAAATGCCTCTCCAGTATCAAGAAGACTCAACCATAAACTTGTTTCCATAGGAGTGGCAATAGCTTTGCAGTCTCAAGGTCAAAATGCTGCAATAATGTGTCAGTATATTTTGTTTGACACAAAGCTATTCTGCCATCAACTTGGATAAACTAAATTCCCAAATAATTATGCAAATTCCCCAAATCTAACATCTCAAATTAGGCATGCAAATCAACCTTAAAATCAACAATATGCTTCTCATGAGGACCAATGAGCAGCATGTCATCAACATAGACAACAATGATCAATGGCATTTTTGCTTGATCTACATATGTATCTAATTGTGTTTTGAGGCTTTGAATTTCTTCTTATTATGAAGTTGACACCTCTATCAGTTGATTGAATAATAAAGAATTCATTAATTCTTTGTTTCCACTCCTTAGCAAGTCTGCATCTTCCATATATCCTTTTATTTGCATCTCTAGGATTTTTCTTCGATTCAAGAGATGTAATTTTTCTTCTTCACTTTGTGTATATTTTCTTTGAAGATCAGTACCTTCCTTCTACATTCTCTCATAGTCTTTGCTTCATTTCGTTGACTTGAGCCTTTAGAATAGCATTTTCACTATTTAATGTATCAATTTTGCAAGTCGCTATTGTTGATTCTTCTTTTACTTTCTCAAACTCTATGTGGTCCTTTATCTCATGGTCAAAAGTATTCTCACGTAATGTTTTAAACCAATTTCTTTTCACATGAGCTTGTTCATATTCTTTGTCAACCTCCACTAGTTGTTGGTGAATGCTGATGGCACTTTGACTCATATGTTTGACAATTGGTTTGAGTTGTGCCACGTCCATATTTAGCCATGTTTTAGGTATGCTTGGAGGTTCTCCTATTAGCATGTCTTTTCCTTTCAATGTGTGGAGAGTTTCATTAATTGGATGTTGGATCTGTAATTGAATTTGTAGCTTAGCCTCTTTCTTCAGGACTACTTTTGTGCTACTACTTTCATCATGCACATCCATAGGAGATGGCTCTACAATAACCCTTATTGGAATGGCATGCACTTTGATTTATGCTTTTGTTTCTTGTTACACTTATTCTTTGGGTGGATCATAGTTTTGACACCTATTAAACTTACTTCTTGAAATTGCAGCTTTGTTGCATTATTGATTTGATGTGAATGTTCCATCAGGTTGCAGTGTCCATAGGAGTTCTTTGTTAGTCACTTCTTTCTCCTCTTCTTGTGGCTTACTCAACACTCCTTGCTGATCCACCAATTGGTCTAGCTCATTCCATTGACCATCATCATTTATGCGTGATAGATCAATACCGTGATAGATCAAAACTGTGATAGATCAATGCGTGATAGATCAAAATTGTAAATGCCCTACTACCATTTAAGATTCTAATGCCCCATTGCTTCTTACCTTCAAACAACCTTTCTTGGACATAAGGAGTTAAGTTGATTTGATTTCCAATCTATTTTACTACGTGAGGGAGTAGCTAGATTATGATCTTTTGTGGTGTTGTATACCTATGCATGTTTGGGAACTAGAAATGTTGGTGCACTAAGCACACTTCTTCCTCTATATCCATGCGATTAATATCCACAAAGGTATGTTTCTTTGCTTCATGCCTCTTGTCCTTCAGATTTATAATGACATCTTTAACCCATCCAAATGCTTCTTTGATTAATTCATGCATGAAGCTGATGGTTTTATGCATGTTTGGGAACGAGAAATGTTCGTGCACTAAGCACACTTCCTCCTCGATATCCATGCAATTAATATCCACAAAGGTATGTTTCTCTACTTGATGGCTGTTGTCCTTCAAATCTGTAATGCCATCTTTAACCCATCCAAATGCTTCTTTGATTAATTCATGCATGAAGCTGATGGTTTTCCAGTCTCCTTTTAAGTCCATAATGTTAGATTCTCAGATGGATGGTCTATTAGCTCCAAGATGCAATGTATTCATTACTTGTGTGCATCTTTCCAAGCTAGGCTTACAGCTTGGAAGGTTCAAGTAAGCCTCAATTCCTACTTTAGTCCGTGTCCATCATTCTTGGTAATTCATGTAGGACGTAGAAATCTTGACTCATCATTGGAAACTTACGGTCATGGTCCATGATTCTCATGGTGATCAAGAAGAGAAGTTCACTAGCTGGTTGGTCATCTCAAAACCAATTATTCATTGTCCTAACTACACATTCCTAAGGAAATTCATTGACTTCCACTAGTTGGGTTGCCTGTAGGTTTTTGGAAGCCATCTACACTTAAGTCCAATACTTGTTAACAATAGAGAGTAGGAAAACTTTTATTTCCCTTAATGCACATGCATTTGATGTTCATCCTTTTAGTGAGTCCCCTCTCACAAGAGTTGAGAGAATCAGAATACGTGAAGATATATATATATATTCTATTTTCTATTTGCTAAAAAGAAAGCATAAAATGGTTAGACATAGCCAAAGTAAAATGTTAGTTGTAGTTAGTAGAAATTGATAAAGAGTGTTAATCTCCAAAAGAACAAGCTATCTTTGATGTTAAAGCACCTCTATATCAAGAATAACGCAAAACCTTTACCAATTTGGAGGATCAAATATCAAAGTATCAAGATTTTGAACTAACTATGAAGAGATTCTCTACTCAGAAAGTCTACTGCACATAACTCACTCATTCACTGATCAAATGTGTAACGTTTTTTATAAAACTTTGCACAAGGTGTCGCCTAAAGATTTTGCACCTTCTCCAAGTTCAATTATCTCGAAAGACTCAGTAGATCTTGAGAAATGATTTAAACAATTCACCTATGTCTAAAACTGTTCTCGAGTATAGTCAACTTTGACACCTAGAACTTCTAAAGCATGGTTCTTCCAAAGTACAGCCCATTTAATCAAATGCTTTTAGCCATAGGTAGCTTACCTTCCAACTTAAAGAATGAGTGCTTAGCTCAAAACTTTACATTGTGGAAGGAGAATTGACCAAAACATTAGCATCAAATTTTGCACCTATTTCAACTTCATTTCTTCACATTTACACATGTAAATGTTCCTACTCTCAATTCTCTCAACCTGATCACAATTAGAATATGAAAACTTGTACAGAGGTCAATCAACTATAGAATTAGACTTGTACAGAAGCATTTCACAGAAGATTAAACACAGAAGGAGTACTCAACAAAAGGTCGAGCACAATTTTTTCTTCTTCTTTGAAAAGTTTTACATCTGAATGATGAGAGAGATCTTCTCACTTCTAAAGTGTCTAATGGCTATTACAACATCTAATTCTTCTCATCTCATGCTCTCTCATACATGCCTTGACTTTTTACTTGTATATATAGGCATATATGTACAAGCTCCTGACCATACAAAAGGTATAAGTGAGCTAATTACAAATTAATGTACATATGTATACAAGTCTTCATTTCCTGAACATACTCTATCTTCAATGTTCAATTGATGATATTTTCTTCATCCTTTGACTTCAAGTCTTTATCCAAAACATCAATTGGTGGTTGACTTTGAAAGACAATAGTTACGCAATATAACACAGGAGCAATAGCAGAGAAGATAACAGATATAGGAGAATCTCAACAATTTTCTACTAGCAGCAAGTACAAAGATGATGGCGTTGTCCACCCGTGCGCTCTCAAGGTAGAGCTTAAATGGTGATCTACACAACTCTAGATAGGGAGATACAAGGTAGAGGTATGCTGGCTCAACTCGGTATCTTAGGAAGTGCAGAAGTCATGTATATATAGGATCATGGGTGGCCTGCCATGGACGGCTATACATGGGCGGTAGAGCGTGGGCGGCCACCGCCCGCGTAATTGCCATACACGGCTTAGACTGGTTGAACCGACCTAACAAATATAAATGATTTCTGACTCTGACAGGGAATATTCCATGGAATATTCCCTTTACCGTCGCGCCGGGGGCGCTGCCCCCGGACCCCCACCAGGGGGCCCGCTGGCCCCCTGGGACCCCCCAGCCAGGGGGCCCGCTGGCCCCCTTGGACCCCCCAGCCGGAGCTGCTCACCGCTGCCCCGGACCCCACAATTGGGGACCCTGGTAACTCCCTTTCCTTATAATATCTTACATGGTCCAATATGACCTTCATCCAACATTCAAGTTGGGATTCCCATCAATTGGGTAATGCACGCTTGGCTTCTCCTCATAAAGGGGGCCTTACAAAATGTGCATATAATCATGAGGGGTAGACATTGATCATATACTAACAGACTTTCACCAACAGAGATCCTATACAATAGTACAAGCGATGATCTATTTCCTTTGAAGGAAATGTGCACAACTAAAAAATTTAAATAAGCCATGTGTTGAATGTGAGTTATTATTGTTGGAGTTAGACGTCTGTGGAAGCACGCGAACAACACAAGGAAGAAGAAGAAGCTTGGAGCACAACACACAAGACTGAATGTATTACTAGAGAATGTACAAAGATAAGTAGCCCATTAGGGCAATAGGCGTATATACAAGCTGGGGGAAAAAAACCTCCTAAAGAGGGAAAAAAGTGCCCCGACGGTCCTAGAGTGTTCACACACATCACTACCTAAATATATCAACAAATCCCCCCTGGGAGTGATGCGGTGAACAAGGAGCGGGCACTCATGTATAAGGAAGTGCCAAGCTATGTGGAAATCACTCGACAAAAGGAAGTAAGCCCAAAGCTTTGTGGAAAGCTTCAAACTTCTCCCTAGGCAGAGCCTTCGTGAAAAGGTCTGCAATGTTCTCCTGCGTGGGCACATATGCCAAGCTGATCTCCCCAGCAAAGAACCTCTCCCTGACATAGTGATAATGCACCTCAATGTGCTTAGTGCGAGCATGGAACACAGGGTTCCTCGCAACTTCCAATGCGCTCTGACTGTCAGTGAAGATGGTGGTGGCAGAAGACTAGCCAACACCTAAATCAGCCATAAGGCGTCTGAGCCACACACACTCAACAGTCGTTGTGAAAGCTGCCCTATACTCAGCCTCACATCTGGAAGTGGCCATAGTAGGCTGCTTCTTGCTCAACCAAGATATACATGAGCTACCAAGCATGAAGCAAAAACCATTGGTGGACACACGAGTGTCATAGCAACCAGCCCAATCTGAGTCAGAAAAAGCATGCAAATCTGGCGGTAGTGATCCCCCCTTGGGATAAAACAACCCAAGTAGCCGAGTACCACTCAAGTAGCGAAAGATGCGCTTAACCGCCTTCCAATGCGTGACTCCTGGGCAATGCATAAACCTGCTCATCTGTGAGACAGCAAACTGATGTCTCACACTGAATATCTGGCCGAGTAATGCATAAGTAAATCAAGCATCCAACAGCCTGCTGATAGAGAACAACATCAAATGCATCTTCAGCATCATGAAGACTCAATCGTAAACCTGTCTCCATAGGAGTGGCAATAGGCTTACAGTCTTCAAGGCCAAAACGCTACAATAATGTGTCAATATATTTCGTTTGACACAAAGCCATTCCACCATCAACTTGCATAAACTGAATGCCCAAATAGTGACTCAAATGCCCTTAATCAGACATCTCAAATGAGGCATGCAAATCAGCCTTAAAATCAGCAATATGCTTCTCAATAGGACCAGTGAGCAGCATGTCGTCTACATAGACAACAATGATCAGAAGCACATCATTAGCACGCTTAACATATAAGGTGCTTTCAGTTGGACTGTTCTCAAAACCATGTGCAATCAGATAGGCATGTATCTTCTCATACCAAGCACGTGGTGCTTGCTTTAAACCATATAACGCCTTCTTTAGCCTGCACACCTAGTTTTCATGCCCTTTCTGCACAAATCCACGGGGCTGAAAAACATACACTTCTTCATGCAAGTCACCATTCAGAAATGCTATTTTAATGTCCAACTGATGTACATTCCAACCATGATGGGCTGCAAGTGCACAAATGCTCCGAACAATAGTCATACGACATGTAGGTGCAAAGGTCTCATCAAAATCAATGCCTCTTTCCTGCACATAACCCTTTGCAACAAGCCTAGCCTTATACCTGTCAACTGTACCATCAGGTTTACGCTTCAGCTTGTATACCCACTTAGTGCCAATGGCCTTCTTGCCAGGAGGCAAGTCACAAAAAGACCATGTACCATTCTTCATTATAGCATCATATTCAGATTGCATGGCAGCCATCCAATTTTCTGAATTCTGTGCTTCATCAAAAGAAACAGGCTCATTCTCATCACAGAGACTAGATGCAACCATAGCATAGCAATCTGATGCAAAAGAGGCACTATGAGAGCCTAAACGAGTATGATATGATAAAGGTGCATCTAATTTGCTGTCACGCAAAGTTTGCACCAGCCATTTTGGCATAGTTTTTACCTGCTCAATATCAGCTCTCTCATCAGCAAGTGCATCATGTAAATCTGCGTCAGAAATGGAATGATCTGCATCATCATATGAAACCTACAAAGGCTGAGAAGTTGCCTCATTAGGACAAGCACTAGACTGTCCACCTGTAAAAAGAGGCATCAAAGTATCATACATGTCTTTGGAGCTAACAGATGTCTCCTTAGTACATGAAAGCAATGGCTGAATAGCATCTTCCACAAATACAACATCACGGCTAACCAGAATGCGTTTAGTCTGTGGATGATACAGGCGATAGCCTTTAGTTTCAGAACTGTATCCAACAAAAATACATTTAACTACTTTATCATCCAATTTTCTACGATGTTGTTCAGGCACTAATGCATATGCCAAACAACCAAAAACACACAGATGAGCAACAGATGGCTTGCGGTCATGCCAAGCCTCATATGGAGTGATAGACTACAGTGCTTTAGTGGGACACCTGTTCAGTACATATGCTGCACACATGAGAGCGTCAAGCCAGAAACTATGAGGTAAAGCCTGACTCTTGACCATACACCTCGCCATCTCCATGAGAGACCTGTTCTTCCGTTCAGCAACTCCATTCTGTTGAGGTGTATACGGCACTGTACACTGGTGTTTTATCCCACGTTCAGCCAGAAATGCATTAAAATCTGAAGACATATATTCTCCCCCTCGATCAGAACGGAGGGTGCCCATTTTACATGCTGAAAGATTTTCAGCCAAAACCAAAAACTGTTTGAAGCACATGAACACTTCGGACTTTGCTTTGAGTGGATATACCCATGCATGCCTGGAAAAATCATCAATGAAAGTCACGAAGTAAAGGTAATTTCCAAAAGAGGGTGTCTGCATAGGACCACAGAAATCACTATGAACAAGCTGCAATTTCTACGTAGCCTGAACTGAACCATCTTTTGGAAAGGAAGAACGCTGCATTTTGCCCAAAATACAGCCTTCACAAACATGTTTTCCAGGTGCCTCAAGTTTGGGCAAAGAGGACACCATTTCAGATTTCTACAAGCGTAGCAAACTAGCAAAATTCAGATGACCAAAGCGTGCATGCCAAAGCTTTGCATCTGACATAGCCTGAGAATCTTGAACTGCACATGCCAAATCATTCACAGATCTTTCATAGTCTATGAGCTTATACAACCAACGACATTAAATGCCAGAAGCAGTAATCACATCGCCATTTGAGAGATCATTAACTGTACACCTATCATCAACAAATTTCACAACCAAGCCAATCTTGGCTAATGCAAAAACTGATAACATATTCTTTTTGATCCCTGGCACAAATAAAGCATCTGACAAAGTGAAAGAACTACCATCAGCAGTAGTCAAAATGATCTTACCAACTCCCATAACAGGATAAGAGGAGTTGTTGGCGCATGTAACAGTATTCCCTGTAGGGGCAGGCTCGAGTGAAGAGAAGAAACTATGCTGCGAGGTAATATGTTTGGTCGCCCCACTGTCAAAGTACCAAACATCTGAGTCTACTGCAGACATGCACTGATCATGAGAAGATGGGTCAAAACTGCAGACAGTAGTAAACGCCCATTCTTCTTCCTGCACAAGATTTGGAGACTCTGTTTTTGGTGTAGAGGCCTCTGCAACAACCATTCCAGCCTCTTTCTTCTTTGCCTCTTTAGCAGCCAGTTTTGGACAGTTCTTTATGATATGATCATTGCCTTTACAGTACTTGCAAAACAATTTCTGCTTTTTTGATTTTTTCTCATCTTTGTCTTGGTTCTTTGATTGTGCAGCATTTGCAGATTTCTGCTTACTAGTAGAAGAGCTCCATTTTCCTTTGCCCTCCTGACTAGCCAGGAAAGCTTGATCTGCAATTCGCATAATGGACCTGTTCTGACGAATCTGAGACTGCAAACAGAGGAGTGTCGACGGTGCCCTAGATGAAGCGACGACCTGCTCTGATACCAATTATTGGAGTTAGACGTCTGCGGAAGCATGCGAACAGCACAAGGAAGAAGAAGAAGCTTGGAGCACAACACACAAGATTGAATGTATTACTAGAGAATGTACAAAGATAAGTAGCCCATTAGGGCAATAGGCGTATATACAAGCCGGGGGAAAAAAACCTCCTAAAGAGGAAAAAAAGTGCCCCGGCGGTCCTAGAGTGTTCACACACATCACTACCTAAATATATCAACAATTATAGTGTGGCCTTATTGTGCATACTTTAGGTGCACTCAACTCATCATGAGTGCAACATTGACACTGCTTCTCCAATTGTTGTGTTGCTTGAGATTTCTTTGGTCTCCAAACTTGATGTGTCTTTGTAACTTTTCCTCCATTTTTCATACCTGTGGTTCTGATGCTACTTTCTTTGTTTTAAGATGCCATATGTATTTGCATTGAGTATGTGTTTTCCTTGGTTTCTTTGGCCTTTTTTGTCTTTGCTTTGCTTTATATTTTGTAGTAGTCCACTGTTGGTGATTGATCTCCTTAGCTAATGCTCTAATACCTTTGATGGCTTTCTCTAATGTCTTTGTTGGGATCGATATTTTCTTTTGTTGTCTTTCAGAGGGGAAGAGGATTTCAAAGAGGTGGCTATTCACAATCAAAAGGAAGGTTCAACCATAATCAAGGCTACAACCATGGCTACAACAACAATTACAACAAGAATTATCAAGGAGGGTACAAGTCAAGAAAGGACTTCAAAAATTACATAGAGGATCAAGAGGATTCCCTTCTCATTATGAATATGACTTCTAAACAAGGTATGAATGATGAGAACCTCTTCTATATTGACTTAGGATGTTCAAAACATGTAGCAGGCAATGTAGCTCTTCTTTCTGATCTTGAGGAGCCCAAGGGTAAGCACCAAGTGCAGACACGTGATGACACCAAGCATTCAGTGGTCAAGGTAGGAAATGTCAAAACTTCTGGTGAGAATAGAAATCTGTTGAGCAGGGTTCTTTATGTACCTACAATCACCAAGAATCTGATGAGTGTTGGACAGATAGTGGAAAAAGGTTTGCAGGTTAGGTTCAACAAATATGGAGCTTTTGTGGAGGACCCACAACATGGATTCAAGAGAATTGCCAAGAGAGAGAAAATAGGTAGATTGTTTACATTTGAGCTTGAGGACACTAGAAATATTGCACTTTATAATTAAAAGGATCAAACATTGTGTGAGCTTGAGATTTGGCATAAAAGATTAGGGCATATTGGTGAGAGAACCTTGAAGCAAATATGTAGAGATCAATGTGTGCTTGGGATACCTAATGTATCCAAGCAACATATGATCTATAAATGTGGTGCTTGTCAGTTTGGTAAATCATGTTGATATATTTAGGTAGTGATGGGTGTGAACACACTAGGACCGCCGGGGCACTTTTTTCCCTCTCTAGGAGGTTTTTTTCCCCCGGCTTGTATATACGCCTATTGCCCTAATGGGCTACTTATCTTTGTACATTCTCTAGTAACACATTCAGTATTGTGTGTTTGTGCTCCAAGATTCTTCTTCTTCCTTGTGCTATTCGCGTGCTTCCGCAGACGTCTATCTCCAACAATTGGTATCAGAGCAGGTTGTCGCTTCTTATAGGGCGCCTCCGAACGCACTATCGCATCGCTTGTGCAGGCTATTTCGTCCTTTTGTGCCAAAGGTATATACCAGTTTTTGTTCGCCAGTTTAAGCGTCTCAAAGTCTGCTACAGGTCTAGCAGAACGCGTCTGGACAGTTTCGTTCAACTTTTTGAGATACAGTCAATTTTCTGCATCAAGCTATTTTAGTCACCGGCCATGGCTGAAAGCAGTGATGTATTCCGTATGTTGGCTGGTGAGGATAAGTTGGATGGTACCAACTACCCATTATGGGCTTATATGATGCGACATGTACTGGTTGCAAAAGGATTGTGGAGCATTGTGTAGGGTGTTGAAAGACGTCCTGTTACACCTGTAACGACAGGTACTGCAAATACAAGTGCTGGAGCTGATGAAGATGGTGTCGAAGATGATATTCCATAGATTCCTGTTCGTGCTGCTATTTCTGTTGCACCTACTGCAGAGCAGATTCGCTGGGATGGTAGAGATGCCTAGGCACATAAATTGATAGCTTTGCCATTATTCCTCACATTCGCTCTTGCAGAACAGCAAAGGATGCTTGGGATACACTTACCACTTTGTACCAGGCTAGGAATGAGGCTCGTATTGCTTACCTCCGAAAACAGTTGGAGAGTGATCACATGAATGAAGGTGATTCTATGGACAGTTTCTTAACGAAGATCGAAGATTTGAAGGAACAGTTGATTTCTACTGATGAGGTTATACCAGATAGCTCACTTGTGTAGACCGTTCTGAATGGTCTTCCTGATTCATATCAGAGTTTTGCTTCTACTCTTTGGTTGATGATGAAAGGCAATCCAAATGCCTTGTCATTTGAGGAGTTAGTCTCTGTTCTGTTGCAGGAAGATTAGTCCAGGCAGAACAGGTCCATTATGCGTGTTGCAGATCAAGCTTTCTTGGCTAGTCAGAAGGGCAAAGGAAAATGGAGCTCTTCTACTAGTAAGCAGAAATCTGCAAATGCTGCACAATCGAAGAACCAGGATAAAGATGAGAAGAAATCAGAAAAGCAGAAATTGTTTCGCAAGTACTGTAAAGGAAATGATCATATCATAAAGAACTGTCCAAAACTGGCTGCTAAAGAGGCAAAGAAGAAAAAGGCTGGAATGGTTGTTGTAGAGGCCTCTACACCAAAAACAGAGTCTACAAATCTTGTGCAGGAAGAAGAATGGGCGTTTACTACTGTCTTCAGTTTTGACCCATCTTCTCATGATCAGTGCATGTCTATAGTAGACTCAGATGTTTGGTACTTTGACAGTGGGGCGACCAAACATATTACCTCGCAGCGCAGTTTCTTCTCTTCACTCGAGCCTACCCCTACAGGGAATACTGTCACATGCGCCAATAACTCCTCTTATCCTGTTATGGGAGTTGGTAAGATCATTCTGACTACTGTTGATGGTAGTTCTTTCACTTTGTCAGATGCTTTATTTGTGCCAGGGATCAAAAAGAACCTGTTATCAGTTTTTGCATTAGCCAAGATTGGCTTGGTTGTGAAATTCATTGATGACAGGTGTACAATCCATGATCTCTCAAATGGTGATGTGGTTATTGCTTCCGGCATTTTATGTCGTGGGCTGTATAAGCTCATAGACTATGAAAGATCTGTGAATGATTCGGCATGTGCAGTTCATGATTCTCAGGCTATGTCAGATGCAAAGCTTTGGCATGCACGCTTTGGTCATCTGAATTTTGCTAGTTTGCTATGCCTGCAGAAATCTGAAATGGTGTCCTCTTTGCCCAAACTTGAGGCTCCTGGAAAACATGTTTGTGAAGGCTGTATTTTGGGCAAAATGCAGCGTTCTTCCTTTCCAAAAGATGGTTCAGTTCGGGCTACGCAGAAATTGCAGCTTGTACATAGTGATGTCTGTGGTCCTATGCAGACACCCTCTTTTGGAAATTACCTTTACTTCATGACTTTCATTGATGATTTTTCCAGGCATGCATGGGTATATCCACTCAAAGCAAAGTCCGAAGTGTTCATGTGCTTCAAACAGTTTTTGGCTTTGGCTGAAAATCCGTCAGCATGTAAAATGGGCACCCTCCGTTCTGATCGGGGGGGGGGGGGGTATATGTCTTCAGATTTTAATGCATTTCTGGCTGAACGTTGGATAAAACACCATTGTACAGTGCCGTATACACCTCAACAAAATGGAGTTGCTGAACGAAAGAACAGGTCACTCATGGAGATGGCGAGGTGCATGGTCAAAAGTCAGGCTTTACCACATAGTTTCTGGCTTGAGGCTGTCATGTGTGCAGCATATGTACTGAACAGGTGTCCCACTAAAGCGTTGCAGTCTATCACTCCATATGAGGCTTGGCATGACCGCAAGCCATCTGTTGCTCATCTGCGTGTTTTTGGTTGTTTGGCATATGCATTAGTGCCTGAACAACATCACAGAAAATTGGATGATAAGGCAGTAAAATGTATTTTTGTTGGGTACAGTTCTGAAAGTAAAGGCTATCGTCTGTATCATCCACAGACTAAACACATTCTGGTTAGCCGTGATGTTGTCTTTGTGGAAGATGCTATTCAACCATTGCTTTCATGTACTAAGGAGACATCTGTTAGCTCCAAAGACATGTATGATATGTTGATGCCTCTTTTTACAGGTGGACAATCTAGTGCTGGTCCTAATGAGGCAACTTCTCAGCCCTTGCACGTTTCATATGATGATGCAAATCATTCTATTTCTAATGCAGATTTACATGATGCACTTGTTGATGAGAGAGCTGATATTGAGCAGGCAAAAACTATGCAAAAATGGCTGGTGCAGACTTTGCGTGACAACAAATTAGATGCACCTTTGACATATCGTACTCGTTCAGGCTCTCATAGTGCCTCCTTTGCATCAGATTGCTATGCTATGGCTGCGTCTAGTCTCTGTGATGAGAATGAGCCTGTTTCTTTTGATGAAGCACATAATTCAGAAAATTGGATGGCTGCCACGCAATCTGAATATGATGCTATAATGAAGAATGGTACATGGTCTTTATGTGACTTGCCTCCTGGCAAGAAGGCCATTGGCACTAAGTGGGTATACAAGCTAATGCGTAAACCTGATGGTACAGTTGATAGGTATAAGGCTAGGCTTGTTGCAAAGGGTTATGCGCAGGAAAGAGGCATTGATTTTGATGAGACTTTTGCACCTACATGCCGTATGACTACTGTTCGGAGCATTTGTGCACTTGCAGCCCATTATGGTTGGAATGTACATCAGTTGGACATTAAAACAACATTTCTGAATGGTGACTTACATGATGAAGAGTATGTTTTTCAGCCCCGTGGCTTTGTGCAAAAAAGGGCATGAAAACCAGGTGTGCATGTTAAAGAAGGCATTATATGGTTTAAAGCAAGCACCACGTGCTTGGTATGAGAAGATACATGCCTATCTGGTTGCACATGGTTTTGTGAACAGTCCAACTGAAAGCACCTTATATGTTAAGCGTGCTAATGATGTGCTTTTGATCATTGTTGTCTATGTTGATGACATGCTGCTCACTGGTCCTATTGAGAAGCATATTGCTGATTTCAAGGCTGATTTGCATGCCTCATTTGAGATGTCTGATTTGGGGCATTTGCATCACTATTTGGGCATTCAGTTTATGCAAGTTGATGGTGGAATGGCCTTGTGTCAAACGAAATATATTGACACATTATTGCAGCGTTTTGGCCTTGAAGACTGTAAGCCTATTGCCACTCCTATGGAGACAGGTTTACGATTGAGTCTTCATGATACTGGAGATGCATTTGATGCGGTTCTCTATCAGCATGCTGTTGGATGCTTGATTTACTTATGCATTACTCGGCCAGATATTCAGTTTGCTATCTCACAGATGAGCAGGTTTATGCATTGCCCAGGAGTCACGCATTGGAAGGCGGTTAAGCGCATCTTTCACTACTTGAGTGGTACTCGGCTACTTGGGTTGTTTTATCCCAAGGGGGGATCACTACCGCTAGATTTGCATGCTTTTTCTGACTCAGATTGGGCTGGTTGCTATGACACTCGTGTGTCCACCAGTGGTTTTTGCTTCATGCTTGGTAGCTCATGTATATCTTGGTTGAGCAAGAAGCAGCGTACTGTGGCCACTTCCAGTTGTGAGGCTGAGTATAGGGCAGCTTTCACAGCGATTGTTGAGTGTGTGTGGCTCAGACGCCTTATGGCTGATTTGGGTGTTGGCCAGTCTTCTGCCACCACCATCTTCACTGACAGTCAGAGTGCATTGGCAGTTGCGAGGAACCCTGTGTTCCATGCTCGCACTAAGCACATTGAGGTGCATTATCACTATGTCAGGGAGAGGTTCTCTGCTAGGGAGATCAACTTGGCATATGTGCCAACGCAGGAGAACATTGCAGACCTTTTCACCAAGGCTCTGCCTAGGGAGAAGTTTGAAGCTTTCCGCAAAGCTTTGGGCTTACTTCCTTTTGTGGAGTGATTTCCACATAGCTTGGCACTTCCTTATACATGAGTGCCAGCTCCTTGTTCACCGCATCACTCCCAGGGGGGATTTGTTGATATATTTAGGTAGTGATGTGTGTGAACACACTAGGACCGCCGGGGCACTTTTTTCCCTCTTTAGGAGGTTTTTTTCCCCCGGCTTGTATATATGCCTATTGCCCTAATGGGCTACTTATCTTTGTACATTCTCTAGTAATACATTCAGTATTGTGTGTTTGTGCTCTAAGCTTCTTCTTCTTCCTTGTGCTGTTTGCGTGCTTCCGCAGACGTCTATCTCCAACAAATCACACTGGTTACCCTTTACAAAGAAACACTACATACATGAGGACTATTTGGAACTTTTCCACACGGATGTGTGGGGACCAAGCAAGGACCCTTAAATTTTAGGCTCAAGGTATTATGTGTCATTCATTGATGATTTCAGTAGGTGGACTATCTTGTACTTTATGAAACATAAGGATAAAGTGCTCAATTGCTTCAAAAAGTATCTTGCACTTGTGGAAAATCAAATAGGAAGAAGTCTAAAGAGGATAAGGTCAGATGGAGGAGGTGAGTACTTCTCCAATGAATTTGATGCATTTTTGCAGGAAAAAGGTATCAAAAGGAAGATTACTACAAGGTATACGCCTGAGCAAAATGGGGTAGCAGAGAGGAGAAACAGGTGGATTGTGGAAATAGCTAGATCAATGCTTAATGAAAAAAGGTTACCTAATTATTTGTGGTCAGAGAGTGTTTGTACTGCCACTTATCTTATTAACAGGTTGCCATCCAAATCACTTGATGGGATGACCCCATATGAAGCATGGCATGGTAGGAGGTCATCACTTGATCATTGTAGAATATTTGGATGTGTTTCTTATGTGCATGTTCCATCTCAAATCAGAGGTAAGCTAGACCCTAAGGCAGAGAAGTGCATATTCATAGGGTATGATTTAAATCAGAAAGGACAATGGTTTTATAATCCATCCAACAAAGGATTTATGGTCAGTAGAGATGTTGTGTTTGATGAGAATGACTCTTGGTTTGAAAGTGAATGCATGAAGGTCAAATTGCCATATGACTTGGAAGAGGAATTTCCAAGCCTCACCAAGGAGGAGCCAAACCAAATTGAAGACATCAAATCAAATGATGAGGACACCACCAACTTGGAGGAGTTCAAAGCATGGAAATCAAAGGGCAAGGCCAAGATGAAGAAGTTGGAAGACGTACCTGAATCATCCAACCAAGCTCTAAGGAGCTCACAAAGGGAGAGCCTAAGAAGCCAATCAGATATGGGTATGCTACTTCATTAGTTATTAAGCATTCCATTTATCTTGCTAAGATTTATCACTTGAAGAGCCTTCTTCATATGAAGAAGTAAAGACCAAGGCAGAATGGAAGGAAGCTATGGATGAAGAAATAGAAGCACTCCAAGAGAATGATACTTGGGAGCTAGTACCCAAGAAGACATCAATGAATGTAACTGGTTCTAGATGGATTTACAAAATCAAGAGAAACTCAGATGGATCCATGAACATGTATAAAGCTAGACTTGTGGCTAAAGGTTTTGCACAAACCCAAGGAGTTGATTATGAAGAAAATTTTTCATCTGTGGCTAAAATGCCAACAAACAGAGTACTGGTAAGTGTGGTTGCATCTAGGAATTGGAATATGTATCAATTGGATGTGAAAAATGCTTTTCTCAATGGCTGGATGTCAGAGGAGGTTTACATGGCTCAACCTCCTGGTTATGAAGACCCAAGCAAGGTTAATTATGTGTGCAAATGAACAAATCTCTTTATGGGTTGAAGCATGCACCTAGGGCATGGAACCATAGGCTAACTACATACCTTCAAGATCAAGGATTCATGATGAGCAAAGAAGATGATATATTTATGTATGTATGTTGATGACATTATACTTTCAGGTAGTGATGCCAATGGCATCAACAAATCAAGAACCTAATGATGCAGGAGTTCAAAATCAGTGACCTAGGGTTTTTGAAGTATTTTCTCAAATTTGAATTGGTCTACACAAATTTTGGAGTTTACATTAGTCAAAGGAAATATGTGCAGGACATATTGAAGAAGTTCCACTTGGAGAATGAAAATGTAGCTAGCACCCCTACGAAGGTAAATCATAAGTTGAGTGCTCACGAAGGTGATTTGCTCGAAGACATTGCAGGATATCAAAGCATAGTTGGAAGTTTAAACTATGCAACCTTAACAAGGATTGACATAGCCTATGGAGTAAGTGTTTTAAGTCAATTGGGAGAAATCCACGTCGAAGTGCTCTCTGGGCATTCTCTGTATAGACCCTAAAAAGTCGGGGGTAAGCATCCAATTGCTAAATTTATTGCTCAGTGTGTGGTTCATCATTTTGAGTGATTCCACTTGGAATCATTAGCTATCTAAGTTAATTAGATACCCTCAAAAGGATTTTGATCAATTGCTACTGTATTATGAGCACTAAGCAAAATATCTAGTAGGTGTCAAAACCAAAATAACAAGTTTTTAATCACTAGCTATTTTCAAAGTTATCTGTTTTAATCTAATTGTTTGAAGCATCATCTCCAAAGTACATAGGAACTTATTTGGGAGTTGGATAAAACTTCATTTCCGAATGGTGACTTGCATGAAGAAGTGTATGTTTTTCAGCCCCGTGGTTTTGTGCAGAAGGGCATGAAAACAAAGTGTGCATGTTTAAAAAGGCATTATATGGTTTGAAGCAATCACCTCGTACTTGGTATGAAAAAATACATGCCTACCTGATTGCACATGGTTTTGAGAACAATCCAACTGAGAGCACCTTGCTAGACTTGGAAGAGTGAAATCTTCAGTGGTAATGTAAATCAAGCTCAATTTTGTATTCAATAGGAAGAAGCAGATGATTTAGATCTATCTTGATGCAAGGACTGAGTATAAAATTAAAAAATAGTCAAATCTAGGAGGGGTCACATCAACCTTGAAAGATTGTAGTAGTAATCACTTAGAGTTTTAGCATATTTTAGAGTTTAAAAATATATATTTTCCTTGTGCTAGAATTGCAAATGAACTAGATAAGTTTGTAGAGAATGGAGATGAGTTTGTAAGATTGGAGATAATTTCTTTCATGTGCACTTAAGAAGTGATGTTCAATCTACTAGTAACTTTCTAGTGTTCCTTCGATTTTTCACTCATCCATGTGTATGGTAGCTAACATGTACAACATGGTGGTCATGGAGGAAGATTTATGTGAGCATCGAGGGGCATTATCTCTACATTCAAAACCTTATGGTGGATATATTACACCCTCTTGTATTTGAGTGTATGTTTGTCTATTTCGTGTAAATGAGAGCATATAAATTTTACTTGAGAGTCCTCACCAACATTGATAGTTGAGGGAGTATGTTCGAATCTACATACTATCTCCATTGCTTAGTATCTTATACTTGTCTCTATCTTTCCAACTAGTACTTGGTTGAGTAGAGTGGGGGTTGTGTGAGTGTGGCATGTGTTATGGAAGTGATCTTCATGTCTAAGGTCCTTGTGTGTGGTGGTGGATACTTGCTATCGTATGTGAAAATTAAAGGTACCTAAGTTGAAACATAATAATTAATAATCAATAATATACCCACATAGCATACTCTCCAATGTCAGGTTAGGAGGGGATTGTTGGAAAAATTATGTTATGGGGCAACCTTCCACTAGGGGACCCCATGTATAGGTTGAATAAGATCAAATATAGCAATAGGTTCAATAAGGTCAACATATGATTAAAAGTTGGTCAAATCGGGTCAAGATGGTCAAAATGTGCAAAATATATTTATTACATATTGTTAAAGTACTCATCAAGAATTTTATAATCGTATATAACACCAAGATACTTGAAACAGTCCTTTTAGTTTTTTTTACACCATAAAAACCTATGAAAAGCATGTGCTAAAAAGAAACTATATAGAAGCATGGCCTATATCTCATAATTCATCAGCATTGAGTAGACTTTGAGCTTTCGAAGTGTTACACTTATGTGTTCCTCGAGTAGCTTTGATGTGAACCTTTTCCCTCCACATGGGCACTTTTTACTCTAGTGCTCGCTAGAGGTTTTTTCCCCATGTTACCACATACTTGATACTCTCATATGTGGTGGTACTTTGTACTTAGGGATATTATTCAGCTCTTACTTCAGTTCAATTCATCGTCAATAGAGAGAGCTATTCCAACCATTGTCTTCTCTGTGTGTCTTGCTGTGTTTGTGCTCCTTGTGTGTGCTTCTCGTGTGTCTCTCGCACTTCTACACATACCCAATAGTGGTATCAGAGCAGGTTCAGCTCCTTCTCAAGTTTTGGTTTTTTGCATCGTGGCGCGCGTGCACTTTTAATAGTGCGAATCGACTTCGGAGCATAGAACTGTGAATTTCAGCAGCCAAGAAACATTTCCACTAGGTGCGATGGGGTTTTACCCCCATTTCGAAGCCATTCGTGCAGTCAGAATTTCCATCAGAGTGACGGTTTGTGAGCTGAAATTTCAACATTCATTTCAGCTTTCGTCGAAGTGAAGATTTTGTCACATTCTTGTTCTTTTGTGAAATGGTGGGCAGCAATGACTTGTCATGCTTCAAGCTGAAGATAAGCTTGATGGGACCAACTATCCGATGTGGTCTTACATGATGAAGCATGTTCTTGTTGCTAACTAGCTTTGGAACATAGTGGCAGATGTAGATCGAAGACCTGCATGTTCTTCTACTTCACAGTCTACTGTCATAGATGGAGCTTCTTCTTCGAGTACAGTGGTTTCTCCTTCTCCACCTACACAGGAGCAACTTAGATGGGATGGAAAAGATGCTCAAGCTCATGCTTTGATTGCGCTTTCTGTGAAGCGTCATATAGTTCCACACATTCGGTCATGTTCTACATCACGACATGCATGGGACACTTGCTTCTTTGTATGCTGTACGTAATGAAGCACATGTTGCATACTTGAGGAAGCAACTTGAGGATGTATGTATGGCTGAAAATGACTCGGTGGATGTGTATGTGACACACATCAAGGACTTGAAAGAGCAATTGGCAAACATAGATGAGATCATTCCGGATGCATCACTCATTTCTACATTGTTGAAAGGATTACTAGAATCTTTTCAAAGCTTTGATACTATAATCTGTTTGGTTGCAAAAGAAAATCCTAATATGTATGCATTTGATGAGGTTGTGTCTCTTCTTTTGCAAGAAGAGCAATCTAGAGTGAATAGGAGTGGTTTGATTGAGGGAACGCAAGCACTTTCTATCTCACAAAAGGGGAAAAGCAAGTATGGTTCAGCTTTCGGTTCATCAAAACCAAAGCCTCAAGCTTCCTCTTCCACTCATTCATCTAATGATGCTGATTTGCAAAAGAGGAAGAGATGCAAATATTGCCGGAAGGTTGGTCATACTATTGATGAGTGTAGAAAGCTTGCTAAACGCAATGAAAAGAAGAAGAAATATGACATGTCTATTGCTAATAATTCAGCAAATGCAAAGAATGATGAAGCTAACATGGCTCAAGATTTTTGGGCATGTGTTGTTAGATGTCATTATGATGCTTCTTTGCATTCTAAATGTATGGTTGTGAGTGAGGCTGATTCCAAATGGTTCTTTGATAGTGGTTCTTCAGAGCACATAACATCATGCAAAAGGTTTTTTGCCTCTTTGAAAGATGCACCCAAAGGAGGAGATGTGGTGTGTGCAAACAATGCCTCTTATCCTATCATTGGAGTAGGAGAAATTGAGCTTACGGCTGGAAATGGAGGTGTGATTCTCTTGAAAAATGCATTGTATGTGCCCGGTATCAAGAAGAACTTAATTTTAGTTCCGTTGATTGCCAAAGCTAGACTTCATCTACACTTTGTTGATGATAAGTGTATGGTTCATGATTTCAGCAATGGCGATGTTATCGTGATGTGAGGTACATTATGTAATGGTTTGTATCGCATGGATACATATAAGAGGGCTACTTCGAATGCCTTGGTTGCTCATACTTCTTCCATGGCTGAAATGGAGCTTTGGCATGCTCATTTTGGTCACTTGAACTTCAATAGTTTGCTTTACTTGCAAAAGAAGGACATGGTTATTGGTTTGCCTACACTTGAGTCCATTGAAAAGCATGCATGTGAAGGTTGCATTCTTGGAAAAATGCATCGTGCTTCTTTTCCAAAAGATAGTCATACACACACTACAAGAAAATTGCAGCTTGTTCATAGTGATGTATGTGGTCCCGTCAAGACTCCATCTTTTGGGAAGCATGTATATTTTGTTACCTTCATTGATGATGCTACTCACCATACATGGGTGTATCCTATGAAAGCAAAGAATGAGGTATTTTCTTGCTTCAAAGCATTTTTAGCTATGGCTGAAAATTTTTCTTCACAAAAGCTTTTGACTCTATGCACGGATCGAGGTGGTGAATACATGTCACATGAGTTTAATGCTTTTCTTCGTGAAAGAGGTATTTCACACCAATGTACGGTGCCATATACACCTCAACAAAATGGTGTTGTCGAGCGTAAAAATAGGACTCTACTTGAAATGGCACAATGTATGGTTAAAGGAAAGCATCTTCCTGATAAGTTTTGGATGGAAGCGGTCATGTGTGCAAACTATGTGTTGAATCGCTGCCCTACAAAAGCATTGAGAGTCATCACTCCTTCTGGGGCTTGGGATGGTCATAAGCCTATGGTTAGTCATATGCGTATGTTTGGTTGTTTGGCATATGCTCTTGTGCCATCACAACAACGTCACAAACTTGATGACAAGGCAAAGAAATGTATATTTGTTGGTTTAGTGCTGAAAGTAAGGGATATCATTTGTACCATCCATTGACAAACACAATTATTGTGAGTCCAGATTTGGTATTTGTTGAAAATTCAGTTTTCCCTCTACTTGAATGCAAAAAACAGCCAATAGTTAGCTCACAAGATGTGTTCGATACACTGATGCCTTTGTTCCAAAATGGTGCACTTGACTATGGCCATGTAGACGAGACAATTGAGGCTCAAAGGGTTGAAAAATTCCAGCAAAGTAGTGTTGAAAATGTAGAGAATTTCCAGCCAAACATGGCTGAAGTTTTTCAACAAAAAATTGTACAAACTGCTGGAAATTTCCAGCCACATATGGCTGAACATTTGCATCAAAATTGTTGGAGTTAGACGTCTGCGGAAGCACGCGAACAGCACAAGGAAGAAGAAGAAGCTTGGAGCACAACACACAAGACTGAATGTATTACTAGAGAATGTACAAAGATAAGTAGCCCATTAGGGCAATAGGCGTATATACAAGCCGGGGGAAAAAAACCTCCTAAAGAGGGAAAAAAGTGCCCCGGCGGTCCTAGAGTGTTCACACACATCACTACCTAAATATATCAACAAATCCCCCCTGGGAGTGATGCGGTGAACAAGGAGCTTGCACTCATGTATAAGGAAGTGCCGAGCTATGTGGAAATCACTCCACAAAAGGAAGTAAGCCCAAAGCTTTGCGGAAAGCTTCAAACTTCTCCCTAGGCAGAGCCTTCCTGAAAAGGTCTGCAATGTTCTCCTACGTGGGCACATATGCCAAGCTAATCTCCCCAGCAGAGAACCTCTCCCTGACATAGCGATAATGCACCTCAATGTGCTTAGTGCGAGCATGGAACACACGGTTCCTCGCAACTGCCAATGCGCTCTGATTGTCAGTGAAGATGGTGGTGGTAGAAGACTGGCCAACACCCAAATCAGCCATAAGACGTCTGAGCCACACACACTCAACAGTCGCTGTGAAAGCTGCCCTATACTCAACCTCACAACTGCAAGTGGCCACAGTAGGCTGCTTCTTGCTCAACCAAGATATACATGAGCTACCAAGCATGAAGCAAAAACCACTGGTGGACACACGAGTGTCATAGCAACCAGCCCAATCTGAGTCAGAAAAAGCATGCAAATCTGGCGGTAGTGATCCCCCCTTGGGATAAAACAACCCAAGTAGCCGAGTACCACTCAAGTAGCGAAAGATGCGCTTAACCGCTTTCCAATGCGTGACTCCTGGGCAATGCATAAACCTGCTCATCTGTGAGACAGCAAACTGAATATCTGGCCGAGTAATGCATAAGTAAATCAAGCATCCAACAGCCTGCTGATAGAGAACAACATCAAATGCATCTCCAGCATCATGAAGACTCAATCGTAAACCTGTCTCCATAGGAGTGGCAATAGGCTTACAGTCTTCAAGGCCAATCTGCTGCAATAATGTGTCAATATATTTCGTTTGACACAAAGCCATTCCACCATCAACTTGCATAAACTGAATGCCCAAATAGTGATGCAAATGCCCCAAATCAGACATCTCAAATGAGGCATGCAAATCAGCCTTGAAATCAGCAATATGCTTCTCAAGAGGACCAGTGAGCAGCATGTCGTCTACATAGACAACAATGATCAAAAGCACATCATTAGCACGCTTAACATATAAGGTGCTTTCAGTTGGACTGTTCTCAAAACCATGTGCAATTAGATAGGCATGTATTTTCTCATACCAAGCACGTGGTGCTTGCTTTAAACCATATAACGCCTTCTTTAACCTGCACACCTGGTTTTCATGCCCTTTCTGCACAAAGCCACGGGGCTGAAAAACATACACTTCTTCATGCAAGTCACCATTCAGAAATGCTATTTTAATGTCCAACTGATGTACATTCCAACCATGATGGGCTGCAAGTGCACAAATGCTCCGAACAGTAGTCATACGGCATGTAGGTGCAAAGGTCTCATCAAAATCAATGCCTCTTTCCTGCGCATAACCCTTTGCAACAAGCCTAGCCTTATACCTGTCAACTGTACCATCAGGTTTACGCTTCAGCTTGTATACCCACTTAGTGCCAATGGCCTTCTTGCCAGGAGGCAAGTCACATAAAGACCATGTACCATTCTTCATTATAGCATCATATTCAGATTGCATAACAGCCATCCAATTTTCTGAATTTTGTGCTTCATCAAAAGAAACAGGCTCATTCTCATCACAGAGACAAGATGCAGCCATAGCATAGCAATCTGATGCAAAGGAGGTACTATGAGAGCCTGAACGAGTACGATATGACAAAGGTGCATCTAATTTGCTGTCACGCAAAGTCTGCACCAGCCATTTTGGCATAGTTTTTGCCTGTTCAATATCAGCTCTCTCATCAACAAGTCCATCATGTAAATCTGCATCAGAAATGGAATGATCTGCATCATCATATGAAGCCTGCAAAGGCTGAGAAGTTGCCTCATTAGGACCAGCGCTAGCCTGTCCACCTGTAAAAAGAGGCATCAAAGTATCATACATGTCTTTGGAGCTAACAGATGTCTCCTTAGTACATGAAAGCAATGGCTGAATAGCATCTTCCACAAAGACAACATCACGGCTAACCAGAATGCGTTTAGTCTGTGGATGATACAGACGATAGCCTTTACTTTCAGAACTGTACCCAACAGAAATACATTTTACTGCCTTATCATCCAATTTTCTGCGATGTTGTTCAGGCACTAATGCATATGCCAAACAACCAAAAACACGCAGATGAGCAACAGATGGCTTGCGGTCATGCCAAGCCTCATATGGAGTGATAGACTGCAATGCTTTCGTGGGACACCTGTTCAGTACATATGCTGCACACATGACAGCCTCAAGCCAGAAACTATGTGGTAAAGCCTAACTTTTGACAAAGAACCTCGCCATCTCCATGAGTGACCTGTTCTTTCGTTCAACAACTCCATTCTGTTGAGGTGTATACGGCACTGTACACTGGTGTTTTATCCCACGTTCAGCCAGAAATGCATTAAAATCTGAAGACATATATTCCCCCCCTCGATCAGAACGGAGGGTGCCCATTTTACATGCTGACAGATTTTTAGCCAAAACCAAAAACTGTTTGAAGCACATGAACACTTCGGACTTTGCTTTGAGTGGATATACCCATGCATGCCTGGAAAAATCATCAATGAAAGTCACGAAGTAAAGGTAATTTCCAAAAGAGGGTGTCTGCATAGGACCACAGACATCACTATGTACAAGCTGCAATTTCTGCATAGCCCGAACTGAACCATCTTTTGGAAAGGAAGAACGCTGCATTTTGCCCAAAATACAGCCTTCACAAACATGTTTTCCAGGTGCCTCAAGTTTGGGCAAAGAGGACACCATTTCAGATTTCTGCAGGCGTAACAAACTAGCAAAGTTCAGATGACCAAAGCGTGCATGCCAAAGCTTTGCATCTGACATAGCCTGAGAATCATGAACTGCACATGCCGAATCATTCACAGATTTTTCATAGTCTATGAGCTTATACAACCCACGACATAAAATGCCAGAAGCAATAATCACATCGCCATTTGAGAGATCATGGACTGTACATATGTCATCAACGAATTTCACAACCAAGCCAATCTTGGCTAATGCAAAAACTGATAACAGGTTCTTTTTGATCCATGGCACAAATAAAGCATCTGACAAAGTGAAAGAACTACCATCAGTAGTAGTCAGAATGATCTTACCAACTCCCATAACAGGATAAGAGGAGTTATTGGCGCATGTGACAGTATTCCCTGTAGGGGCAGGCTCGAGTGAAGAGAAGAAACTGCGCTGCGAGGTAATATGTTTGGTTGCCCCACTGTCAAAGTACCAAACATCTGAGTCTACTACAGACATGCACTGATGATGAGAAGATGGGTCAAAACTGCAGACAGTAGTAAACGCCCATTCTTCTTCCTGCACAAGATTTGCAGACTCTGTTTTTGGTGTAGAGGCCTCTGTAACAACCATTCCAGCCTCTTTCTTCTTTGCCTCTTTAGCAGCCAGTTTTGGACAGTTCTTTATAATATGATCATTTCCTTTACAGTACTTGCAGAACAATTTCTGCTTTTCTGATTTCTTCTCATCTTTATCTTGGTTCTTCGATTGTGCAGCATTTGCAGATTTCTGCTTACTAGTAGAAGAGCTCCATTTTCCTTTGCCCTTCTGACTAGCCAGGAAAGCTTGATCTGCAACACGCATAATGGACCTGTTCTGCCTGGACTGATCTTCATGCAACAAAACAGAGACTAATTCCTCAAATGACAAGGCATTCGGATTGCCTTTCATCATCAATCGAAGAGTAGAGGCAAAACTCTGATATGAATCAGGAAGGCCATTCAGAACGGTCTGCACAAGTGAGCTATCTAGTATAACCTCATCAACAGAAATCAATTGTTCCTTCAGGTCTTTGAACTTTGTAAGAAAACTGTCCATCGAATCACCTTCATTCATGTGCTCACTCTCCAACTGTTTTCGGAGGTAAGCAACACGAGCCTCATTCCTAGCCTGGTACAAAGTGGTAAGTGTATCCGAAGCATCCTTTGCTGTTCTGCAAGAGCGAATGTGAGGAATAATGGCACGTTTGACAGACAAAGCTATCAATGCATGTGCCTGGGCATCTCTGCCATCCCAACGAATCTGCTCTGCAGTAGGTGCAACAGAAACAACAGCACGAACAGGAATCTGCGGAATATCATCTTCGACACCATCTTCATCAGCTCCAACACCTGTATTTGCAGTACCTGTCGTTACAGGTGTAACAGGACGTCTTTCAACACCCTACACAATGTTCCACAATCCTTTTGCAACCAGTACATGTCGCATCATATAAGCCCATAATGGGTAGTTGGTACCATCCAACTTATCCTCAACAGCCAACATACGGAATACATCACTGCTTTCAGCCATGGCCGGTGACTAAAATACCTTGATGCAGAAAATTGACTGTATCTCAAAAAGTTGAACAGAACTGCCCAGACGAGTTCTGCTAGACCTGTAGCAGACTTCGAGATGCTTAAACTGGCGAACAGAAACTGGTATATACCTTTGGCACAAAAGGACGAAATAGCCTGCACAAGCACTGCGATAGTGCATTCGGAGGCCGAAATGAGCTCAGATCGCGATTTCGGCACCACAGAGCGAAGCAGTTTTGATCTCAGAAACACCTTGAGTATGCTCACCAAATTTTGTGCGAATCTGAGACTGCAAACGGAGGAGTGTCGACGGCGCCCTAGAAGAAGCAACGACCTGCTCTGATACCAATTGTTGGAGTTAGACGTCTGCGGAAGCACGCGAACAGCACAAGGAAGAAGAAGAAGCTTTGAGCACAACACACAAGACTGAATGTATTACTAGAGAATTTACAAAGATAAGTAGCCCATTGGGGCAATAGGTGTATATACAAGCCGGGGGAAAAAAACCTCCTAAAGAGGGAAAAAAGTGCCCCGGCGGTCCTAGAGTGTTCACACACATCACTACCTAAATATATCAACAAAAATATGGCTGAAAATGAGCATGAAATTCAGCCCACTCATGATGTACATGTTGAAGATGTATTACATAATGAACACATGTCTATCAAGAGTGCACAATCTATGCCAAAGTGGCTGAAACAAACTTTACAGGATAACAAATTGAGTGCACCTTTACTTGGTAGAACAAGATCAAGCTCTCACCATGCATCAAGTAATTTTGTGGATTATTCTCTTATTGCTATAGCATGTAATGAAGAGCCACTTTCTTTTGAAGATGCATGTGATGATCCACAATGGATGAGTGCTATGCAATCAGAAATGGATTCCATACATAGGAATGGTACTTGGGAGTTGTGTGAATTGTAAAAAGGAAAGAATGCCATTGGTACAAAGTGGGTTTATAAGATTAAGAGAAAATTTGATGGTAGCATTGATCGCTACAAAGCTAGATTGGTTGCCAAAGGATATACGCAACAATATGGCATTGATTATGGGGAAACTTTTGCACCTACTTTACGCATGACTACCATTCGTACCGTGGTTGCATTGGCTGCCCATTGAGGTTGGAAAGTGCATCAGTTGGACAAAAAAACAGCCTTCTTGAATGGTGATTTGCAAGAAGAGGTTTATGTGAAGCAACCTCCTGGATTTGCTATGAAAGGGAAAGAGTATATGGTTTGTCGCTTGCATAAAGACTTGTATGGTCTCAAGCAAGCTCCACCTGCATGGTATGATAAAATCCATAAACACTTGATTGCTTTTGACTTCAAATGTAGTACGATTGAAAGCACACTCTATGTACACAAAAATGGGGCTGATCTTATAGTGCTTGTTCTTTATGTTGATGACATACTCTTGACTAGGTCATGTGATGCATAACTTGACATTCTTATGGCTGATTTGCAGCATACTTTTGATGTCACTTATCTTGGTCTTTTGAGCTATTATCTTGGCATCCAATTTGTATCCGTTGAGGGGGGAATTGTTATGCGTCAAGCAAAGTATGTTGAAAAACTACTTCAACGTTTTGACTTTGAGGATTGCAAGCCAGTTTCCACACCAGTTGAAACAGGATTTAGATTCTCAGTTGAGGATTCCAGTGATGTATTTGACACTTCTCTTTATCAGCAAGCTGTGGGATGTCTTATATATGCATGCAACACAAGGCCGGATATACAGTATGTAGTTTCCCAGTTGAGTCGATTCATGCATAGCATAGGCACTAAGCATTGGCAAGCGGTGAAACGTGTGTTTAGATATTTTTGAGGCACTTTGAGCTTAGGTCTCTTTTATGGCAGAGATATTCAGCCATGCTTGCATGCTTTCACAGATAGTGATTGGGTTGGTTGTTATGATACTCACGTCTCCACTAGTGGTAATTGCTTTTTCCTTGGAGACTCATGCATATCTCGGTTGAGTAAGAATCAACCTACAATGGTGACATCTAGTTGTGAAGCTGAGTACAGGGCAGTTTTCATAGCTACAGTGGAGTGTATATGGCTGAGACGCCTATTGATGGATCTTTGCATGGAGATTGATGCTGTGAAAACTGACTCTTGATTTGGATGACATATTCTCAGTGATAGTCAGAGTGCTTTGGTTGTTGCAAGAAACACAATGGTTCATGCACGGACCAAACATATTGAGGTGCATCATCACTATGTGAGAGAGTGCCTTCATGCAGGAGATATTGATTTGGTATATGTGCCTACACAAGATAATGTGGCAGACATATTTACCAAAGCTCTTCCACGGGAAAAGTTTGAAGCTTTTTGCAAAGCTTTGGGCTTATTACCTTGTGGGGGCTGATCTGTCACTCCCTGTATGTGTTCACATCATTCACTCCAGGGGATTTTGTTACACTTATGTGTTCCTCGAGTAGCTTTGATGTGAACTTTTTCCCTATACATGGGCACTTTTCCTCTAGTGCTGGCTAGAGGTTTTTTCCCCATGTTACCACATACTTGATACTCTCATATGTGGTGGTACTTTGTACTTAGGGATATTATTTAGCTCTTACTTCAGTTCAGTTCATTGTCAATAGAGAGAGCTATTCCAGCCATTGTCTTCTCCGTGTTTCTTGCTGCATTTGTGCTCCTTGTGTATGCTTCTTGTGTGTCTCTCGCACTTCTACACACACCCAACATGAAGGTGGTCGTCTAGCTTGGACAAAGTGGAATTCTCCTCTTCATCATTTTTAAGATGTGCAACAATTTGGAGCTTATCTATTTGGAATATATTTGGACCTTGGATCCTTCAATCTTTCTCATGTCTCATCTATTCTCCACCTTATCTTTATTTTCTCTTTTGTCTCTATATTAATTGTGGGCATTTCGTATCTCGTGCACATTATCTAAGCTATCTTGTAACTTCATGTACTTCATCTTGCAATGTATGGAATATATTTGGACCTTGGATCCTTCAATCTCTCTCGTGTCTCATCTATTCTCCACCTTATCTTTATTTTCTCTTTGTCTCTATATTAATTGTGGGCCTAGAAACCAATGAAAGTCACAAAATGGTTTGCACTTCCAGATGAAAACATTCCATTTTTCTAAAGAAAAGATGAAATCTTATAATCCACCATCACATGCGACTCCCTTCCCGTCTCAAAACAAAAATGTACTCCCTTGGTGACACATTCTCATTGGATTTTTTCTTCGTGAAGAAAGTGGAATAATGTATACAAGAAAAAATATAGCACCCTCCGATAAGGGTATAGGGATCCCATTGGAAAACAATAGTTAGTGAACACGGCATCCCAAGCTTCAACGATAGGAGCATACATGGAGAATTCACTACCCGTAGCGATAACCTTCTTGAAAACCATCTTTAGTTTGTCAAGGGGCCCTTCTCTGTGTTTGTCGATATAGAAGTAAAGGCCATTCTTTTGAATCATCTTCTCCGAGAACGTACACACAAATTTTATGAACAAAACCTAAGTATTTGGACTTGTAAGTCTTGTTGATGGGTAAAAGGAACACGTATCCAACTTATCCATTCAGTAATTTTTTGAGGGTACATTTCGTCCTCTTTTTCCATGGGACTCTCTTGTAGAAACTATTCAATGAGCTCTAGCAAGCGTTGTTCAGCCCAACTGAAGAGGGGGCCTGCAGACATAAATAAAACATTCACATGAATCTAATTTTATTGTACACTAGTCAAAGTAAACTATAAGTTAAATATTTTTCTATTTTTAAATATTTTAATTGCTCAACCAATAACTATATGTTACCCTAACATTATTAAAAATCTATTTCTTGTCCACGTCCTGTAGGACAGTTGGTTGAGCTTTGGCCTCTTGAGGCGGAGGTCCAGGGTTCATGTCCCAGGCTGGACATGTTATGGCTTAGGCCAGTTAAACCCAGTTGTAACCATGTCTCATTCAGTTGTAACCTTGTCTAACCCCTGCTTTGTGGGATACGGGGGGTCTCGCGGGTACTATGCCCATTCACTTGTACAGTTGCAATTTCAAAGTTAAAGTCCGGGGGAGTAGGCTTCGGCTGAACCTCCATTTTGAAAAAAAAAAAAAAAAAAAAATCTATTTCTTCGTAGTTTGCGCATCGACAATGGACATGCCTCTCCCCATCCGACCCTACACTTGGGGATGCGTGACATGCGTCCCATCAGTTGGCCTCCTCGTAACGTCGCCAACGGGTTCTATTTATTGATCGGCTCCGGCAGCTTCGCAACGTCGTAAGGTAGCACTCAATTCGTCTCTCTGCGTCTCATATTTCCGAGATATCCTTCGGCATTGCTGCATCCATGGCTCCTCGAAAGAAAACCGGTGCTTCTCGCAAGAAAGCCGCCGCACGTAAGACTCACAAGGTCAAGGTAAGTACAAGACTTCTCCTGCATTCAAATGCGTAGCATGGGTATCGTCACAAAACACCGCTGAGTACGATGGCTCCAAGTTCCTTCTTTTTGTAAGTCCGTGCATGCAGGAGCAGAGCGGCCATAAGTGTTGAGTTCACATTATTCTTCGATCTCTTCTTCATGATCGATCCGCATGAGCCTGTGCTTGTTAACGTGTTCGCCTTTTTATTTCACGATTACTGATCCAGTGGCCTGTAATCATGCGTACTCTTCCAGTAGAATTCCATTGATGCACGGAGAAGAAGGATTTGCTTGTTTTCAATGCAAATGTACACTTTTCATTCCGCTTATTCTGTGCAACTTATATGCAGCGCTACGGTGGCAAGAAGCACAAAGCCAGCCCCAGCAAACGCAAGGCTAGCCACGGAAAGCGCGGGAAATGTTCGACAGGCCGCAGAAAGAAGGGTGCTGTCTCGCAGGCCGGCTGTTCGGATGCTTTGGCTTCCATTAGGGCTTTGTATAAATAGACCAAATGCATGCACTTCTAAACACTGCACTAAATTGGCTGAATTTGAACATAGGTGCATAGGATAGAATCTTCCATTCTCTCCAGAATACCTTCAAAATGGACATAGGTATGAAAAACAGATGTCATCCAAGTCTGGCTGGGATCTTCCACGGAGGTTTAGGGCAGATTTGAGACCCATACGGTCATCAGTCTAACAAACGCCATGGACAGACATTTTGCAACTGAGTATTCAATCATTAAGGAATTGTGAAGACTTCTTCAATGTTTGCCGGTAGACGTGTCTCTTCGACTGCTGATAGGTTTTCCTCTTCCTCTGCCTGAATAGCTAAAGACTGTTTAACTACTCATAATGCAAGACGTCGTGATTACCCTAAAGAATAGGCTTCAGCGTAGATTTATCCATTCAAAGGCAAAGGTTTAGACTGTAATCCTGGCTATAACATTACAGCATGTACATCAACGCAATCATCAACACTGATTAAATCTTCAATGTATGTTCGCGAAGAACACATGTACAATAAACTATATTTGTAGGGTTTGATGGAAATACAAGACTGCTTTGCTATCTGATGAAATATCTGAATACTTGTTTAAGTACAAGTGTCTGAATAGAGTGTACACTATGAATAACTTTTGCTTCTTTCCGCCTTATTCAATTATTCGTGTCACCGGGTATGTGAACGGCCTCAACATTTTAAATTTTCATATGTATTTATTATGTTAGGCATGGACAATGGATTCTCAGTGAATCTATTGTTTAATAACTTTAACGGGGCTTGTAGGACAAAAACAGGTGCCATGGATGAGAACTTGCATCGTATGCTTTTCAAAGTGTTGCTTGTCGTTCAAATTTTCCTGCGTGTGGGAAGTACTCGTTTGAATTGATAATCGACCACTGGTTTGTCTTCTGTAATAGAAAGCATCCTAAACTGAGGAATTACAAAATGCTTGCGCTTATCTCAGGGATGGAGCATTGCCTATGTTGCCGTCATCTTCTACAAAGTACATAAATATTCTCTCTTTATTTTACATTCAAGAGTTTATGTTAAATAATTGTTCATTGCGGATGGTCTTTTCGCGAAATAAGATAAATTATAAGTATGAAGGTGTCCTCTAAAGATTATATTAATTATTGCCTGTTTATTTTACATTGAATGGGCTTCATGTTCAAGACTCATCCATTTCAGACGAACATTTTAGTTTAATTTTCAAGTAGATCAGTTATGCTACCTATAAATGAACAAACTCATCATCGTCTGACAATGTTTTGAGCATTAAATGAAGGACTGAAGAGTTGTATTGAAATCTTTTGAAATATCAGACAGCACGTGAGGATGTCTGCCTTTTCCGCTATAATTTGTTTTAGGGAACGGAATTGGATCACATTCGTAAAAGTTCTAATGGTGATGCACTTTTTTTCAAGAATAAAAACCGTCTTATATGCAATGCATAAAATCTTCGTACATGGTTAGAAAATGAGGATTTTATGTTCTATCTGGAACTTTTCTTATTCGTAGTGATTATTCTGCCTGTTTAACGTTCGATGCTATTTAGTGTGCTATGTACTGATTTTCACGTATGCGACAGCTGGCATGAGGCATTTTGGGCTTCTAGGGCTTGCTTAACAAGCTTGCCACTTTATTGTCTACTTAAATCTACCATGTCTCGTTCAACAGGTTTTGCCTTTGAAGAGAATCTCTGAAGTAGAATATCAGAAAATACATGATAAAGTATAATCTATTAATATTTCTTAAAGACTGAACATCATTTGAACAAATGGAAGTATAATCCCAACAGAGACTTGAAAAAATGAAGTATAATCTCAAAGATAGCTTGTCTTTGAAGATATTCTACTTCATTTGAAGAAATGATGACACATATTTTTTGAGATTAATACTTTATCTTTAAGTATAATCTCCAAATGAAGTATAATCGCAAAATGAAGTATAATCTAGACGCTCTTTGATGAAAAAGGATCTTAACTTTTGCATATATTGTCTAGACTATAGAGTTATTGTTGCTTAGTACATGAATCGAGTTTTTTATATATCGTTTAGACTATATAATGATTGTTGCTTAGTACTTGAACTACTGTAAAACCTCGAATGATGGTCAAACTTCTTCTAGAACTATCTTCATCCGTGATTTTTGTAAAGCCTACGACCTCAACATTTTGTGTGGTAGCTACATAGGAGGTAGCTACATAGGAGATAGACCTCCATAGAACATAAATCGAGGAGTAGATTATGATAACTCAGCTACATCAAAAGAAGCAGATAACGACAATAAGCAGAATTTAGTAGGGAAATAGAAAGCTAAACGTAGAGATAAGACTCAACCAAATCCTTTTGTATTAATACAATATTTCATGTAGATGATATATAGATCCACATATTTGACAAATATAGATTATTGAAGAGTCCCTTCTTGACAATGAAACAATTGAAATAATATCCCATAGTAGATATCAAATACGGATGGGAGTTAAATATCAAAATTATATTTTCATTTTTTGTAACATCGACATGCAGGATGGATTAAGGTGCAATCTGATCCTCATCATCTGATTTGGCCTTTCGTTTTTGTTTTCGGATAAACTATTTCCACTACATTGAAGAGTCCTTACCCATTTTTTGGAGGGCTTATACTACCTAATTTCCCATATTTGTAACTTGTTTGGCATCCATTTCAGTTGTTTTAGACATATTAAGGTGATCTTTGTACAAGAACTTTACAATTTTTTTCTAATCAGTTGCTATATATTTATCTTTGCAAATTATAATTTACATTCTTTGACTCGTTACTTCTCTTGTTTAATGATGTATGGGTTCTCCAATACACGATATTGTTCCTTGCAAATATCTATCAACGCTTGCAGCTCAATAGTTATGAATAATTTCATTTCTGTTTTTTATTACCTATTATTCTCAAGATTAAATATAATAAAATATTCTATTTTGAATTGTATTTTTAGAAAATAATAATTTTATGTTATTGTTGGACGCGCTTCTCTTGTTGATATTGATAGATCTTAATGTTTTAATTTCGACGTTTGATAGGTTTTGATGTTTTAATTTCGGTGTTTGTTTTTTTTATCATTCACGTCATTCCATGTATTTGATAGCTCAGGTGAGGTGTTTCGGACATTTAGGGCTTGCTTGTCAACAACCGCCATGCTAGAGTGATCATTTTGTGATCATTGAATTTGATGTCGGTGAAATACTTTATTCATTGATTTTCTTTTCTTAGAAATGCAATATAAGAGAGTTTATATTCAATAACGTGATTATTGTTGGGAAAGATGGATGGATGCTCCAAGAGACTGAGTAGGTACTGCTAAAACCTGCTTTGTACCAGCCCTCTTTTGCTTCAGATTTGATAAGTAGACCTCCTTAGCATTCCAATGACACCATAAAATGTCCTATGTACTTTGGAAATGATTTGTGCAATGATTGGATCAAAACAGATACCTCTGAAATTCACAAACTCTAGAAAACCTTCTATTTATGTCTTGACACCTGCTGGGTATTTTGCTCAGTATGACCAGCACAATAGGAATTGGAAAAATTCCTTTTAGGGGTATCTAATTAGCTTAATTAGTAAGCTACCTATTCCAAGTGGAATGATGTAAAAAGATAAACTATGCTTAGAGAAATCAATTTAGCAAGTTAAGCTATACCCACGACTTTTTAGGACTATAGCAAAAAATGACCAAAGATCACCTCGACGCAGATTTCTCCAAAATGGCTGAATAGAATGTCTTCAAACTCTGACAGCATGTAGATAACTTCAAGCTGAATCCAATAAGCTTTGAATCACTAGATTTGGTGAAGAATTGACCGAGGTATGCCCTTCACAAGTTGACAGACTTTTGAGTAGACTAACAGAGAACTCAGAGATAGACAATGTGAATGTATGTATTAATAAACATTTGTATACAACTCCATTGGCATGAACTTCATTGCCAAATGGTGTAGAGAGGTGTGGTCTAGAGTGTAGACCTCACACATACTAAAAAAATCAGTAATGATAGACTCGGGAGTGATCTCTCTTACCCGCGACTTTTCATGTCCATTTTTATAAGGAATGAGTAAAAATTTGAATTCAAATTCAAACTTTTGGATCCCTATGATCAAGCTCCTATATGGTAAGAGATATTCTTTCAATCAAACAACTAAGTTTTCCATGAATCTTTTTGGTAGGTGATTACAAGAGATTCCAAGTCAATTTGACTTTTACAATGAGATAAAGTGATAATTAACCACTAGCAATGGTTCCTATGCTTCTTCACATATGTAAGATCTTCAAGATATCTTTCAAGCCAAATGTGTAGGCTTGTGATTTGTACCAACAGCTCCCCCTCAAGCCAAACATTTTGGCTTAAGTCTTCATCTTGAATCTTCAAGTATATCCTGCTATCCAATCATGGATTTGAACCTGCAAAGTTTGGTTCCATCCAAAGCTTTAGTTAACAAATCTACACATTGCATGTTGGTTGATACATAGGTTAGTTGAATGTCCTTGCTTATCAACTTTTCTCTCACATAATGGTAATGGACATCTATGTGTTTGGTCCTAGCATGATAAATAGGAGTAGTTGCAAGGTGAAGAGAACTTATATTATCTCCAAAGATAATTGGTGACCTAGTATATAATCCCAATTCTGTATACAAAAGCTTAATCCATGTTGCTTCTTGTGTGGCATTAGCCAGTCCTCTATACTCTGCCTCTGTGGAAGACAAAGCAACAGTAGGTTGCTTCTTTGAATGCCATGAAATTGGTTTGTCACCTGCAAAAGAAATGTATCCAGAAGTGCTCCTCCTATCATCCTTGCATCTTGCCCAATCTGCATCTGAATAAATTTTGATATCAATATCTGAAGTGTAAGGGAAATACAAACCATGGTTCTGTGTACCCTTGAGATACTTCAAGATTCTCTTGGCAGCCTCTAAGTGAGGTATCCTTGGTTTGTGCATAAATTGACTTAGCACACTAACTCCATATGCAATATCTATCCTTGTTAAGGTAGCATAGTTCAAGCTACCCACCATACTTTGATAGCCTGTAATGTCCTTGACTTCATCACCTTCATGGGCACTTAGTTTTAGGTTTACCTCCATTGGAGTGCTTGCTACTTTGGCATCCTGCAAGTGAAACTTCTTCAACATATCTTGTATGTATTTCTTCTGAGTGATGTATATCCCTGAATTAGTGTAAACTAATTCAAATCCCAAAAAATACTTCAATAGACCAAGATCATTGATCTTGAACTCCATCATTTGACTTTTGATATATCTGATTCCATTGACATCATTACCTGTAATGATGATATCATCAACATAAACACAAAGATATATTACCTCTGAATTACTTCTCTTGATGAACAAAGAAGTATCTGCCTTGCTCATGACAAAAACTTGGTCTTGGAGGTATGTAGTTAACCTGTAATTCCATGCCCTAGGTGCCTGCTTCAATCCATATAAAGCCTTTTTTAATTTGCAGACATATGTTACCTTCTTAGGGTCCTCATAGCCAGGAGGTTGTGACATATATACCTCCTCTGAAATCCATCCATTCAAGAAAGCATTCTTGACATCCAATTGGTACATATTCCAATTTTTTGATGTAGCCACACTTACCAACACTGTGATGGTTGGCATCTTGGCCACAGGTGAGAATGTCTCCTCATAGTCAATGCCTTGGGTTTGTGCAAAACCCTTGGCCTCTAATCTGGCTTTGTACCTATTAATTGTGCCATCAGAATTTCTTTTAAGCTTATAGATCCATCTGGATCCTATTACCTTCATGGATTTCTTCTTAGGTACTAACTCCCATGTATCACTCTCCTTGAGTGCTTCAATCTCCTCATCCATAGCTTCTTTCCATTCTGATTTGGTTATTGCTTCTTCATATGATCCTGGTTCTTCATTTGACAAATCTTTGGCAAGATAAACAGAATGCTTAGTAACAAGAGATGTATCATACCCATATCTGATAGGTTTTTTGATTTCTCTTTGTGATCTTCTAAATGGTTGAGTTGAAGATTCAGGTATGTCTTCAAGCTTCTTCATCTTCATCTTGCCTTTGGACTTCCATGCTTTGAATTCTTCAAGATTGATAGTGTCTTCATCCTCTGAATTTGAGTCTTCATTCTGAGTAGGTTCCTCCTTTGTAAGTTTTGGAAATTCCTCTTCCAAATCATAGGGTAGTTTAACCTTCCTGCATTCATTCTCATATCAAGAATCATTTTCATCAAAGACAACATCTCTACTTACAATGAATCCCTTATTGGTAGGATTATAGAACCTGTAACATTTTTTATTTAAATCATACCCAATAAAGATGCATTTTTCAGCCTTTGGATCTAGCTTACCTCTTATCTGAGAAGGAATGTGTACATATGCTACACATCCAAATATTTTGCAATTGTCAAGTGAGGGTCTCTTACCATGCCATGCTTCACAGGGTGTCATGCCATCAAGAGACTTAGATGGTAACGTGTTTATGAGGTAAGTGGCAGTAGAAACACTTTCTGCCCATAGATAGTTAGGTAATTTTTTCTCATTCAACATAGACCTAGCTGTCTCAACAATTAATCTATTTCTTCTCTCAACTACCCCATTCTGTTCAGGAGAATACCTTGTGGTTATTTCTCTTTTGATGCCTCTGTCCTGCAGGAAGTCTTCAAATTCATTGGAGAAGTACTCACCTCCTCCATCTGACCTTAGCCTCTTCAAATTCCTTCCTGTCTGATTTTCAACTAGTGCAAGATATTTTTTAAAGCAATTAAATACCTCATCCTTGTGCTTCATGAAGTACAATACAGTCCATCTGCTATAATCATCAATGAAAGACACATAGTACCTTGATCCTGAGACTGAGGGGTCTTTGCTTGGTCCCCATACATTTGTGTGTACAAGTTCTAGGTAGTCTTCATGCATGTATCCTTTCTTTGAGAAGGGTAACCTGTGAGACTTCCCAAATTGACAAGCACCACACTTATAAATCATATGTTGCTTGGATATATTGGGTATTCCAAGCACACATTGATCCCTGCACATTTGTTTCAAGGTTCTTTCTCCTATGTGTCCTAACCTTTTGTGCCAAATCTCAAGCTCTGAAAGTGTTTGATCTTTATAACTGTATAGTGCAATATTCTTTGTATTTTCTAACTCAAAAGTGAAAACTCTACCTGATTTTTCTCCTTTAGCAATCCTCTTGAACCCATGCCTTGGATCCTCCACATATGCTCCATATTGATTGAATCTAACCTGCAAACCTTTCTCCACAATCTGACCAACACTCATAAAATTTTTGGTAATGGTTGGTACATAGAGTACCCTGCTCAACAAATTCTGATTTCCATCACAAGTCTTAACATTTCCAACTTTAACTACTGAATGCTTTGTGTCATCACCTATTTGGACTTGATGCTTACCTTTTGGTTTCTCAAGATCAGAGAGTAGTGCTACATTGCTAGCCACATGATTTGAGCATCCTGAGTCAATGTAGAATAGGTGGTCATCATTAGTACTTGACTTTGAAGTCATGTTCATTATCAGAAGAGAGTCATCCTGCTCCTCTATGTAGTTGTTGTAATCCTTCCTAGATTTGAATCCTCCTTGATAATTGCCATTATAACTATTGTTGTAGTTGTTGTTGTAGCTATTGTTGTAGCCTTGCTGATGGTTGAATCTACCTCTTGACTGTGAGTATCCACCTCTTTGATATCCTCTTCCTCTCTGATTCCTGTAATTCCTGAAACACTCATCTGTAGTATGATTTGATAAACCACAAATGTTGCATGGTGAGGAGTTATAAGATCTCCCCCTACCTTGCTTACCTCCTCTGCCCCTTCCTCTTGAAGATCTACCTCTCCCTGCATAGTTGGCTTGGGAGGTAGAACCTTCATCTTCCACCTTCCTACTTTTGCCTTTATCTTTAGACTTCTTATCAGTGTATAGGGCAGAAGAGTTGTTACCTTTGGATGTGTCTCCATTCTTGTTGAGCTTTGCTTCATGAGTAAACAATTGTCCCATGAGAGTTGTAAGATCTGGAGTGTGCATGTCCATGTAAAGATCCATAGCAATGGTGAAGCTTTCCCATTTGTCATCAGCCTTGATCCCATTGATCACTTGCCTTACAATCTGTTCTTCTTCAATCTCTTCTCCTATGCTTGCTAACTGATCTGCTACATCTTTAATCTTGGTCATAAATTCTGAAACAACTTGCTTAGGTTGCTTCCTTAATGTTGTGAATTCAATCCACAACTGATTTTTCCTAGCCCTTGTGTTGGAAGAAAAATATGATGACAAGGTTTCCCAAGTCTCTTGGGATGTCTTACAATTTCTAATATGTGGCAAAAGAAAATCAGATATAGAGTTGAGTAAGTAAGACCTTGCCAATGCATCCTTAGCACACCATGTGTTGAGCTTTTCATGTTCTTCCTTGGTTGGTAATCCTCTTGTTTTGAATGAGGGCAATTCCTCATCTCCTGAGATGTATTCGTAGAGACTCCTTCCTTGTAGGTAGGTCTTCATCCTTAGAGACCATGCTTGATAGTTGTTCTTGTCCAATTTATCAATAAATGAAGGAAAACCATCTCCCATTTTACCTTGACTTGCTCTGATGCCACTGTTGGGAAAGATGGATGGATGCTCCAAGAGACTGAGTAGGTACTGCTAAAACCTGCTTTGTACCAATCCTCTTTTGCTTCAGATTTGATAAGTAGACCATAAAATATCCTATGTACTTTGGAAATGATTTGTGCAATGATTGGATCAAAACAGATACCTCTGAAATTCACAAACTCTAGAAAACCTTCTATTTATGTCTTGACACCTGCTGGGTATTTTGCTCAGTATGACAAGCACAGTAGGAATTGGAAAAATTCCTTTTAGGAGTATCTAATTAGCTTAATTATTAAGCTACCTATTCCAAGTGGAATGATGTAAAAAGATAAACTATGCTTAGAGAAATCAATTTAGCAAGTTAAGCTATACCCCCGACTTTTTAGGACTGTAGCAGAAAATGACCAGAGATCACCTCGACGCAGATTTCTCCAAAATGGCTGAATAGAATGTCTTTAAGCTTTGATAGCATGTAGATAACGTCAAGTTGAATCCAACAAGCTTTGAATCACTGGATTTTGGGAAGAATTGACCGAGATATGCCCTTCACAAGTTGACAGACTTTTGAGTAGACTAACAGAGAACTCAGAGATAGACAATGTGAATGTATGTATTAATAAACATTTGTATACAACTCCATTGGCATGAAATTCATTGCCAAATGGTTTAGAGAGGTATGGGCTAGAGTGTAGACCTCACACATACTCAAAAAATTAGTAATGATAGACTCGGGAGTGATCTCTCTTACCCGCGAATTTTCATGTCCATTTTTATAAGGAATGAGTAAAAATTTGAATTCAAAATTCAAACTTTTGGCTCCCTATGATCAAGCTCCTATATGCTAGGAGATATTCTTTCAATCAAACAACTAATTTTTCCTTTGGTAGGTGATTACAAGAGATTCCAAGTCAATTTGAGTTTTACAATGAGATAAAGTGATAATTAACCACTAGCAATGGTTCCTATGCTTCTTCACATATGTAAGATCTTCAAGATATCTTTCAAGCCAAATGTGTAGGCTTGTGATTTGTACCAACAATTATCCCTAGAAAATCTATGGCCCTACTAGTATAAAATCAATATAGGGCTAGCTCACATACACGCCTACTAGAAAATAAATGCTAATCTAATCAGTGCACAAGCTAAGCACGTGATTGTCTACTCAAATCCACCATGCTCCATATTTTCTAGAGGCCTTTGATCATTTATGTTTAGAATTTCATGATCTAGTGATATCCATCATGGATTACCGAATATCTAGATCTTTTGAGGCTAGCTATAAGAGAGGGCATGATGATAAACTTAATCACTGAAAATTTGAGATAAATTTAAATATTTTTCTAAACTTCTCATCATTGTAGAATTAGAATATGGAGTATTTCAAGGCAATGAATATGAAAAGGAAGTATGTTGGATGATAGAAGTCAAGTGAAGGATCCTCTAAAATGTTCCATGATTATATAATCAATGATCTACATCTTGGAGAACGTTTCATAAAGATACAAGTTACAATAAGGTTATATGACAGGATTTGTTTCATATGGAAATTTTATTTCAGATTATGTTAGAATTTGTTTTTGATAAATATTTCAACCTCTCTCCACTTTTAAAACATGAATAACCTCCGCTTTTGAGCTCAGTTTCGCCTCTACAACACAAATCCACTATTTCGAAGAACTTATGCAAACATAGCCAAATATTAGATGAAATTTCAAATTCAAGAATGTACATTTCAATTCGCTTTGCTCTATTCATTCTCCCTATTAACGTAATGGAATGTAAAATTCAACAATGCACAATGCAAGTTTTTTCCTCAAGTCATACCTAATGTATACAAGTATGGCTCCTTGAGTGCAAAAAGATCCCGAATCACACTCAGATCACACTTCACTCCAATGAGTCTTACTCACATACAATGCAAAATATGAAACAAAAACTCATCATTTCTTGAGAGAAATGTATGCTTGTGAGGGTTGAAAGTAGAAAATTGATACAACATCAAGCAAAAAGTGGAGAGGCTCTAGAAAAGGGGACACTACTTACCCAAGAAGATAAGTAGAATGGATCAAACTAGGGACGAAATCACATAGGGGCCTTTTTTTCTTTATTACTTTCACTTCATAAAGGTGAATGTAATTGAAAATGCACGTGCTATATCAACATAATCCTAAAACGCATAATATACAAGTTTAAGAGTTCGTAGATTACATGATCAATTTTCCTTGAAACTAGACATCACATTTAAGTGTGATATGTATATTTGATGAGACAATTGAGGGGAACTCCAACTAACTTTTGGTGGTTGAAACTCATAGATTCCTTTTTACTTTGTGGTTAACATTTCATTAACAAGAATTATCCAATAGCTCCTAGGCTTGGATCTTGGTTTATAATGCTTTACCTCAATCCTCAACTTCTTTGTCCAAGCTCTATCATTCCAAAGCTCTTCTTGCATGAACATATTTAGTGAACATAATTTCATATAGGTCACTATTGATAACTGTGTTCACTTGTACCTCCTTTTTAACTATAAGTTTTGCCTCTTGAAGTCATAATGAAGTTCAGTGTGTTTGCTTCTAGTGTGATACGTAGCATTGCAACTACGTGTTGGTGCAAATGCCAAGCCTTCACACTTGGCTAGGCATTGAACGAGCTATGTGTAAACATTTGAAGGACCACATGAACCCTTGCTTATAATTTTTGGCCATTAACCATTGTAAAAGTTATTTGACTTGGAAGAATATTGTAAGTTCACATATCTGGTGGAATTTGGAGATCTAACAGCTACGAATCTCATTTGGTAAAGTCATTCCTAAATTAGACGAGTATTTTTAGGTGGATCATCTATTTGAATTTCAAAATTCAGACTTGGAAAAGTCATTATAAAAGGATGTTGTAATCTTGTGGCCATTAGAGCCCCATTACTGAGCTTATTGCTGATCATTTGTATATGTTGAATGGCTTACATCATTGCCTACTCTTAGCACTATCATTGGCCATAATTTCTATGTCAATGATCATGTACATCATTGTTCTATAATACATTACATCATTGATTATCTCTGCTCATCTCTCTACCATAGCCACTCTGAACAGTGTACTTGTGATGATCATATCTCAGTGCTTTCTCCATCCTTTTTCATGTTCTATGGCTTTGTGAAACCAGCTTAAAGTCTACTACATGCTATTAAAATTTGAAGCAATTTGATTCAGCCAATTGGGAGTAAGTCACATCGAAGTGCTCACTAGCCATTCTCTGTGTAGCTCCTAAAAAGTCGGGGGTAAGGCTTCACTTGCTCAGTTGATTGCTCAGTGTGTAGTTTGTCATTTTAAGTTATTTCAATTGGAATCATTAGCTCTCTAAGCTAATTGGATTTACCCAAAAGGAAGTTTCCTAATTGTTATTGTATTGGGAGCACTCAGCTTAATACCTAGCAGGTATCAAGACCAAAATAGCAATTTTTTGGTCACAAGCTAGTTGCAAAGTCATCTGTTTTGATTCAATTGTTTGAGGCATCATTTCCAAAGTACGTAGGTACTTTATTTTTGTCATTTTCAAGATAAGAGGGCCTATAACACAAATCTAAAGTAAAATAAGGCAGGTACTAAGCAGGGTTTGGCAGTACCAACTCATTTCTTGTGGTATCCATCCATCTTTCCCAACAGTGGTATCAGAGCAAATTGAGGTAAAATGGGAGATGGTTTCCCTTCTTTTATTGATAAATTGGACAGGAACAACTACCAAGCATGGTCCTTGAGGATGAAGACATATCTACAAGGAAGGAGTCTCTATGGATACATATCAGGAGATGAGGAGATGCCCATTTATAGAAGCAAAGGACAACCTACAAGAGAGGAGCTCGAAAGACTCACCTCATGGTGTGCCAAAGATTCTTTAGCAAGGTCATACTTAATTAACTCTATCTCTAACTTCCTTCTTCCACATATTAGAAATTGTAAAACCTCCCAAGAGACTTGGGATACATTTTCTTCATACTTTTCTTCCAATAGAAGAGCTAGGAAGAATCAATTGTGGATTGAGATTACCACTCAAAGGAAGCAACCCAAGCAAAGTGTTTCAGAATATGTGACCAAAGTCAAAGCTGTGGCTGACCAATTGGCAAGCATAGGAGATGAGATTGAAGAGGAGAAAATTGTGAGACAAGTAATCAATGACATCAAGGCAGATGATAAATGGGAAGCTTTCACAACTATTATGGACCTTTACATGGATATGCAGATTCCAGAGCTTACCACACTCATGGGAAAACTATTTACCCATGAAGCCAAACTCAACAAAAATGGAGAATTATCAAGAGGTAACAACTCTTTTGCCCTATACACAGATAAGGGAAAGTCTAAAGATAAAGGAAAAACAAGAAAGTAGAGGATGAAGGTACTACTTCTCAAGCTATGCAGGGAGAGGTAGGAACTCAAGAGGTAGGGGCAGAGGAGGTAAGCAAGGTAGGGGGAGACCTTTCAACTCATCCCCATGCAACATATGTGGATTGTCTAATCACACTACACATGAGTGCTATAGGAACTTCAAGAATTAGAGAGGAAGAGGATATCAAAGAGGTGGCTACTCACAATCAAGAGGAAGATTCAACCATACTCAAGGCTACTATCATAGCTACAACAACAGTTATAACAAAAACTACAACAACAATTATCAAGGAGGTTACAAATCAAGGAAAGGCTTCAACAATTACACAGAGGATCAAGAGGATTCCCTTCTGGTTATGAACATGACTTCAAAGAAAGGTATGAATGATGAACACCTCTTCTATATTGACTCAGGTTGTTCAAATCATGAGCAGGCAATGTAGCTCTTCTCTCTGACCTTGAGGAACCCAAAGGAAAGCACCAAGTACAAACAGGTGATGACACCAAGCATTCAGTGATCAAGGTAGGAAATGTCAGAACTTCTGATGGAAATAGATATCTGTTGAGCACGGTTCTTTATGTACCTACAATCACCAAGAACTTGATGAGTGTTGGATAGATTGTGGAAAAGGGTTTGTCAAATGGAGGAGGTGAGTACTTGTCAAAAAAATTTGATGCATTCTTGCAAGAAAAAGGTATCAAAAGGGACATTACTACAAGTTATACCCCTAAGCAAAATGGGATAGCAGAGAGGAGAAATAGGTTGATAGTGAAAACAACTAGATCAATGCTCAATGAAAAGAGGTTACCTAATTATTTGTGGGCAGGGAGTGTATCTACTGCCACCTATCTTATTAACAGGTTGCCATCCAAATCACTTGATGGGATGCCCCCATATGAAGCATGGCATGGTAGAAGGCCATCACTTGATCATTGCAAAAACTTTGGATGTGTTGCTTATATGCATGTTCCATCTCAGATCAGAGGTAAGCTAGACCCTAAGGCAGAGAAGTGCATCTTCATAGGGTATGATTTAAATCAGAAAGGATACAAGTTTTATAATCCATCCCACAAAGGATTTATGGTCAGTAGAGATTTTGTGTTTGATGAGAATGATTCTTGGTTTGAAAGTGAATGAAGGAAGGTCAAGTTGCCATATGACTTGGAAGAGGAGTTTCCAAGTCTCACCAAGGAGGAGCCAAGCCAAATTGAAGACATCAAATCATATGATGAGGACATCATCAATCTAAAAGAATTCAAGGCATGGAAATCAAAGGGCAAGACCAAGATGAAGAGGTTGGAAGACTTACCTGAATCATCCAACCAAGCTCTAAGGAGATCACAAAGGGAGAGCAAGAAGCCAATCAGATATGGGTATGACACTTCTTTAGTTACTAAGCACTCCATTTATCTTGCTAAGGATCTATCATTTGAAGAAGCTACTCCATATGAAGAGGCAACCACCAAGGCAAAATGGAAGGAAGCTATGGATGAAGAAATAGAAGCACTTCAAGAGAATGATACTTGGGAGCTAGTACCAAGGAAGGCATCAATGAAGGTAATTGGTTCTAGATGGATTTACAAAATCAAGAGAAACTCAAATGGATCCATAAATAGGCATAAAGCTAGACTTGTGGCTAAGGGTTTTGCACAAACCGAAGGTGTTGATTATGAGGAAACATTCTCACCTGTGGCTAAAATGGCAACCATTCAAGGATTCATAATGAGCAAAGCAGATACTTCTCTATTTGTCAAGAGAAGTAATTTAGAGGTGATATACCTATGTGTATATCAGTGACCTAGGATTTCTAAAGTATTTTCTTGGACTTGAATTGGTCTACACAAATTCTAGAATTTTTTTTACTCAAAGGAAGTATGTGCAGGACATGTTGAAGAAGTTCCACTTGAAGAATGCAAAGATAGCTAGCACTCCTATGGAGGTAAATCATAAATTGAGTACTCATGAAGGTGATTTGCTTGAGGACATTGCAAGGTACCAAACCATAGTAGGAAGCCTAAACTATGCAACATTGACAAGGATTGATATTGCTTATGGAGTAAGTGTCTTAAGTCAATTCATGCACAAACCTACAACACCTCACTTGGAAGCTGCCAAAAGGATTTTGAAGTATCTCAAGGGTACTCAAAATCAAGGGTTATAATTTCCATACACATCATATTTAGACATCACGCTATACTCAGATGCAGATTGGGCAGGGTTATAAGGATGATGGGAGGAGTACCTCTGGTTATCTTTCTTTTGCAGGTGATAAGCCCATTTCATGGTCTTCCAAGAAGAAACCTACTATTGCTTTATCTTCAAAAGAGGTTGAATACAAGTGATTAGCCAATGATACACAAGAAGCCATATGGATTAGATTGCTATATTCAGATTTGGGACTTCACACTCACTCACCTATGATCTTTGGTGACAATACAAGTTCTTTACATCTTGCAACAAATCCTATCTATCATGCAAGGACCAAGCATATAGAAGTTCACTACCACTATGTGAGAGAGAAGCTATTGAGCAAGGAAATTCAACTAGCATATGTGTCCACTAATATGCAATGTGCAGATTTATTGACCAAAGCACTTGATGGTACTAAACTTTGTAGGTTTAAAGCTATGATTGGATTCCAGTTAATTCAAGAGGATTCATGAAGAAGAGCAAGCCAAGTTGTTTGGCTTGAGGGGGAGCTGTTGGTGCAAATGCCAAGCCTTCACACTTGTCTAGGCATTGAAGGAGCTATGTGCAAACATTTGAAGGACCACATGAACCCTTGCTTATAATTTTTACCATTAACTATTGTAAAAGTTAATGGACTTGGAAGAATATTGTAAGTCCACATATCTCCTGCAGTTTGGAGATCTAAAAGCTACGAATTTCATTTGGTAAAGTCACTGCTAACTTAGAGGAGTATTTCTAGGTGGAGCATCTATTTGAATTTCAAAATTCAAACTTGGAAAATTCATTATAAAAGGAGGTTGTAATCTCGCAGCCATTAGAGTCCCATTACTGAGCTTATTGTCGATCATTTGTATATGTTGAGTAGCTTACATCATAGCCTACTCTTAGAACTATCATTGGGCATCATTTGTATGCCAATGATCATGTACCTCATTGTTCTATAATACATTACATCATTGAGTATCTCTCAGTGTAGCTGCTAAAAAGTCGGGGGTAAGGCTTCAGTTGCTTGATTGATTGCTCATTGCATAGTTTATCATTTTAAGTGATTTCACTTGGAATCATTATCTCTTTAAGCTAATTTGATTAACCTAGAAGGAATTTTCCTGATTGCTACTATACTGTGAGCATTGAGCTTAATACCCAGCAGGTATCAAGACCAAAATAGCAAGTGTTTGGTCACAAGCTAGTTGCAAAGTCATTTCTTTTGATTCAATTAATTGAGGCATCATTTCCAAAGTACGTAGGTACTTTATTTGTATCATTTGCAAGATAAGAGGGCCTATAATGCAACTTTGAAGTAAAATAGGGCAGGTACTAAGCAGGGTTTGGTAGTACCAACTCATTTCTTGTGGTATTATATTTTCACAATCCACTAGTATAACATCAACCCGCATGATTAGTTCTTAAAACACATTATTTAACCACATACCTTCACATATAACTTGGGTAAAATCTCGTAACTCAAATTCAGTAAGGGATAAGGAAACTATGGATTTCATATTTGATCTCCAAGATCTGAACTTCTTCCCTATTGAGATTGCATTCGTGGTTCACCTATCCTCTTTTTGAAATAACCAAATGAACATCAAAGTAACCCATGAATTCAAAATTACCTTCAATGGATAAAACAAGACTAGATCTAGAATATATTTTAGGTGCCTCATCACTCGTTTGCCACAAGAACTAGAAGCTTGCATGAATTGGGAAATTACATACTCCCACTACATTGGATATGTTGGATCTTCACATGGTGGCATACATAAGTGATCATAAAAGATACCTATAAAGATTAATGTCCTCCACTTCATTACATTTCAAATTCAATTAATTTAAAATTTCATTTCATTTCAATTTTTCATGGCTCTCAATGTGTGAGGCCAATTGTTCCCAACACATCTAGTTTGCAATGCTTTGCATCATCCATAAGCTATTTGACTCATAAGAGCTTTAGTAACTAAAAAATTTTGTTATCTCTCTCAAATTATGTTCTCAGTATGTCATTAACCCCTCTTCCATCATCATTTTTAATGATAAGCTTATCAGCAAAAATACATAGCTAAAAACATTTTTAACCTTGTCTTCTTAAGAGAAATGAGTGGTGCAAATTGATTCATTGGTATCCATATTTAGTTACGTCCTCCACCAACCTTTGAGTTTATGATCTTGGTTCTAGTTTGAATCTATCAAAACCACTTTCCAACTTGCACACATAAGTCCATTTCTTTCACTCTTCAGACTTGAATGTGTTGTCCATATACACTGCCACTTCTAGCTCTCTATTCAAGAAAGTGTTCTAGCGTCTAATGTAGTGCATGTCCTTATTATGGCCACTTGTCCATTGGACTAAACGTTTCATCAAAATCAATAGCACTTGTTCTTTAATCCCAAAATCATTCCATTTGATCTTGTATGCCCACTTGTTGAAAATAATTGTCATGTCTTTTGTTGGCACGAAGGCCATGTTTGATTGTCTTCCCATACATGAACTTCTTCTTACATAGCTTCATGATCTTCGCTGCATCGCTGCATGCGGGCCTTGATTTTAAATTCTCTTGCTCATATAATCATAGCTATTTGCTGTGTGCAACATTAGCTAAGTATTCCAAGCACGTGGAAACAAAGTGTTCGTAGACTTGCCTTGGTTTCAAAAAGAAAATCTCGTTCATATCTAAAGTTGTGGATGCTTTAATATTAGCTTCCTCTTTAATTCAACATTATCAAGGATTCCTTTTTCTGAATTTTGGCCACTAATTTTTGTGTTGATGATATAATACCAACGCTCCCCAGGGGTTCAAACAAGAGGTTTAACACAAATCTCTCTCTCTCTCTCTCTGTCTCTCCCCTCTATCTATATCTTATGCCTCTTCATTCACACACAATATACGGCATTTGAATCTTTTCCCAAAAACATCACTTCTAAGCCATGCAAATCATTAGGTTATGAATTCATATTCACGTCCTAAATCTTTTTCTTGCTTTGCTTCATCACATATTTTATATAGACATGAAACCTATCATGAGTTCATAGGTAGAGCCTTTCTCTAAACCAAGTACATGAATGCAGATTTCTCACTCTAGCAAAGAAAATTTTCTTACAATTTGTCTCTATTTTGTAGAGTTAACTTTCACTCTTCAATATGTAAAGATGCGAGCAAATGCATTGCAGGACCTAATAGATTTTATGGTTTATGGTTTTAAAGATGCAAACAAATTCTATCTTTACCTTTCCACATCTTAGAAAACCTCCACATATCGAACCTCCTTGATGTATTCATTAATAGATGATACAACATCTTTCACACCTTTTGCAACTTGATTTAGAGCAACATTGTATTCATACTCTACTTCTACATTCTCTACACCATCATTCACAAATGCCTTGTGCACGTGAATGCAATGCTGCTGATGTTTTCGCCCTTGAAAGCGAGATTGATAATGTGTAACATGCTTAGAATATCTTCATACTCTCTTCAAAATGTGAATATCGATTGTCATGTACAACTTCTGCTTTTCTTATGCTACTTGTACACATTGAAAAAGGAAAATAAAGCTCTGCTCTATCATGCTTTGGGCTTTTGAACAAGACTTGGAGCTTGAGTACATGTTCTAAAAAATCATTGTACTCCATTGTAATCTAACCAAAAAGTTGGTGATAAGCTATATCTTGCATACTTGAAGACGTGCATACAGGGAGTAAAAGTACGGGTTGTTATCATATGATATGTGCACGACTAACATAATTCAGTAATTGAACTTTTTGTTACATACAATGTTTGAGATAAAGGTCATATTTCTTCATCTCTGTCTTCACTATCTTCTTCAAATTCCCTTGTTTAGCTTAGTGTCTTCGTTTTAACACACTCTCTTGATCCCTATTTGCGGATCCTTTTGTGCTCTTCTGCGTACAATCATCATTGAAGGTTTTCCATTTCATTTCTTCCCTCAAATTGCCTCTCAGTGCCAACTCACTTCCACCCAAAAGGACAAGAAGGCCTCCTTTTGGTGACATTATTGTCACATGATATTCCTCCCCCTTTCTATCTTGGTCCCCCTTTCCTTCAAATGATGTTAGAGCTTCGTCACATGACTTTCCTTCCCTCAAATCCCCCCATGAAGACCAGACCCCCATCAAAGAGCAATCGATTTCATGCATGAGCAGCCTTTTGATGTGGGTTTCATCATATCTCAGACAAGAAGATCTTTCATCTTTTGAACATTGCATCATCCGTATTTCTTTTCCCTTGCAAGTGCTCTATTAAAGGATCATAGTCTTCTTGATCTACAATTACAAGCACATCTTTTTCATTCTTCATTGCTAGTTTGAGGGAAGATGAAACTAAAACAAGGGAGTATTAATTCAACATGAGGTGAGAGTGAAATTAGTGGAGATAAAACCAACAAAGCAACATTTCTCTGTTTTTTCCTTTGGGCTTGACATGTAGATCTAGAGACGTATATTTCTTATACTCGGAGGCTACTTCTTCATCTCCAATGTACGATGGAAAGAGATTCAAAGTGTGTGGCTACATCAGCCCATGATTATGAACTTAAGGACTCATTAAGATATAAGACAATATGCATTGTACCATCACAAGATTGGAACTCATAAAATGGAGGATTGTGTTATGCAAGGCCCTGCTAATTCCATTTTGGCTTTAATACTTGATCCTAAAGTTCACCTTGACCAGAACCTTCCATGCTTGGAACAACAATGTCCTCTTGAAGAATTGGAATATTGCATTGAATGTACTTTGGTTCTACTATAGTCACCACAAGCTCAAGTATTGGCTCCTTTCATTACTCTTGAGCTTTGATCATCCTTTGATATTCATTCACAACCCTCAATCTTTTCTTCCTTTTTTTGTGTCATTCTTGTCTCTCCCAAAGTTGCCTTTCCGTTTCTCAAGTTTAATTTTTCTTTAGATGGGCTTTAACTCCTATTTGGAAATTCTTGTCAAATGCATGTTGCAAGAATAGTTTTTTAACTTTTTCTAGCATTTATTGAGCAATTTTGATCATCTATTGACATATGGCTAGTCATTCCTTTTCTGAATCCCCTCTTGGGTAGAATTTTTCATGGTTTTATCTTCATGGTGTTGCTCTTAATTTGTGATGATATTGTCACAATAACCCTTCTAACTTGCTATTTAGAGGGTGAGCTAGGATTGATCTGGGTTGTGGAGATGGATTTGGGTATGCATATGCATGTGACAGTCCTAGAGCATTGTATGGATGTGTTACTGAATCTTAGGTTTCTTATTACTCCCTATGAACCTACTCTTCTCTTCATTTCAGCTCATCTTGCTTCTCAATAAGCTCATCTTGCTTGGACTTGAGATATTTCTCAAGTTCAACAAAATCTCTCTTTCATTTACTAACTTTTTTCCATGTTACGTCTTACAGATCCCCTTGGTAAGTTAAGGATCCTTTGGGAGACCCTCTTTACTCTCTGAGCTTGGTAAGTTAAGCATTTTTTTACCTTTAAATTTCTTTTTGAATGAACTTGGAGAAACTTGTAGGATGTAGAAAAGTGAGTTTCAAAGCGACAAAGTTTGGTCTAGCCAACTTGCACAAGACCAGCCCTTGAGCTTATGGAGACTCAAATAGACCTTATAGGCATGCCTTAAGTGCAATAAAATGCACTGTACTTTGGAGCATCAAGGAAAAAGAGTAGATACAAAACATATAGGTTTCTGCATCGACTATCTCAAAAATCTTACTATCTATGGAAAAGACAATGAACTTCAAATGCTCATAGCAACCAACCTGATTACAATTAGAAGAACTCTATTTGTGGGAGTGTTGGACATAGGTTGAGTGTATCTAATGCACAAAAGTATAAGGAACAAATATGCTATAGAAATGAATCACACACTCAAGGGTGGTACATCCTATTTTTCTAGAATACGTACAGATTGACCCTGAGACAGAAAACCTAACATTGCTCCCAATCTACTAAATCAAATGCCATTCAAATTTATAGACATAAACTAGACACTAGTAAATTTCCAATGAGCCATCTCTCATCCAACTTGGAGCTCCGTAGAGAGAGCAGTTGCCTCTACAAGCTTACCATAATTGAAGAAGATGATGCAAGAAAATGAAGGAGCAAGACAATGATGGTCACAAGTGTATGGATATTTCTTCCATGTATTGTACAAGTGTTTTGAAGTCTTTATATAGACTTCTCAAACGCTCCATGACGTTTGCAAGTGGAGTTTGAACTTGAATGAAGTTGGTAATGATTGTTGGAGGGAATGGATTCACTTTCCTACAATCTAGGAAAAGTGAAGATCTAGTTTGATCTACTTTTAGGTGATTGATTGCTTGATTGATTGCAACTCATCTACCACAAATTCGTGGAATTTGGGCTTTCTCTTTCTACTTTTACATATGTAAATCTCTTGGCTTTTAATACCGTAGATGATACAACATCTTTCACACCTTTTGCAACTTGATTTAGAGCAACATTGTATTCATACTCTACTTCTACATTCTCTAGACCATCATTCACAAATGCCTTGTGCACGTGAATGCAATGCTGCTGATGTTTTTGCCCTTGAAAGCGAGATTGATAATGTGTAACATGCTTAGAATATCTTCATACTCTCTTCAAAATGTGAATATCGATTGTCATGTACAACTTCTACTTTTCTTATACTACTTGTACACATTGAAAAAGGAAAATAAAGCTCTGCTCTATCATGCTTTGGGCTTTTGAACAAGACTTGGAGCTTGAGTACATGTTCTAAACAATCATTGTACTCCATTGTAATCTGACCAAAAAGTTGGTGATAAGCTATTTCTTGCATACTTGAAGACGTGCATACAGGGAGTAAAAGTATGGGTTGTTATCATATGATATGTGCACGACGAACATAAATAAGTAATTGAACTTTTTGTTCAATAGAATGTTTGAGATACAATCATCATTGAAGGTTTTCCATTTCCTTTCTTCCTTTAAATTGCCTCTCAATGCCAACTCACTTCCCCCCAAAAGGACCAAAAGGCCCACTTTTGGTGTCATTGTTGTCACATGATATTCCTCCCCCTTTCTATCTTGGTCCCCCTTTCCTTCAAATGATGTTAGAGCTTCGTCACATGAGTTTCCTTACCTCAAATCCCCCCATGAAGATCAGAACCCCATCAAAGAGCAATCGATTTCATGCATGAGCAGCCTTTCGATGTGGGTTTCATCATATCTCAGACAAGAAGATCTTTCTTCTTTTGAACATTGCATCATCCATATTTCCTTTCCCTTGTAGGTGTTCTATTAAAGGATCATAGTCTTCTTGATCTACAATTACAAGCACATCTTTTTCATTCTTTATTGCTAGTTTGAGGGAAGATGAAACTAAAACAAGGGAGTATTAATTCAACATGAGTTGAGAGTGAAATTAGTGGAGATAAAGACACCAAAGCACATTTCTCTGTTTTTTCCTTTGGGCTTGATATGTAGATCTAGAGACTTATATTTCTTATACTTGGAGGCTACTTCTTCATCTTTAATGTATGATGGAGGAGATTCAAAGTGTGTGGCTACATCAACACATGATTATGAACTTAAGGACTCATTAAGATATAAGACAATATGCATTGTACCATCACAACATTGGAACTCATAAAATGGAGGATTGTGTTATGCAAGGGCCTCCTAATTCCATTTTGGCTTTAATACTTGATCGTAAAGTTCACCTTTACAAGAACCTTCCATGCTTAGAACAACAATGTCCTCTTGAAGAATTGGAATATTGCATTGGATGTACTTTGGTTCTACTATAGTCACCACAAGCTCAAGTATTGGCTCCTTTCATTACTCTTGAGCTTTGATCATCCTTTGATATTCATTCACAACCGTCTTAAAAGTTTCTTCCTTTTTTTGAGTCATTCTTGTCTGTCCCAAAGTTTCCTTTCCGTTTCTCAAGTTTATTTTTTCTTTAGATGGGCTTTAACTCCTATTTGGAAATTCTTGTCAAGCATGCATGTTGCAAGAATAGTTTTTTAACTTTTTCTAGCATTTATTGAGCTATTTTGATTATCTATTATCACATGGCTAGTCATTCCTTTTCTAAATCCCCTCTTGGGTAGAATTTTTCATTGATTTCTATTCATGGTGGTGCTCCTAATTTATGATGATATTGTCACATAACCCTTCTAACTTGCTATTTAGAGGGTGAGCTAGGATTGATCTTGGTTGTGGAGATGGATTTGGGTATGCATATGCATGTGAGAGTCCTAGAGCATTGTATGGATGTGTTAGTGAATCTTGGGTTCCTTATTACTCCCTATGAACCTACTCTTCTCTTCATTTCAGCTCATCTTGCTTCTCAATAAGTTAATCTTGCTTGGACTTGAGACATTTCTCAAGTTCAACAAAATCTCTCTTTCATTTATTCACTTTTTTCCATGTTACGTCTTACAGATCCCCTTGGTAAGTTGAGGATCCTTTGGGAGACCCTCTTTGATCTCTAAGCTTGGTAAGTTAAGCATTTTTTTTTTGCCCTTTAAATTTCTTTTTGAATGAACTTGGAGAAACTTTTAGGATGTAGAAAAGTGAGTTTCAAAGCGACGAAGTTTGGTCTAGCCAACCGGCACAAGACCAGCCCTTGAGCTTATGGAGACTCAAATAGACTTTATAGGCATGCGTTAAGTGCAATGAAATGCACTGTACTTTGGAGCAGCAAGGAAAAAGAGTAGATACAAAACATATATGTTTTTGCATCGACTATCTCAAAAATCTTACTATCTATGGAAGATACAATGAACTTCAAATGCTCATAGCAACCAGCCTGATTACAATTAGAAAAAATCTATTTGTTGGAGTGATGGACATAGGGTTGAGTGTATCTAATGCACAAAAGTATAAGGAACAAATATACTATAGGAATAAATCAGACACTCAAGGGTGGTACCTCCTATTTTTCTAGAATACGTACAGATTGACCCTAAGATAGAAAACCTAACATTGCTCCCAATCTACTAAATCAAATGCCATTCAAATTTATAGACATAAACTAGACACTAGTAAATTTCCAGTGAGCCATCTCTCATCCAACTTGGAGCTCCGTAGAGAGAGCAGTTGCCTCTACAAGCTTACCATTATTGAAGAAGATGATGCAAAAAAAATGAAGGAGCAAGACAATGATGGTCACAAGTGTATGTATATTTCTTCCATGTATTGTACAAGTGTTTTGAAGTCTTTATATAGACTTCTCAAATGCTCCATGACTTCTGCAAGTGGAGTTTGAACTTGAATGAAGTTTTAATGGTTGTTGGAGGGAATCAATTCACTTTCCTACAATCTAGGAAAAGTGAAGATCTAGTTTGATCTACTTTTAGGTGATTGATTGCTTGCTTGATTGCAACTCAACTACCACAAATTCATGGAATTTGGGCTTTCTCTTTCTACTTTTACATATGTAAATCTCTAAGCTTTTAATACCGTAGATGATACAACATCTTTCACACCTTTTGCAACTTGATTTAGAGCAACATTGTATTCATACTCTACTTCTACATTCTCTAGACCATCATTCAAAAATGCCTTGTGCACGTGAATGCAATGCTGCTGATGTTTTCACCTTTGAAAGCGAGATTGATAATGTCTAACATGCTTAGAATATCTTCATACTCTCTTCAAAATGTGAATATTGATTGTCATGTACAACTTTTGCTTTTCTTATACTACTTGTACACATTGAAAAAGGAAAATAAAGCTCTTCTCTATCATGCTTTGGGCTTTTGAACAAGACTTGGAGCTTGAGTACATGTTCTAAACAATCATTGTACTCCATTGTAATCTGACAAAAAATTTGGTGATAAGCTATATCTTGCATACTTGAAGACGTGCATATAGGGAGTAAAAGTATGGGTTATTATCATATGATATGTGCACGACTAACATAAATAAGTAATTGAACTTTTTGTTCAATAGAATGTTTGAGATAAAGGTCATATTTCTCCATCTCTTTCTTCACTATCTTCTTCAAATTCCCTTGTTTTGCTTAGTGTCTTCGTTTTAACACACTCTCTTGATCCCTATTTGGGGATCCTTTTGTGCGCTTGTGCATACAATCATCATTGAAGGTTTTCCATTTCCTTTCTTCCCTCAAATTGCCTCTCAATGCCAACTGACTTCCCCCCAAAAGGACCAAAATGCCTCCTTTTGGTGTCATTGTTGTCACATGATATTCCTCCCCCTTTCTATCTTGGTCCCCCTTTCTTTCGAATGATGTTAGAGCTTGGTCACATGAGTTTCCTTCCCTCAAATCCCCCCATGAAGATCAGACCCCCATCAAAGAGCAATTGATTTCATGCATGAGCAGCCTTTCGATGTGGGTTTCATCATATCTCAGACAAGAAGATCTTTCTTCTTTTGAACATTGCATTATCCATATTTCCTTTCCCTTGTAGGTGTTCTATTAAAGGATCATAGTCTTCTTGATCTACAATTACAAGCACATCTTTTTCATTCTTCATTGCTAGTTTGAGGGAAGATGAAACTAAATCAAGGGAGTAATAATTCCACATGAGGTGAGAGTGAAATTAGTGGAGATAAAAACGCCAAAGCACATTTCTCTGTTTTTTCCTTTGGGCTTGACATGTAGATCTAGAGACTTATATTTCTTATACTCAGAGGCAACTTCTTCATCTCCAATGTATGATGGAAGAGATTCAAATTGTGTGGCTACATCAGCCCATGATTATGAACTTAAGCACTCATTAAGATATAAGACAATATGCATTGTACCATCACAAGATTGGAACTCATAAAATGGAGGATTGTGTTATGCAAGGGCCTCCTAATTCCATTTTGGCTTTAATACTTGATCCTAAAGTTCACCTTAACAAGAAGCTTCCATGCTTGGAACAACAGTGTGCTCTTGAAGAATTGGAATATTACATTGGATGTACTTTGGTTCTACTATAATCACCACAAGCTCAAGAATTGGCTCCTTTCATTACTCTTGAACTCTGATCATCCTTTGATATTCATTCACAACTATCTAAAACTTTTCTTCCTTTTTTTGAGTCATTCTTGTCTTTCCCAAAGTTGCCTTTCCATTTCTCAAGTTTAATTTTTCTTTAGATGGGATTTAACTCCTATTTGGAAATTCTTGTCAAGCATGCATGTTGAAAGAATAGTTTTTTAACTTTTTCTAGCATTTGTTGAGCAATTTTGATCATCTATTGACACATGGCTAGTCATTCCTTTTCTAAATCCCCTCTTGGGTAGAATTTTTCATGGTTTTCTGTTCATGGTGTTGCTCTTAATTTGTGATGATATTGTCACAATAACCCTTCTAACTTGCTATTTAGAGGGTGAGCTAGGATTGATCTTGGTTGTGGAGATGGATTTGGGTATGCATATGCATGTGAGAGTCCTAGAGCATTGTATGGATGTGTTACTGAATCTTGGGTTCCTTATTACTCCCTATGAACCTTCTCTTCTCTTCATTTCAGCTCATCTTGCTTCTCAATAAGCTCATCTTGCTTGGACTTGAGACATTTCTCAAGTTCAACAAAATCTCTCTTTCATTTATTCACTTTTTTCCATGTTACGTCTTACAAATCCCCTTGGAAAGTTGAGGATCCTTTGGGAGACCCTCTTTGCTCTCTGAGCTTGGTAAGTTAAGCATTTTTTTTTTTTGCCTTTTAAATTTCTTTTTGAATGAACTTGGAGAAACTTATAGGATGTAGATAAGTGAGTTTCAAAGCGACGAAGTTTGGTCTAGCCAACCGGCACAAGACCAGCCCTTGAGCTTATGGAGACTCAAATAGACCTTATAGGAATGCATTAAGTGCAATAAAATGCACTGTACTTTGGAGCATCAAGGAAAAAGAGTAGATACAAAACATATAGGTTTCTGCATTGACTATCTCAAAAATCTTACTATCTATGGAAGATACAATGAACTTCAAATGCTCATAGCAACGAGCCTGATTACAATTAGAAAAACTCTATTTGTGGGAGTGATGGACATAGGGTTGAGTGTATCCAATGCACAAAAGTATAAGGAACAAATATGCTATAGGAATGAATTAGACACTCAAGGGTGGTACTTCCTATTTTTCTAGAATACGTACAAAATGCCCCTGAGATAGAAAACCTAACATTGCTCCCACTGTACTAAATCAAATGCCATTCAAATTTATAGACATAAACTAGACACTAGTAAATTTCCAATGAGCCATCTCTCATCCAACTTGGAGCTCCGTAGAGAGAGGAGTTGCCTCTACAAGCTTACCATTATTGAAGAAGATGATGAAAATAAATGAAGGAGCAAGATAATGATGGTCATAAGTGTATGTATATTTCTTCCATGTATTGTATAAGTGTTTTGAAGTCTTTATATAGACTTCTCAAATGCTCCATGACTTCTGGAAGTGGAGTTTGAACTTGAATGAAGTTGGTAATGGTTGTTGGAGGGAATCAACTCACTTTCCTACAATCTAGGAAAAGTGAAGATCTAGTTTGATCCACTTTTAGGTGATTGATTGCTTGATTGATTGCAACTCAACTACCACAAATTCGTGGAATTTGGGCTTTCTCTTTCTATTTTTACATATGTAAATCTCTTGGCTTTTAATATGGTAGATGATACAACATCTTTCCGACCTTTTGAAACTTGATTTAGAGCAACATTGTATTCATACTCTACTTCTACATTCTCTAGACCATGATTCAGAAATGCCTTGTGCACGTGAATGCAATGCTGCTGATGTTTTCGCCCTTGAAAGCGAGATTGATAATGTGTAACATGTTTGGAATATCTTCATACTCTCTGCAAAATGTGAATATCGATTGTCATGTACAACTTGTGCTTTTCTTATACTACTTGTACACATTGAAAAAGGAAAATAAAGCTCTTCTCTATCATGCTTTGGGCTTTTGAACAAGACTTGGAGCTTGAGTACATGTTCTAAACAATTATTGTACTCCATTGTAATCTGAGCAAAAAGTTGGTGATAAGTTATATCTTGCATACTTGAAGACGTGCATATAGGGAGTAAAAGTATGGGTTGTTATCATATGATATGTGCACGACTAACATAAATAAGTAATTGAACTTTTTGTTCAATAGTATGTTTGAGATAAAGGTCATATTTCTCCATCTCTTTCTTCACTATATTCTTCAAATTCCCTTGTTTAGCTTAGTGTCTTCGTTTTAACACACTCTCTTGATCCCTATTTGGGGATCCTTTTGTGCTCTTCTGCATACAATCATCATTGAAGGTTTTCCATTTCCTTTCTTCCCTCAAATTGCCTCTCAATGCCAACTCACTTCCCCCCAAGAGGACCAAAAGGCCTCCTTTTGGTGTCATAGTTGTCACATAATATTCCTCCCCCTTTCTAAGTTGGTCCCCCTTTCCTTCAAATGATGTTAGAGCTTCGTCACATGAGTTTCCTTCCCTCAAATCCCCCCATGAAGATCAGACCCCCATCAAAGAGCAATCGATTTCATGCATGAGCAGCCTTTCGATGTGGGTGTCATCATATCTCAGACAAGAAGATCTTTCTTCTTTTGAACATTGCATCATCCATATTTCCTTTCCCTTGTAGGTGTTCTATTAAAGGATCATAATCTTCTTGATCTACAATTACAAGCACATCTTTTTCATTCTTCATTGCTAGTTTGAGGGAAGATGAAATTTAAACAAGGGAGTATTAATTCAACATGAGGTGAGAGTGAAATTAGTGGAGATAAAACCACCAAAGCAACATTTCTCTGTTTTTTCCTTTGGGCTTGACATGTAGATCTAGAGACTTATATTTCTTATACTCCGAGGCTACTTCATCTCCAATGTATGATGGAAGAGATTCAAAGTGTGTGGCTACATCAGCCCATGATTATGAACTTAAGGACTCATTAAGATATAAGACAATATGCATTGTACAATCACAAGATTGGAACTCATAAAATGGAGGATTGTGTTATGCAAGGGCCTCCTAATTCCATTTTGGCTTTAATACTTGATCCTAAAGTTCACCTTAACAAGAACCTTCCATGCTTGGAACAACAATGTCCTCTTGAAGAGTTGGAATATTGCATTGGACGTACTTTGGTTCTACTATAGTCACCACAAGCTCAAGTATTGGCTCCTTTCATTACTCTTGAGCTTTGATCATCCTTTGATATTCATTCACAACTGTCTAAAACTTTTCTTCCTTTTTTTTGAGTCATTCTTGTCTCTCCCAAAGATACCTTTCCGTTTCTCAAGTTTAATTTCTCTTTAGATGGGCTTTAACTCCTATTTGGAAATTCTTGTCAAGCATGCATGTTGCAAGAATAGTTTTTTAACTTTTTCTAGCATTTGTTGAGCAATTTTGATCATATATTGACACATGGCTAGTCATTCCTTTTCTAAATCCCCTCTTGGGTAGAATTTTTCATGGTTTTTTGTTCATGGTGTTGCTCTTAATTTGTGATGATATTGTCACAATAACCCTTCTAACTTGCTATTAGAGGGTGAGCTAGGATTGATCTTGGTTGTGGAGATGGATTTGGGTATGCATATGCATGTGACAGTCCTAGAGCATTGTATGGATGTGTTACTAAATCTTGGGTTCCTTATTACTCCCTATGAACCTACTCTTCTCTTCATTTCAGCTCATCTTGCTTCTCAATAAGCTCATCTTGCTTGGACTTGAGACATTTCTCAAGTTCAACAAAATCTCTGTTTCATTTATTCACTTTTTTCCATGTTACCTCTTACAGATCCCCTTGGTAAGTTGAGGATCCTTTGAGAGACCCTCTTTGCTCTCTGAGCTTGGTAAGTTAAGCATTTTTTTTTGCCCTTTAAATTTCTTTTTGAATGAACTTGGAGAAACTTGTAGGATGTAGAAAAGTGAGTTTCAAAGGGACAAAATTTGGTCTAGCCAACCGACACAAGACGAGCCCTTGAGCTTATGGAGACTCAAATAGACCTTATAGGCATGCGTTAAGTGCAATAAAATGTACTATACTTTGGAGAATCAAGGAAAAAGAGTAGATACAAAACATATAGGTTTTTGCATCGACTATCTCAAAAAGCTTACTATCTATGGAAGAGACAATGAACTTCAAATGCTCATAGCAACCATCCTGATTACAATTAGAAATACTCTATTTATGGGAGTGATGCACATAGGGTTGAATGTATCTAATGCACAAAAGTATAAGGAACAAATATGCTATAGGAATGAATCAGACACTCAAGGGTGGTACCTTCTATTTTTCTGGAATACGTACAGATTGACCCTGAGATAGAAAACCTAACATTGCTCCCAATCTACTAAATCAAATGCCATTCAAATTTATAGACATAAACTAGACACTAGTAAATTTCCAATGAGCCATCTCCCATCCAAGTTGGAGCTCCCTAGAGAGAGCAGTTGCCTCTACAAGCTTACCATTATTGAAGAAGATGATGCAAGAAAATGAAGGAGCAAGACAATGATCGTCACAAGTGTATGTATATTTCTTCCATGTATTGTACAAGTGTTTTGAAGTCTTCATATAGACTTATCAAAGGCTCCATGACTTTTGCAAGTGGAGTTTGAACTTGAATGAAGTTGGTAATGGTTGTTGGAGGGAATCAATTCATTTCCTACAATCTAGGAAAAGTGAAGATCTAGTTTGATCTACTTTTAGATGATTGATTGCTTGATTGATTGCAACTCAACTACCACAAATTCGTGCAATTTGGGCTTTCTCTTTCTACTTTTACATATGTAAATCTCTTGGCTTTTAATACGGTAAATGAACCATCAAAAATATCTCAAAGAAATTCAATAAATGATCATAGGTAAAAGAACTCTCCAATGGATATTCTTTCAATGTAATCCAAGCGATAGCTTTTGATGTAGATCCACCTCAAGCATACTGTAAGCTTGATGTTCCAATAGCTCCCCCTCAAGCTAAAGTATGCTTGAGTCTTCATTCTCTAGTACGTTGAATACTTGCGATAGCTTTGAATCTACAAAGATTTATTCCATCAAGTGCCTTCATTATCATATCTGCTACTTGCTTTTTAGTTGGAACAAAGGAAATGTCAATCTCGTTTGCCATGAGCTTATCCCTGATGAAGTAGTAATGAACCTCTATGTGTTTGGTTCTTGCATGGAAAATAGGGTTTGGTGCTAGATGCATGGAACTTACATTATCTCCAAATATGTGAGGTTTGGAACTTACAAGTCTCAAATCTATATACAATGCTTTTAACCATATTGCCTCTTGAGTTGCTATGGACAAACCTCTGTATTCTACTTCAGTTGAGGATAAAGTAATTGTAGGTTGCTTCTTGGAACTGCATGACACTAGCTTTGAACCTGCAAATGCTAAGTAACCAGATGTACTTCTTCTATCATCCTTAGCTCCTGCCCAATCTGCATGTGAATAGATTTTGATATCCAAATCTGAAGAGTAAGAATAGAATATACCTTCATTGATTGTACCTTTGAGATTCTTAAGTACTCTCTTAGTTGCATCCATGTGTGGTCTTCTTGGAGAATGCATGAATGAACTAAGCACTCCCACACTATATGAGATGTTTGCCCTTGTATGAGTACCATATATCAAGCTACCTACCAAGCTTTGATATTCTTTCATGTCTTCAATTTTCTCACCTTCATAAACACTAAGTTTATGATTCATCTCCAAAGGTGTACCTGCAAGTTTAGCATTCTCCATTTTTGAACTTGAGAAGTAGATCTTGAATGTATCCTCTCTAAGTCCAATACATTCCTTCAATTATGTATATCACTTGCATACCCACGAAATATGTGAGCTCACCTAAGTCATTGATTTTAAAATCTTCTTGCATGTGTCTCTTGATCCTTTGAATGCCATTTAAACCATCACCTCTGATAATAATATCATCTACATATATACATAGATAGATAACCTCATTATGATCCCTTTTGATGGATAGAGAAGGATCTCAGTTGCTAGCTTTGAACTCTTGGTCTTGAAGATATGTAACCAACCTATAATTCCAAGCTCTAGGAGCTTGTTTCAATACATACAATGCTTTCTTAAGTCTGCAAACATAAGATGGATGATTAGGGTTTTCAAAAGCTGGTGGTTGTGATATGTATACTTTGTCACTTATACAACTATTTAAAAACGCATTTTTCACATCAATTTGGAGGAGTCTCCAATTCCTTGCAACATCTACACTTATCAATGTTCTAATTATCATCATCTTTGCAACTGGTGAGAATGTTTCCTCATACTCTATACCATGAGTTTGTGAGCATCCTTTGGCAACTAATCTCGCCTTGTACCTGAAAACTGATCCATCTAAATTTATTTCAACTTTATATACCCATCTAGAACCAATTACCTTTTGATTTGGTGACATTGGAACCAAATTCCAAGTGTCCATCTCCTTCAATGCATCTATTTCTTCTTTCATGGCCTTTTTCCAATTATGGTTTCCCTTTGCCTCTTCATAGGTTGAGGGTTCTTCTAAAATCGAGTCTTTTGCCAAGTAGATTGAATGCTTTTTAACAAATGTGGAATCATATTCATACCTCTCTGGCTGTCTCTTCTCTCTTGTTGATCTTCTAGGTGCTTGTTGGTGCAAGACAATAAAAAATTGAAGTTTTGAAGGCAAGGATTGAAGAAAAGATCAAGTCATGAAGCATGAAGAAAGTAAATGTTCAGAAATGAAGATATGTATACATATGTACATTAACTTAGAGTTAGCACACTTATACTTTTGTATGGTTATGAGCTTGTATATATTTGCCTATAGTGCCTTATTTTTCTGTGTGTTCTCCTTCTATGCTTGATCAATTCAAGAATCCTTTTGTAGGTGTCTAATTCCATAGTTATTGAGTCTATGGTTAAAGTTTGAGAGCCTAATTGTAAACAGGCTATGAGAATTATGAGTAGGAACATTCATATGTGAGGAAGTGTTGAGTGTCTTCTGAAACATGCGCAATCCCGATGGTCAAAGAAATGGTCAGTTCTCAGTGCACAGTGTAAAGTTTTGTGTAACTGAGGAGTCAAAATTTAATTTGGAAGGTAAACCATCTATGGCTAAAAAGCATTTGCATAAAGGGGTCCTAGTTCCGAAGAACCAAGCTTTAGAAGTTATAGGTGTCAAAGTCGACTATTAAGAACTACAGTTTTAGACATAGGTGACTTGTTAAGGTCATATCTCAAGATCACTGAGTCTTTTGGAATGATTTAACTTGGAGGAGGTGTGCAAACTATAGCCAACACCTTGTGCAAAGTTTTATAAAAAACGTTATAGATTTTGATAAGTCAATGAGTGAGTTATGTGCAGTAGACTTTTTGTGTAGTCATCTTCTTCAAGATTTTGGTAATTGAGCATTGATCCTCCAAATTGGTGAAGGTTTTAAGTTATTCTTGATATAGAGGTTCTCTAACTTCAAGGATAACTTATTGTTTTGGAGATTAACACTCTCCATTAGTGGTATCAGAGCATGAAGCATCAAAATTGAAGAAAGGAGGACCCCAACTGCTGAAGTTATAAAGAATTCAACTTTTGAAGATACAAAAGGTGAAAGATTGAAAGTAAAGCTTGAGAAGTAGGTCAAAAGATATCAAGGAAGACAAAAGGAACTTCATTCGAAGAAAAGGTACACTTATTTCTTATAAAGGTTGAAGAATCTAATACAAAGGTGAAGAAAGGATGGGAGATTCTCTTCAGATAGAGAAATTCGATAGAGAGAACTATCCAGCATGGTCAATGAGGATGGAAGCTCATCTTATGAGCAAATATTTGATAGGTTATATTACAGGTGAAGAAGAAAAGCCTCAGTTAAGAGATCCTAGTGTTCCAACTAGGGATGAACTATCAGAATTGAAGACTTGGATGAAGAGAGATGCTCAAGCTAGGCGCATTATCTATATGGGAGTTAATGACTACTTGCTACCTCACATTAGAGGTGTTGAAAGTGCAAGTGATATATGGAATGCTTTGGAGGAGCATTTCCAAAAAACCACAAAGTCAAGGAAGGCATCCTTGTGGGCAGAGTCACATTCAAGAAGAAGGCCTCTCAATCCATTTCAGATTATGTAACAAGGAGAAGGACATTGCAGATGCATTAGGAGTAGTTGATGAAGATATCGAGGAGGATAAATTGGTAAGGCAAATCCTCACAAGTTTGAGAGGTGATGACAAATGGAAACCATTCATTTTGTCTACTGAATTATCACTAGATCATTTTACTCCTGGTTTAAATCAATTGCTAGGAGAAATGCTAACCTTTGAGCAGGATGTCAAAGGTGAAGGTGATAAAAGTGCAGGTCAAGCAATGTATTCAAAGGATAAGAAGAAGAATAGCAAAGGGAAGCAACAAGCAAATGAAGATGAAGGTACAACTAGCCAAGCTAACTTCCTAAGAGGAAGAGGACGTGGCAAAGGTAGAGGAAGAGGTAGAAGTAATAAAGATGGAGTCAAAGCTTGCTGGATTTGTGGTAAGACAAATCACTTAGCTCATGATTGTTGGCATAATATTCAAAATAATGGTGGATATAATCAGAACTTTAATTCAAGAGGAAGAGGTGGCAGAAATCAAAGAGGTAATTCCAAAGCCAACAATACAACAATACCTACTACAATTATGCTTCAGATCAGAAGGAGGATTCAACATTGATAATGAATGCAACTTGTGAAAGGCAAAGTGAAGACCAAAGAGTCTTCTACATAGACTCAGGGTGTAGCAATCACCTGAGTGGCAACATAGCCTTGATGACCGATTTGGAGAATAAGGTAACTGATCATGTAGTTCAAATAGGTGACAATACAAAACACAATGTGAAGTCAATTGGATCAGTGAAAGCCAAGGATTGAAGTACTCTCTTGAGTAAGGTTTTATATGTTGCTACAATTCCAAAGAATCTGATAAGTGTAGGACAAGTTGTTGAAAAAGCTTATGAAGTAAGGTTCACTAATGAAGGAGTGTCTGTGGAAGACCCTAGCAATGGGTATAAACAAATTGTTTCAGGAAATAAAGAAGGAAGACTTTTCACATTGAAGATTCAAGGTAATGTTGGTCATGCCTTGTTCACCTATGGAGGACATAAGATCTCTGAGTTAGATCTTTGGCACAAAAGGCTTGGACATTTCAATGAAAGAGGTATTAAAGATATGGTTAACAATGGTTCAGTGCTTGGATTTCCTAATGTTGCAGGTCAACATATGACATACAGAGTGAGGCATGTCAATTAGGTAAGGCTCATAAGCAATCTTATTCCAAGCATGGTTTTATGTATCCAGAGAAGCTTGAGTTGGTACACACAGATGTGTGGGGACCATCAAAGGATTTCAGTATCAATGGTTCAAGGTATTATGTGATTTATGTTGATGATGCTACCAAATGGATCACTATCTATGTGATCAAAGATAAGTAAGAGGTATTCAATACATTCAAGCATTATCATGTGTATGCAGAAAGAATTATAGGTCAAAAGTTGAAGAGACTAAGGTCACATGGAGGGGGAGAGTATTTCTCTAATGAGTTCAGTGATTACTTGTGGAATGCAGGTATAAAAAGTGAAATTACTTGCAGGTACTCTCCTCAACAAAATGGTGTAGCAGAAAGGAGGAATAGAACTCTTGTTGAGTTTGCAAGATCCATGATGAAGGAGAAAAATTGCCCAAATTATTTGTGGGCTGAGGCTGTAAATATAGCCACATATTTGGTCAATAGACTACCATGTAAAGCTTTGCAGGGTATGACACCATATGAGGCATTGGTGGGGTAAGAGACTTACTCTAGATCATTGCAAAGTATTTGGATGTTTGGCATATGCATATGTGCTATCTCAATTGAGGCACAAATTGGAACCTAAAGCTGAAAAATATGTGTTCATTGGATATGATGATAAGCAAATGGGATATAGGTTGTGGAGTCCATCCACAAAACAATTCCTTGTGTCAAAGGATGTTACATTTGATGAGCAAGGTACTTGGTATGCAGGTACAATCAATATTCATCGTGATGAAGAAGTTGTGACTCAAAAGAAAGGTAAATCAAAGGTTCAAGATGAAGAAGAGAATAATGAAGTACAGGATAAAGTTGAAGAAGTGCCAAGGTTTGAGCCAAAATGTGATGAACCAGAAACATCAAGAAGTGGAGAACTCATAAGGTCATCAAGACACAAATGGCAACCTACAAGGTATAGCTATGACACTTCTTTTTTGGCTATCAAAGATTATGCTTATATGATAAAGGTAGATGAAGACCCTTCTTCATATGAAGAGGCAAAAGGTAAGGAAAATTGGGAGAAAGCTATGCAGGAAGAGTATGATGCATTGATGGAGAATGAGACATGGGATTTGGTTCCTAAACCAAATAGTCAGAAGATCATTGGATGCAAATGGGTCTACAAGACAAAGAGGTTTGCAGATGGAAGTGTGTCTAGGTATAAAGCTAGACTTTTTGTGAAAGGGTTTGCTCAGACATATGGTATTGATTATGATGAGACTTATAGTCTTGTGGCAAAGATGACAACCATCAAGACACTCATAGCTATTGCAACATGTAAAGGTTGGAAATTATGTCAATTAGATGTGAAGAATGCTTTTCTAAATGGTTATATTTCAGATGATGTTTTCATGGAGCAACCACAAGGATTCAGAAATGAAAGGTATCCAGATCATGTATGTAAGCTCAAAAGAGCTTTGTATGGCTTGAAGCAGGCCCCAAGGGCATGGAATTATAGACTTGTGAAGTTCTTGAAGGAAATTGGTTTTCAAGTATCTAAAGGAGATAGTAGCTTGCTTGTCAAAGCAAGTGATGATGGGTTCATTTACATGTGAATATATGTTGATGATATAATTCTTACGGGTACAGATGAGAAAGGCATTCAAAGCCTAAAGAAGCAAATGGAGAAAGAGTTCAAGATTAGTGACTTGGGAGACTTGTCATATTTCTTGGGAATGGCGATCTCATACAATCAACATGGAGTGTATGTAACTCAAGAAAGGTATTTGAAAAACTTGTTGATCAAGTTTAAAATGGAAGATTACAGGGTAGCACCTACTCCAATGGAAGTGAATCACAAATTGAGCAGATATGGAGGAGAAGAATTCAAGGACATGAAGTTATATCAAAGTTTGGTTGGTAGTCTGATTTATGCTACATTATTCTCATGATAGCAAGGTAACTAGTTGCATAATTAGAGAGCCATTCTCTATGTAGTGCCACATGGAAAGAAGCACCAAAAGCTAGCTACCATGTGTGGAAAAGAGAATCAACATAGGAGCCTCACTAGGCATATTATTTTTAATTGTCAGCAGATAGTGAAAGCAAATGGTGCAAGTAACTACTTAACATGCCCATCAATGTGTTTTCCTTTATCTTTAGAATTATTTAATGCATAGCAATGTTTCTTCATATTTCCTTTCTTATGTCCCTCTTCCTTGATTTACTTTGAATCTTGATTTGTTGACCATTCTTTTCCTTGTTCTTGCTCCTACCATGTTGTTGATTATTTCCTTGGCAAGAATCACGAACACTATATGCATCTCCACTTTGAGTGCCATCTATAGAATTTCTATACTTCTCTTCACCCAAAAGTGCTCCACATATGTCATCATAGATGCATTTTGGCACTAGGCACACTATTGCTAATAGTTGTGGAAAATATATACCATGATGATGCCAAGATGCACAACGCAACTATCTTTTTCATTTCATTTATCCATCTCCATTTTTTGAGTCTGTAATAGAAAAAACATAGCATCAATTGCATTTAGATACGCAACAACAGTATCTGTGTCCTTCATGCAAAGGTCATATAATTTTCTCATCAAATACACTTTTTTTATGTTGTTTCTTTTTCGTAAGTGTTTCATAGCTTTTTCCAAAGATGTTTTGTAGGTTCAGAGTCCAATACTATAAAGTAAACATTATCTATCAAGTGCAATCAAATGGTAGATGTAGCCAACTCATCCCAATCATCATCATCCATGTCACCACGCTTCTTTGAGATTCGATTTAGTGGCTTCCACTACCTCCTCTCAATCAATACATCTTAAATTTGATTCTTCTACTGAGAAAAGTTTGTGCCATCGAATTTTCTAACCTCAAAATGGTATTTTCCTTGACATTTATAGCTGCTCTTGTCATTGTTAGTGTCCATGTGAAAGGCCAAATGGCCACCGGACACTTTTGTACATGTTCTTTAATAAAACATTTAGTGGCCTGGTTAGCCACAACCTATAAGTTTGACCACATTTGTAACACCTAAGAAGGCTGTGTTCGTGCTCCCTGTGTACTATGCTTTGTTCCGTATTCTGTAGGCTCTATGTGGAGAACCGTGTGTGGTGCTTGGAGCTTGGTTTTCTACTCCGAGGATATCGTCGTGGAGCTCTAAAGAAAGGGAGCACACTGTGGTGCATCATTGACAAAATACTTCACTGGTATTAGAGCAGTTTGATGCAAAAGCTTTATTTCTTTTGTGTGAGCGAAGCGAGCGCCTGCCCACCCACCCAAGGCTTTTTGCAATGACTAAGGTGGCAACCAAGGCATAGACCTTGGCATACCTTGTCATCTGAGTCACCAAATTCACCATTGGTGCCATTGGGTGTGCATGAGGGAGGACCTCAATAATCAAGGAAGATAGAGGTTCCTTGTACTTCCCAGGAGGTCACCCATCCCACTACTATTCCCCTTGGACCTCACTTAACCATGGAAATCTCTTTCCACTAAGCTACACTTTTGTGGTGTCTAAATAAGGGAAAAGACTAAGGTTAACATTAGCTCGAACATGTTTTGTCCCTTAAAGCTTCATTCTTTGATTTCAAAGATTGATTTTAAAGCATTTTGGGGTGATTTTTGGAGCCATTTTGGAGTACTTTTGTGGATAGTTCTGTTCAGAGAGGTCCAAAAACATCAAGAAGAGTGTTCTTTGTATTTCTTCAAGAATGAATATTCACATTTTGGGGCTTTGTTTTCAGCTACACTAGTTAATCTACAGGTTTCTTGAAAAGTTTTACTTATGGTGGGAGCAACCACCGCAAGTCTATGTTGCTTGGATTTGTTGCAATGGAGGACTTAGAGTTAGTCCAAATGGATGTGAAAACTAATTTCTTGCATGGAGAATCTTACAAGTGAGATCTATATGGAACATCTAGAGGGTTATGTAGTTCCTAGAAAAAAAAAGTCCAGTTTGTAAGCTCAAGAACAGCTTGTATGAACTTAAATAGTCCCCTAGAGAATGGTGACAAAAGTTTGATACTTTAATGAAGCCTCAAGGCTGTTCTCGACGCAATGAGGATCATTGTCTCTACACAAAGAGATGCTCAGATGGCAATTGATATGCTTGATACTTTATGTCAATGATATGCTGATTGTTGGGAAATCCTCTTATGACTTGTCAAATCTCAAAAGGAAGTTGAGTCAGACATTTGATACGAAGGATTTGGGGGATGCCAAACATATTCTTGGCATGCGCATCACTCTTGACAAGAGTAGAGGATGCATGTATTTGTCTCAAAGTGAGTACATATCCAAAGTACTTCACAGGTTCAATATGCAGGGTGGAAAGGCATTGAGTACACCTTTACCCACATGTGTGAAATTGAGCAGGGATGATTGCCCCAAATCAGATGAGGAAAAGAAGTTCATGACCAAAATTCCTTATCAGTCTATTGTTGGTAGTCTCATGTATGCTACGGTAGCTACCAGACTAGACATTGTATTTCTACTAGGAGTTGTGAGCAGATATATGTCAATCCTTGTAAGAAACATTGGGAAGCAATCAAGGTGATTTTGAGATATGTGCGTGGCACTAAGGACATGTGTCTATGCTTAGGTAGAGGGAAATCATCCATTATTGGTTACATGGATTCTAATTATGTTGGTTGTGTAGGCAGTCATAAGCCCATATCAGGGTACATTTTTCATTTTGTTGGAGGTGCTATCTCTTAGAGATCTCATCTTTAAGAATGTACAATTGTTTCCACCATTGAAGCAGAGTATGTTGTAGCAAGTGAGGCATGTAAGGAAGATTTATGGCTTTTCCTTGTTTGCTTAGTGATAGTCACAGTGCCATTTCTTTGGATAAGAATCCATTCTATCATGCAAAGACCAAGCACATTGAGCTGAGGTATCACTTCATTAGAAATTGCTTAGCCACTAAGTGCATTATTCTTGAGAAGGTTCATACTCAGGATAATGTTGTAGATGCTTTGGCTAAAGCTCTACCACAAGATAACAAGTGACACTGTTGTCACTTGATGGGGGTTACTTGATTCATGATCTTACATAGTCACTTGTATAGTGTGTAACATGCCCATCAGGTGGGAGGTGTATTGTTTGTACACTTACACCCACATATTCTTTATCATTCTTCATTTTTCTCCTATAGTTACTTTGGTCATATTGGCCTTTAGTGGGAGATTGTTATCGTTAGTGTCCATGTGAATAGCCAAATGGCCATCAGACACTTTTCTTTATGTTCTTTAATAAAACATATACTCACCTGGTCAGCCATATACTGTAGGGGAACACTTCGGACTTTGCTTTGAGTGGATATACCCATGCATGCCTGGAAAAATCATCAATGAAAGTCACGAAGTAAAGGTAATTTCCAAAAGAGGGTGTCTGCATAGGACCACATACATCACTATGTACAAGCTGCAATTTCTGTGTAGCCCGAACTGAACCATCTTTTGGAAAGGAAGAACGCTGCATTTTGCCCAAAATACAGCCTTCACAAACATGTTTTCCAGGAGCCTCAAGTTTGGGCAAAGAGGACACCACTTCAGATTTCTGCACGCGTAGCAAACTAGCAAAATTCAGATGACCAAAGCGTGCATGACAAAGCGTTGCATCTGACATAGCCTGAGAATCATGAACTGCACATGCCGAATCATTCACAGATCTTTCATAGTCTATGAGCTTATACAGCCCACGGCATAAGATGCCAGAAGCAATAATCACATCACCATTTGAGAGATCATGGACTGTACACCTGTCATCATCGAATTTCACAACCAAGCCAATCTTGGCTAATGCAGAAACTGATAACAGGTTCTTTTTGATCCCTAGCACAAATAAAGCATATGACAAAGTGAAAGAACTATGATCAGCAGTAGTCAGAATGATCTTACCAACTCCCATAACAGGATAAGAGGAGTTATTGGCGCATTTTACAGTATTCCCTGTAGGGGCAGGCTCGAGTGAAGAGAAGAAATTGCGCTGCGAGGTAATATGTTTGGTCGCCCCATTGTCAAAGTACTAAACATCTCAGTCTACTGCAGACATGCACTGATCATGAGAAGATGGGTCAAAACTACAAACAGTAGTAAACGCCCATTCTTCTTCTTGCACAAGATTTGCTGACTCTGTTTTTGGTGTAGAGGCCTCTGCAACAACCATTCCAACCTCTTTCTTCTTTGCCTCTTTAGCAGCCATTTTTGGACAGTTCTTTATAGTATGTTCATTTCCTTTACAGTACTTGCAGAACAATTTCTGCTTTTCTGATTTCTTCTCATCTTTATCCTGGTTCTTCAATTGTGCAGCATTTGCAGATTTCTGCTTACTAGTAGAAGAGCTCCATTTTCCTTTGCCCTTCTAACTAGCCAGGAAAGCTTGATCTGCAATACGCATAATGGACCTATTCTGCCTGGACTGATCTTCCTGCAACAGAACACAGACTAATTCCTCAAATGACAAGGCATTCGGATTGCCTTTCATCATCAACCGAAGAGTAGAGGCAAAACTCTGATATGAATCAGGAAGACCATTCAGAACGGTCTACACAAGTGAGCTATCTGGTCTAACCTCATCAGCAAAAATCAATTGTTCCTTCAGGTCTTTGATCTTTGTAAGAAAATTGTCCATAGAATCACCTTCATTCATGTGCTCACTCTCCAACTGTTTTCGGAGCTAAGCAACACGAGCCTCATTCCTAGCCTGGTACAAAGTGGTAAGTGTATCCCAAGCATCCTTTGCTGTTTTGCAAGAGCGAATGTGAGGAATAATGGCACGTTTGACAGACAAAGCTATCAATGCATGTGCCTGGGCATCTTTGCCATCCCAACAAATCTGCTCTACAGTAGGTGCAATAGAAACAACAGGACGAACAGGAATCTGTGGAATATCATCTTCGACACCATCTTCATCAGCTCCAGCACCTATATTTGTAGTACCTGTAGTGGTAGGTGTAACAGGACGTCTTTCAACACCCTGCACAATGTTCCACAGTCCTTTTGCAACCAGTACATGTCGCATCATATAAGCCCATAATCAGTAGTTGGTACCATCCAACTTATCCTCAACACCCAACATACGGAATACATCACTGCTTTCAGCCATGGCCGGTGACTTAAATACCTTGATGTAGAAAATTGACTGTATCTCAAAAAGTTGAACGGAACTTCCCAGACGAGTTCTGCTAGACCTGTAGCAGACTTCGAGACTCTTAAACTCGCGAACAGAAACTGGTATATACCTTTGGCACAAAAGGATGAAATAGCCTGCACAAGCACTGCGATAGTGCGTTCGAAGGCCGAAACGAAATCAGATTGCGATTTCGGCACCACAAATCAAAGCTATTTTGATCTCGGAAACACATTGAGTATGCTCACCAAATTTCGTGCGAATCTGAGACTGCAAACAGAGGAGTGTTGACGGCGCCCTAGAAGAAGCGATGACCTGCTCTGATACCAATTGTTGGAGATAGACGTCTGCGGAAGCACGCGAACAACACAAGGAAGAAGAAGAAGCTTGGAGCACAAACACACAATACTGAATGTATTACTAGAGAATGTACAAAGATAAGTAGCCCATTAGGGCAATAGGGGTATATACAAGCCGGGGGAGAAAAACCTCCTAAAGAGGGAAAAAAGTGCCGCGGCGGTCCTAGAGTGTTCACACACATCACTACCTAAATATATCAACAAGTATTTCATTGTATTGCATATGAATATGTTATGGATGACTTTAGGGTGATTTTATCTTCATTGGGTAGTCCCTTGAGCAAAAAGGTTATAAATGTTATAACCCACTCACATGACAGGTGAAGGAAATCAGAGATGTAGTTTTTGATGAAATGTCAAGCTTCTATGCAGAGGACAAAGAAGGACTCAATCTTAACTAAAATGACAGAGGAAGTGCTAAAAAATAAAGTGCAAAATCTCAATTTTTGAGTTTACTTGATGTGTCGCCAAGCAATAGTTCCAAATCAAATCCATGGAGTGGAAGATTGCTTGGGAATTTTAGTCCAACAAATTCATCAACTACGTTAAAGAAAGGTAAAGAAAAGACTTCTACTAGTAGTAAAACATCTATAGGTTTTGAATAAATTGATGGAGATTCAAGCAGTTTAGAAAAGAACCTTGATGAGGAGCTTGGATTGCCCTCTATGAAGACTGCACGAGTAAGAAAGGCACATGAAGATCATACAATGAGAAGTGACCCAAGGACCAAGAAGACTTGGGAGGATGCAGAATTCAGTGCAATGATTGACATATGACAGTTACATGGCTCGTCATTGTACCTACATGACCAAGGTAATACAAGTTGTTGAACCTTCTTATTTTGAAGATGCAATTGGAAATGCAGATTGGGAGAAAGCTATGGATGAGGAGATGGATTTCTTTTATGGAAATGAAACATGGAAGTTGGTTCCATTGCCGCAAGGAAAGAAGCCCATAGGTTGCAAGTCGGTTTACAAGGTAAAGCACAATCATGATGGTAGCATCATGAGGTATAAATCACCATTGGTAGCAAAATGATATGCATACACATATGGCATTGATTATGAGGAAACATTCAGCCCTGTATTTAATTTTCTATTTTTACAACATTCGGTGCATTAACTACAACAAAAGGATGGACTTTGCATCAGATGGATGTGAACAATGCTTTCTTACATGGTGAGTTACAAGAAGAAGTATACATGGACGGGCCACAAGGATATGAAGATTCAAAGCACTTGGAATATGTTTGCAGGCTGTAGAAGGCTTTGTATGGGATTAAACAAGCCCCTCCTGCTTGGCATGCAAGGGTTGTTGATTACTTAACCACCATTGGATCTTCTATGTGTGATGCAGATCATTCATTATATGCAAAAAAGGGTGATGATGGCAACATGATTATGGCTATTTATGTTGATGGCTTGATTGTGGGTGGGGATAATGAACAAATCATTAAAGAGGTAAAGCAACTTCTTATGTAGGAATTTGACATGAAAGTTCTTGGTGTGATGTGCTAATTTTTGGGCATTGAATTTATACATATAGAAATAGGTATATGGATGTCACAAAGGAAATATGCCTTGAGTATGTTGTAAAAGTATGGTATGGATGATTGTAAGCCAATATCTATTTATTAGATCAGAATTTCAAGTTGGATACTACATCACATGAAGCATTAGAAAATGCTACTATGTATAGGGGAAATTGTGGGAAGTTTGGTATATCTCACAATTATAAGGCCTGATCTAAGCTACATTGTTGGACCTTAAAGTCAATTTATGTAGGTTTTGATGAAATTGCATTTAGATGCTCTGAGGTGCACTCTATGTTATGTGATTGCTACTATGGATTATGCATTGTTTTATGAAGTTGGTCTAGATTTGTAAGTTCATGGATACACTGATATAGATTCGACTATTATTACGTGGATTCTACTAGTGGTTTTCTATTCTGACTTTGGAGTGCAACTATTACATGGAGTAGCAAGAAACAACCCACTATTGCTTTGTCTAGCACAGAGGCTAAGTATAGAGGTGTTGCAATGGGAGCATGTGAAGCATCATGGTTAGGGATGCTACGTGCATATTTAGGAGTGGAAGTGAAACAGCTAATCATAATCTATTGTGATAATCTTAGCAGCATACAGTAGGCATGGGACCCTTTTTCTCATGCTAGAACAAAGCATATCGAGGTGCAATATCATTTCATCTGGGAAAAGGTATCATCAAGTGATATTGATGTTGTTTATGTGAGAAAAGATGAGGAGGTTTTTGATATTTGCACTAAAGAAATTGGAGCTAAGAAGTTGAAGAAATTTCAAAAGATGCTTGGATTATAGGACATGACATTTAGCTGGAGGGGGAGTGTTGAGATATCAAGCCCAACATGTGATGATCCAGGATGACATGTATCAATTTTTGATTTCTTTGACATGTATAGTGAGCATGCTGATATATGTTAGGGATACTTCATTGAGCTTTAATAGATTTATTTGTGGAGAAGTTTGACTCCAATGTGCATTGTAGAAGTTAGAGAATCTCTTTTAGAAACTACCCTATAAGCGACATGCTTACTAAAACCTAATTCAAACACAACTCAGAAATTGAATAGCTATGAAAATTTGTTCCACAAATATACACTCTTTAAGCTTTCTAATAAGCTAAAGAGCACTCCATTCTAAGTTTGTATGGCCAGGCAATTAAATGTTGAAAGACAGACTACCTATCATCTCAAGTTAAGCAAAAAACTAAGGTTCACAAGAAATGTTATGAGTCACTACTGGAGAATCTTTTGACAACAATATTTGAGATACAATGAGTATGAGAGATAAGATTTCCAATAAGATATCATATGCATTAAATGGATAAGTACATAGAAGATATTGTTAGATATGCTCAATACCCCGCCCTCAAGTGACCACAAATGATCCATGGTGCTCTAATTTGTAATGCCCTCATTATGAGGAGAAGCCATTGTGAGAACCTCGACATTTGTGGAACCCTAACTGCTATGTATATGATGTCTATGTGTGAGCGTTCATGGTTATATATGATCTTTGTGAGCCTAGCCATCACGTTAGGTAGGGCATAAACTTCTAGGCCATTGGGTTGTCATTGAAGTTGAAAACAAAGGCCATCATGGTTTCCCCATAAGACCTTAATGGGGGGAGTGCAAAGGGGGGATTTCCCCCTTCTGCGGGGTTCAAGGGAGGGCTATTCCCCAAGCTCACAGGGCCCAGATGATAGGAATTTTGGTCGTGGAGATACTATCGAATTGTATATTTTACCGGCTGTTTTGTATCTCTAGACTATGTTTATCTATTATGACTCTCTTCGTAAAAGCTATATAAGCATGGCCGAGTTTCAACTTTACATAGCATTGTGCACTAGTAAGTCCTTCATCTAGAGTCTGTCTAGATCGCCATCTAAGCTCCTTATTGGGAGTGCATGGGTGGACAACACCATCATTGTAACTGTATTATGCTCGATAATTTGAGAATTTGAGTTCTCTATCTCTCAGTCTACATCTATCTTTGTCTACGGTTTTTTTCCTCTCTCAAATTTGTATACTAGTCTATTCTATTGTGTTGTTATTTTCTTACATGGTATCAAATCTCATGCAGCTCTAAGTGGTGCAAAAGAAAAAATGCAGACATTGTAGAGGTTTCAATGACAAAACAAAGAAGATGTCAAGTGGTACATCATCATCTACAATTCAGAATCAAGGTGGTTCATCAACAAGAATAGGTGGAGCATAGATAAGAGTAGTAGTGATGTCGGACATGTTGGAGATAGACGTCTGCATAAGCACGCGAACAACACAAGGAAGAAGAAGAAGCTTGGAGCACAAACACACAATACTGAATGTATTACTAGAGAATGTACAAAGATAAGTAGCCCATTAGGGCAATAGGCATATATACAAGCCGGGGAAAAAAAACCTCCTAAAGAGGGAAAAAAGTGCCCCGGCGGTCCTAGAGTGTTCACACACATCACTACCTAAATATATCAACAAATCCCCCCTGGGAGTGATGCGGTGAACAAGGAGCTGGCACTCATGTATAAGGAAGTGCCAAGCTATGTGGAAATCACTCCACAAAAGGAAGTAAGCCCAAAGCTTTGCGGAAAGCTTCAAACTTCTCCCTAGGCAGAGCCTTTGTGAAAAGATCTGCAATGTTCTCCTGCATGGGCACATATGCCAAGCTGATCTCCCCAGCAGAGAACCTCTCCCTGACATAGTGATAATGCACCTCAATGTGCTTAGTGCAAGCATGGAACACAGGGTTCCTCGCAACTGCCAATGCGCTTTGACTGTCAGTGAAGATGGTGGTGGCAGAAGATTGGCCAACACCCAAATCAGCCATAAGGCATCTGAGCCACACACACTTAACAGTCGCTGTGAAAGCTGCCCTATACTCAACCTCACAACTGGAAGTGGCCACAGTAGGCTGCTTCTTGCTCAACCAAGATATACATGAGGTACCAAGCATGAAGCAAAAACCACTGGTGGACACACGAGTGTCATAGCAACCAGCCCAATCTGAGTCAGAAAAAGCATGCAAATCTGGCGGTAGTGATCCCCCCTTGGGATAAAACAACCCAAGTAGCCGAGTACCACTCAAGTAGCGAAAGATGCGCTTAACCGCTTTCCAATGCGTGACTCCTGGGCAATGCATAAACCTGCTCATCTGTGAGACAGCAAAGTGAATATCTGGCCGAGTAATGCATAAGTAAATCAAGCATCCAACAGCCTGCTGATAGAGAACAACATCAAATGCATCTCCAACATCATGAAGACTGAATCGTAAACCTGTCTCCATAGGAGTGGCAATAGGCTTATAGTCTTCAAGGCCAAAACGCTGCAATAATGTGTCAATATATTTCGTTTGACACAAAGCCATTCCACCATCAACGTGCATAAACTGAATGCCCAAATAGTGATGCAAATGCCCCAAATCAGACATCTCAAATGAGGCTTGCAAATCAGCCTTAAAATCAGCAATATGTGTCTCAATAGGACCAGTGAGCAGCATGTCATCAACATAGACAACAATGATCAGAAGCACATCATTAGCACGTTTAACATATAAGGTGCTTTCAGTTGGACTGTTCTCAAAACCATGTGCAATCAGATAGGCATGTATCTTCTCATACCAAGCACGTGGTGCTTGCTTTAAACCATATAATGCCTTCTTTAACCTGCAAACCTGGTTTTCATGCCCTTTCTGCACAAAGCCACGGGGCTGAAAAACATACACTTCTTCATGCAAGTCACCATTCAGAAATGCTGTTTTAATGTCCAACTGATGTACATTCCAACCATGATGGGCTGCAAGTGCACAAATGCTCCGAACAGTAGTCATACGGCATGTAGGTGCAAAGGTCTCATCAAAATCAATGCCTCTTTCCTATGCATAACCCTTTGCAACAAGCCTAGCCTTATACCTGTCAACTGTACCATCAGGTTTACACTTCAGCTTGTATACCCACTTAGTGCCAATGGCCTTCTTGCCAGGAGGCAAGTCACATAAAGACCATGTACCATTCTTCATTATAGCATCATATTCAGATTGCATAGCAGCCATCCAATTTTCTGAATTTTGTGCTTCATCAAAAGAAACAGGCTCATTCTCATCACAGAGACTAGATGCAGCCATAGCATAGCAATCTGATGCAAAGGAGGCACTATGAGAGCCTGAACGAGTACGATATGACAAAGGTGCATCTAATTTGCTGTCACGCAAAGTCTACACCAGCCATTTTGGCATAGTTTTTGCCTGCTCAATATCAGCTCTCTCATCAACAAGTGCATCATGTAAATCTGCATCAGAAATGGAATGATCTGCATCATCATTTGAAACCTGCAAAGGCTGAGATGTTGCCTCATTAGGACCAGCACTAGCCTGTCCACCTGTAAAAAGAGGCATCAAAGTATCATACATGTCTTTGGAGCTAACAGATGTCTCCTTAGTACATGAAAGCAATGGTTGAGTAGCATCTTCCACAAAGACAACATCACGGCTAACCAAAATGCGTTTAGTCTGTGGATGATACAGACGATAGCCTTTACTTTCAGAACTGTACCTAACAAAAATACATTTTACTGCCTTATCATCCAATTTTCTGTGATGTTGTTCAGGCACTAATGCATATGCCAAACAACCAAAAACACGCAGATGAGCAACAGATGGCTTGCGGTCATTCCAAGCCTCATATGGAGTGATAGACTGCAACGCTTTAGTGGGACACCTGTTCAGTACATATGCTGCACACATGACAGCTTCAAGCCAGAAACTATGTGGTAAAGCCTGACGTTTGACCATGCACCTCGCCATTTCCATGAGTGACCTGTTCTTTCGTTCAGCAACTCCATTCGGCACTGTACATTGGTGTTTTATCCCACGTTCAGCTAGAAATGCATTAAAATATGAAGACATATATTCCCCCCTCGATCAGAACGGAGGGTGCCCATTTTACATGCTGACAGATTTTCAGCCAAAACCAAAAACTGTTTGAAGCACATGAACACTTTGGACTTTGCATTGAGTGGATATACCCATACATGCCTGGAAAAATCATCAATGAAAGTCACGAAGTAAAGGTAATTTCCAAAAGAGGGTGTCTGCATAGGACCACAGACATCACTATGTACAAGCTGCAATTTCTGCGTAGCCCAAACTGAACCATCTTTTGGAAAGGAAGAACGCTGCATTTTGCCCAAAATACAGCCTTCACAAACATGTTTTCCAAGAGCCACAAGTTTGGGCAAAGAAGACACCATTTCAGATTTCTGCAGGCGTAGCAAACTAGCAAAATTCAGATGACCAAAGCATGCATGCCAAAGCTTTGCATCTTACATAGCCTGAGAATCATGAACTGCACATGCCGAATCATTCACAGATCTTTCATAGTCTATGAGCTTATACAGCCCACGACATAAGATGCCAGAAGCAATAATCACATCACCATTTGAGAGATCATGGATTGTGTACACCTGTCATCAACGAATTTCACAACCCAGCCAATCTTGGCTAATGCAGAAACTGATAACAGGTTCTTTTTGATCCCTAGCACAAATAAAGCATCTGACAAAGTGAAAGAACTACCATCAAGAGTAGTCAGAATGATCTTACCAACTCCCATAACATGATAAGAGGAGTTATTGGCACATGTGACAGTATTCCCTGTAGGGGCAGGCTTGAGTGAAGAGAAGAAACTGCGCTGCGAGGTAATATGTTTGGTCGCCCCACTGTCAAAGTACCAAACATCTGAGTCTACTTCAAACATGCACTGATCATGAGAAGATGGGTCAAGACTGCAGACAGTAGTAAACACCCATTCTTCTTCCTGCACAAGATTTGCTGACTCTGTTGTTGGTGTAGAGGCCTCTACAACAACCATTCGAGCCTCTTCCTTCTTTGCCTCTTTAGCAGCCAGTTTTGGACAGTTCTTTATAATATGTTCATTTCCTTTACAATACTTGCAAAACAATTTCTGCTTTTCTGATTTCTTCTCATCTTTATCCTGGTTCTTCGATTGTGCAGCATTTGCAGATTTCTGCTTACTAGTAGAAGAGCTTCATTTTCCTTTGCCCTTCTGACTAGCCAGGAAAGCTTGATCTGCAATACGCATAATGGACCTGTTCTGCCTGGACTGATCGTCTTGCAACAGAACAGAGACTAATTCCTCAAATGACAAGGCATTCGGATTGCCTTTCATCATCAACCGAAGAGTAGAGGCAAAACTCTGATATGAATCAGGAAGACCATTCAAAACGGTCTGCACAAGTGAGCTATCTAGTATAATCTCATCAGCAGAAATCAATTGTTCCTTCAGGTCTTTGATCTTTGTAAGAAAACTGTCCATAGAATCACCTTCATTCATGTGCTCACTCTCCAACTGTTTTCGGAGCTAAGCAACACGAGCCTCATTCCTAGCCTGGTACAAAGTGGTAAGTGTATCCCAAGCATCCTTTGCTGTTCTACAAGAGCGAATGTGAAGAATAATGGCACGTTTGACAGACAAAGCTATAATGCATGTGCCTGGGCATCTCTGCCATCCCAATGAATCTGCTTTGCAGTAGGTGAAACAGAAATAGCAGCACAAATAGGAATCTGTGGAATATCATCTTCGACACCATCTTCATTAGCTCCAGCACCTCCAGCACCTGTATTTGTAGTACCTATAGTCGCAGGTGTAACAGGACGTCTTTCAACACCCTGCACAATGTTCCACAGTCCTTTTGCAACCAGTACATGTCGCATCATATAAGCCCATAATGGGTAGTTGGTACCATCCAACTTATCCTCAACAGCCAACATACGGAATACATCACTACTTTCAACCATGGCCGGTGACTAAAATACCTTGATGCAAAAAATTGATTGTATCTCAAAAAGTTGAACGGAATTACCCAGACGAGTTCTGCTAGACCTGTAGCAGACTTTGAGACGCTTAAACTGGCGAACAGAAACTGGTATATACCTTTGGCACAAAAGGACGAAATAGCCTACACAAGGGCTGCGATAGTGCGTTAGAAGGCCGAAACGAGCTCAGATCACGATTTCGGCACCACAAAACGAAGCTGTTTTGATCTCGAAAACACCCTGAGTATGCTCACCAAATTTCGTGCGAATCTGAGACTGCAAATGGAGGAGTGTCAACGGCACCTTAGAATAAGCGACGACCTGCTCTGATACCAATTGTTGGAGATAGACATCTGCGGAAGCACGCGAACAGCACAAGGAAGAAGAAGAAGCTTGGAGTACAAACACACAATACTGAATGTATTACTAGAGAATGTACAAAGATAAGTAGCCCATTAGGGCAATAGGCGTATATACAAGCCGGGGGAAAAAAACCTCCTAAAGAGGGAAAAAAGTGCCCCGGCGGTCCTAGAGTTCTCACACACATCACTACGTAATTATATCAACAGGACATCCCAACATTGCAGATAGGACCACCATCCTTCATAGAAACTAAACTTGATGGTACGAAATACACCCTATGGTAGTTCAAAATCAATTCTATCCTTGATTCATATGAGCTTTTGGAGACAGGTGTTGGGATTGATCATGAGCGCCAAGAAATGTTTGATCCAAATAATCCTCCTCGAATGATTCCTCTTGATGCTGATCTTCTACGTGCTTGGAAATGTAGAACTGCATATGCACTCTTTGATCTAGTTACAAGTACTTCTAACAGTGTTTTGATTCTTATTCAGCATACTACAAAGCCACAGGATGGAACATATTGAGAAATCAATATGAAACTCATAATTAGACATGGATTAAGAACTTAGAGAATCAACTAGTAGCACAAAGGTGTGCTGATGAAGAGATTGCAAAGGTGTTTATCACTCACATAAAGAATCTACGAGATCAAATGGTGGAAGCAGGTGCTCAAAAGTCAAGTGAGGAGCTAGCTCGTCATTGTCTTTGAATCTGTCCACCTAAGTTTAATGGTTGGTAACTTCTCTTTATACTGAAATGAGACCTCAACCACTAACCTTTGAAGAATTCAGTGCCTTACTCATGGAGGAGGAATGTAGCTCAAGGCAAGCAAAGGTGGCAATAGTAGAGGAGATGCTACATTCACAGCAAATGCCAAAGAGCAAACTCTTCAAAAGATGGAGATAAAAAGAAGAACGATAGGAAGTTCAAGGGAGAGTGTTTCCATTGCAAGACGAAAGGACACAGAATCCAAGACTACTACATCAAGAAGGCAGAAGGGAAGACTGGCTCTTCAAAAGGTGGAAAGGGCAAGGAGTCCGCCAACACAGTAGAAATAGAGCTTGAGTTATGATAGCATCTTGTCACATGACAAGCACAAAAGACCTTTACAGTTCCTTACAGCCTCTAAAGGAACCAATCATAGTAAAGGTAGGCAACAATGCAATGTTGGTGTAAATTGCAAGCCTACACATTTGGCTCAAAGGAAGCATTAAAGTCTACACATACATGAAGAAGCATAGGAACATATGCTAGTGGTTAATTACCACTTTACCTTATTGTAAAAGTCAAATTGACTTAGAATCTTTTGTAATCACCTACCAAAGTGAGTCGTGGAAAAAGTAGCTCATTTGATTGAAGGAATTTCTCCAAACTTTTAGGAGCTTGATCATAGGGAGCCAAAATTTGAATTTGAATTCAAATCTTTGCTCATTACATATAAAAGTGAATATTAAAAGTCGCAGGTAGGAGTGATCATTCTCGAGCCTCATTCTACTGATTTTGAGTGTGTGTGAGGACTATACTATAGCCTACACCTCTCTACACCATTAGGCAATGTTATTCATGCCAATGGGATTGTATACAAGTGTTAATTAATAGATACATTTACATCATTCATTTCTGAGTTCTCTGTTTTTTAGGTCATTCTTCCTTGCCTCAATCTATGTGTGTGCTTCTCCTTGAGAGTGAGAGTGTGTGTGTGAGCTCTCTTCCTTATCTCCTTCCTCGTGACATGGTATCAGAGCTAGCGTGGCTGTAGAGAGCTCGTGAAGAAGGCGACGGTGAAGACTATGTGGCAAGGCGTGGAGAAAACGCGATTTCACAAACGACCTCTGTTTGCTATGAAAATCGTCGTGAAGGTAGAAGACCTCAAAATATTTTCGCGAGTTATCCGTTTAGGGTCACTTGTTTTTGTCCGATCGAAGTTCCGGAGCCATCTCGAGCTCCGTTTTGAGCCTGCAAGGTGGGGCCCACAAGAAAACCAGGTCAGTTTCAGAAACTGTAACTTGCGTTTTGTTTGGCGACACTCATATATTCCAGATCCAGAATTTCAAGCGATTCCATGTACTGTTGATACACGAAAATTGTGTTTTTCTGAGATCGAACTGTCACGTCATAGTGCGACAGTGTTCAAGTAGAAGTGCTGCTTGTAGTGTTTTGCAGTGTTGTGAATTGTTGCAGAAATGGCAAACGCAGATGGAATGAGTCAGCTTATGAGCGATAAGCTGGACAAGAACAACTTCCATGCTTGGAGATTCAGAATGATGAATTTCCTGATGGGAAAAGGCTACTGGAAGTACATCGAAGGAGAGAATGAAAATGCTCCGCAGTTACCAGAAAGGAATCGGATTGCAGATCAGTTAAGAGCATATGAGGAATGGAATCAAGGAGCACGAAAGGTAATGTATTGGCTATCTGTTAGCATACAGGATAGCATGATTGGACACATACAGGATGCCAAGACTCCAAAAGAGGCTTGGAACAGCTTGGTCACTTTGTATGAGACTAATACAAAGGCACGGAAATTGCAACTCAAGAACGAGCTGCATACATTGGAAAAGAAGAGCATGTCGGTAAGTGACTATACTCTTAAAATCAAAGGCATATGTGAGTCACTTGCATCTATTGGCGTGAATGTAGATGATGATGATAAGGTGGAAGTGTGCCTTCGTGGTTTAGGAGCTGCATATAAGCAGTTCAGAACTTCCATACAGACCAGGGAAAATATTCTGAATTTTGCTGATCTGGTATCTATGCTGATTATTGAAGAAAAGAATCTTGGTGAGGACTCAAACTCCCAAGGAAAGCCCAGTTCTGAGCAGGTATTCTACTCTGGCAGAGGAAGAGGCAGAGGTAGAGGTTTTGGAAGTGGAAGAGGAATCAGTAACCAAGACCAAGGTCAACAACAGAATCATGTAGGAGGAAGAGGACAGTTTCGAGGCAAGGGGAGCCAAAGAGGTCGCAAAAATTTCCAAAGAAATGATTCAGGTAATGATAGTAAAGGATGCTGGAATCGTGGTAAACCTGGACACTTTGAACGTGATTGCAGGTTAAAGAATCAAAATAACAGAAGGCAGCAAAACAACTATGCATCCACAAGTGCAGATGATTCTGAGAAGCTGTTTATGGTTCAACATCACATGATGAATACGATGTCTGCTGGTGTTTCAAAATCGAATGATAATGTCTAGTGTGTTGATTCAGGTGCTTCAAATCACATGACCAGTCATGCAGAATGGTTTAGTAGTTTGCAAAAAATGCCAGTTCCTGGATATGTTGAAACAGGTGATGATACATCGCATCCTATTGAGCATAGAGGAAACATAGCATTGTCTATGGAGGATGGGAAGGTAAAACATCTTGCTAATGTGTTGCATGTTCCAAATATAACAAAGAATTTGGTTTCTGTTGGACAAATGGTTGACCAGGGATTACAAGTGAGGTTCAATGCTGATGGATTATATGTAGAAGAGTACAAGCAAGATGGACGATTGGTTGCCAAAGGAAACAAAGTGGGTAGGATGTTCACCTTAAATGTGAAGATTCCTTAAATGAATGCAGCCATGTTTGCAAAAGGTGCAGGAGTTATTGTAGATATAGAGATATGGCACAAATGGATTGGACATGCAAACCTGCAAAGGCTGAAAATGATGCAGTCAAAGGAGATTGTCCATGGACTACCAAATTTCAAAGTTGCAGAAATGCAAAAGGTATCTGCATCATGCCAATTTGGTAAACAGTCAAGAGCATCATTTCCACATGACAAACATGTTAGTGAGAATGTACTAGAAGTAGTACATACAGATGTTTGGGGTCCAGCAAAGACCACATCTATGGGCGGTTGCAGGTTTTATGTTACCTTCATTGATGATCATACACGCAAAGTATGGGTATATTTCATGAAAGAGAAGAGCGAGGTGTTCACTCACTTCCAGAATTTTAAAGCTATGGTGGAAAAGCAGACAGGGAAGTACATTCAAACATTAAGATCTGATGGAGGAGGTGAATACATGTCAAATGAGTTTAGCAGTTTTCTAAAAAATCATGGAATTCGGTGTCAGTTTTCATGCAGGTACACACCACAACAGAATGGTGTTGCTGAACACAAAAATAGACATATTGCAGAAGTAGCAAGAGCCTTGATGGCTGAGAAGAATATGCCTCATCGTTATTGGGCAGAAGCTGTGCATACTGCTGTATACATCATGAACAGAACTCCGACTGCTGCTGTACATCAAGTTACACCTGAAGAGAAGTTTACAGGTAAAAAGCCAAACTTATCACATCTGAAAGTTTTTGGCTGTATTGCATATGTACATGTTCCAGATGAGTTGAGGATGAAGCTTGATCAGAAAGCAGAAAAATGTGTCTTCATTGGATATTCCCTTGAGCAAAAGGGGTACAAATGTTATAACCCACTCACACGACAGGTGAAGATGAGTAGAGATGTGCTATTTGATGAAATGTCAAGCTTCTATGTAGATGCCAAAGAAGGACTGAATCTTGAACCAAATGAAAAAGAAAATGCTGAAAAATCTAGTGTAGAATCTCAAGTTTTGAGTGGACCGGATGCATCACCAAGCAATAGTTCCAACTCAAATCCATGGAGTGGAAGATTGCGTGGAAATTTCAGTCGAGCAAATTCATCAGATACATCCAAGAAAGGTAAAGAAAAGCTTTCTGCTGGTAGTGAAACAAGTGCAGGTTTTGAAGATGTTGATGGAGATTCAAGTGGTTCAAAAAAGAGTATTGATGAGGAACTTGGATTGCCCTCTGTGAAGACTCCAGGAGTAAGAAGGGCACATGCAGATGATACAAGAAGAAGTGACCCAGGACCAAGAAGATCTGGGAGGATGCGCAATTCAGTGCAACGATTGACATATGATAGTTACATGGCTCGCCATTGTGCCTACATGAAAAAGGTAATACAAGATGCTGAACCTTCTTGTTTTGAAGATGCAATTGGTAATGCAGATTGGGAAAAAGCTATGGATGAGGAGATGGCTGCACTTTATGGAAATGATACATGGAAGCTGGTTCCATTGCCACAAGGAAAGAAATCCATAGGCTACAAATGGGTTTACAAGGTAAAGCATAATGTTGATGGTAGCATAAGCAGGTATAAAGCACGATTGGTAGCTAAAGGTTATGCACAGACATATGGCATTGATTATGAGGAAACATTCAGCCCTGTAGCTAAAATGTCTACTGTCAGAACACTTGTTGCATTAGCTACAGCAAAAGGATGGACTTTGCATCAGATGGATATGAAGAATGCTTTCCTACATGGTGAGTTACAAGAAGAAGTATATATAGAGCAGCCACAAGGATATGAAGATTCAAAGCATCCAGAATATGTTTGCAGGTTGCAAAAGGCTTTGTATGGGCTGAAGCAAGCCCCTCGTGCATGGCATGCAAGGATTGCTGATTACTTAACGAGCATTGGGTTCTCTATGTGTGATGCAGATCACTCACTATATGCAAGGAAGGCTGATGATGGCATCACTATTGTGGCTATTTATATTGATGACCTGATTGTAGGTGGTGATAATGAAGAAAGCATCAAAGAGGTAAAGAAACTTCTTATACAAGAATTCGACATGAAAGATCTTGGTCTGCTACGCTATTTCTTGGGCATTGAGTTTATACATACAGAAACAGGTATATGGATGTTGCAAAGGCAATATGCCTTGAGTATGCTGCAAAAGTATGGTATGGCTGATTGTAAGCCAATTTCTATGCCATTAGATCAGAATTTGAAATTGGATACTACATCAGGTGAAGCATTGGAAAATGCTACTATGTACAGGAAAATTGTGGGAAGTCTTATATATCTCACAATTACAAGGCCTGATCTAAGTTATACTGTTGGACTTGAAAGTTAGTTTATGTAGGTTCCCAGGAAGCAACATTTGGATGCTCTGAGGCGCACTCTACGTTATGTGAGTGCTACTTTGGATTATGCATTGTCTTATGAAGCTGGTGTCGAGTTGCAGGTTCATGGATACATCGATGCAGATTGGGCTGGTAGTACTCCAGATAGAAGATCTACTAGTGGCTTTCTTTTCTCACCTGGGGGTGTAGCTATTACATGGATCAGCAAGAAGCAACCCACTGTTGCTTTGTCGAGTACAGAGGCTGAGTATAGAGGTGCTGCAATGGCAGCATGTGAGGCATCATGGCTGGAGATGTTACTTGCAGATTTAGGTGTGGAAGTGCAAAAGCCTATCACTATCTATTGTGATAATCTTAGCAGCATACAGTTAGCACGGAACCCTGTTTTCCATGCTAGAACAAAGCATATCGAGGTACATTATCACTTCATCAGAGAGAAGGTATTAGCAGGTGATATTGATCTTGTTTATGTGAGAACAGATGAGCAGGTTGCTGATATTTTCACCAAAGCACTTGGAGTTGAGAAGTTAAAGAAGTTTCGAGAGATGCTTGGATTACAGGATATGGCATTGAGCTTGAGGGGGAGTGTTGAGATATCAAGCTCAACATGTGATGATCTAGGATGACACGTACCAGTTTTTCATTTCTCTGACATGTATAGTGGTCATACCGATATATGTCAGGGATACTTCATTAAGCTTTATTAGATTTATCTACCGAGAGTGATGGCACATTTGTTTCTTGCCAGCTCACTCATTCGTGGATATTACGTTTTTCCTTATGTACTGATCTTTATATATTGCACTTGTGGTATTCTTGTTTTTTAGGTCATTCTTGTACATTCCTTTTATGTAATAGAAGAAGAAGAAGAAGATCATTCTTCCTTGCCTCAATCTGTGTGTGTGCTTCTCCTTGAGAGTGAGAGTGTGTGTGTGAGGTCTCTTTCTTATCTCCTTCCTCGTGACAAGTCTCACAGGTTACCCTTCTCCAAGAAAGGATACATGCATGAAGACTACCTAGAGCTTGTACACACAGATGTATGGGGACCTAGCAAAGACCCTTCCATCTCAGGATCAAGGTACTATGTGTCTTTCATTGATTATTATAGCAGATGGACTGTATTATACTTCATGAAGCACAAGGATGAGGTATTTAATTGTTTTAAGAAATATCTTGCATTAGTTGAAAACCAAACAGGAAGGAATTTGAAGAGGCTAAGGTCAGATGGAGGAGGTGAGTACTTCTCCAATGAATTTGAAGACTTCTTGCAGGATAGAGGCATCAAAAGAGAGATAACCACAAGGTATTCTCCTGAACAGAATGGGGTAGCTAAAAGAAGAAATAGGTTAATTGTTGAGACAACTAGATCTATGCTTAATGAGAAGAAGCTACCTAACTATCTATGGGTAGAGAGTGTTTCTACTGCCAGTTACCTCATAAACAGGTTACCATCTAAGTCACTTGATGGTATGACACCCTATGAAGCATGGCATGGTAAGAGACCATCATTAGATCACTGCAAAATATTTGGATGTGTAGCATATGTGCACATTCCTTCTCAGATAAGAGGTAAGCTAGATCCAAAGGCTGAAAAATGCATTTTCATTGGGTATGATTTAAATAAAAAAGGTTACATGTTTTATAATCCTACCAAATAGGGATTTATGGTAAGCAGAGATGTGATCTTTGATGAAAATGATTCTTGGTATGAGAATGAATGCAAGAAGGTTAAACTACCCTATGATTTGGAAGAGGAATTTCCAAAACTTACAAAGGAGGAACCTATTCAGAATGAAGCCTCAAGTTCAGATGATGAAGACACTATCAACCTTGAAGAATTCAAGGCATGGAAGTCCAAGGGCAAAATGAAGTTGAAGAAGATTGAAGACATACTTGAATCTTCAACTCAATCAATTAGAAGATCTCAAAGAGAAAGCAAGAAACCTATCAGATATGAGTATGATACATCTCTTGTTACTAAACATTCAATTTATCTTGCCAAGGATTTGTCAAATGAAGAACTAGGTTCATATGAAGAAGCAATAACCAAATCAGAATGGAAAGAAGCTATGGATGAGGAGATTGATGCTCTCAAGGAGAGTGACACATGGGAGTTAGTACCCAAGAAGGATTCTATGAAGGTAATAGGATCCAGATGGATCTATAAGTTGAAAAGAAATTCTGATGGAACAATTAATAGGTACAAAGCTAGATTAGTAGCCAAGGGTTTTGCACAAACCCAAGGCATTGACTATGAAGAGACATTTTCTCCTGTGGCCAAGATGCCAACAATCAGAGTGTTGGTAAGTGTGGCTGCATCAAAGAATTGGAACATGTACCAATTGGATGTCAAGAATGCTTTCTTGAATGGATGGATTTCAGAAGAAGTTTATATGTCACAACCTCCTGGCTATGAGGACCCTAAGAAGGTAACTTATGTTTGCAAATTAAAGAAGGCTTTATATGGATTGAAGTAGGCACCTAGGGCATGGAATTACAGGTTAACTACATACCTCCAAGACCAAGGTTTTGTCATGAGCAAGGCTGACACTTCTCTGTTCATTAAGAGAAGTAATTCAGAGGTAATATATCTCTGTGTTTATGTTGATGATATCATCATTACAGGTAATGATGTCAATGGAATTAGGTATATCAAAAGCCAGATGATGAAGGAGTTCAAGATCAATGATCTTGGGTTATTGAAGTATTTTTTAGGGCTTGAATTAGTTTACACTAATTCAGGGATATACATTACTAAGAAAAAGTATGTACAAGATATGTTGAAGAAGTTTCACTTACAGGATGCTAAAGTAGCAAGCACTCCAATGGAGGTAAAACTAAAGCTAAGTGCCCATGAAGGTGATGAAGTCAAAGACATTACAGGTTATCAAAGTATGGTGGGTAGCTTGAACTATGCTACTCTTACAAGAATTGATATTGCATATGGTGTAAGTGTGCTAAGTCAATTTATGCACAAGCAAAGGATACCTCACTTAGAGGCTGCCAAGAGAATCTTGAAGTATCTCAAGGGTACACAGAACCATGGTTTGTATTTCCCTTACACTTCAGATATTGATATCAAAATTTATTCAGATGCAGATTGGGCAGGATGCAAGGATAATAGGAGAAGCACTTCTAGATATATTTCCTTTGCAAGTGACAAACCAATTTCATGGTCTTCAAAGAAGCAACCTACTATTGCTTTGTCTTCCACAGAGGCAGAGTATAGAGGACTGGCTAATGCCACACAAGAAGCAATTTGGATTAAGCTATTACAGAATTGGGCTTGTATACTAGGTCACCTATTATCTTTGGAGATAATACAAGTTCTCTTCACCTTGCAGCTAATCCTATCTATCATGCTAGGACCAAACACATAGAGGTCCATTACCATTTTGTGAGAGAGAAATTGATAAGCAAGGACATTCAACTTACCTATGTATCAGCAAACATGCAATGTGCAGATTTGCTAACTAAAGCTTTGGATGGAACAAAACTTTGTAGGTTCAAATCCATGATTGGATTGCAGGATATACTTGAAGATTGAAGATGAAGACTTAAGGCAAAATGTTTGGCTTGAGGGGGAGCTGTTGGTGTAAATTGCAAGCCTACACATTTGGCTCAAAGGAAGCATTAAAGTCTACACATACATGAAGAAGCATAGGAACATATGCTAGTGGTTAATTACCACTTTACCTTATTGTAAAAGTCAAATTGACTTAGAATCTTTTGTAATCACCTACCAAAGTGAGTCGTGGAAAAAGTAGCTCATTTGATTGAAGGAATATCTCCAAACTTTTAGGAGCTTGATCATAGGTAGCCAAAATTTGAATTTGAATTCAAATCTTTGCTCATTACATATAAAAGTGCAAATGAAAAGTCGCGGGTAGGAGTGATTATTCCCGAGCCTCATTCTACTGATTTTGAGTGTGTATGAGGAATATACTATAGCCTACACCTCTCTACACTATTAGGCAATGTTATTCATGCCAATGAGATTGTATACAAGTGTTAATTAATACATACATTTACATCATTCATTTCTGAGTTCTCTGTTAGTGTATCCAAAAGTCTGTCAACTTGTCAAGGGCATATCTCGGTCAATTCTTGACCAAATCAAGTCATTCAAAGCTTCTTGGATTCAGCTCAAAGTCATCTACACGCTATCAAATTTTGAAGTAATTCTATTCAGCCATTTCAGAGAAATCGGCATCGAGGGGAACTCTGGTCAATTTCTGCTACAGTCCTAAAAAGTTGGGGGTATAGCTAAACTTGCTAAATTGATTTCTCTTAGCATAGTTTATCTTTTTACATCATTCCACTTGAAAATGGTAGCTTACTAAGCTAATTAAATACCCCTAGAAGGAATTGTATCAATTTCTACTGTGCTGGTCACACTGAGTAAAACATCTAGTAGGTGTCAAGACAAAAATAGGTTTTCTTGAGTTTGTGAGCTTCAAAGTTATCTGTTTTGGTTCTATCATTACACACATCACTTCCAAAGTACATAGGCTATTTTTTGGTGTTATTGGAAAGCTAAGAAGGTCTAGTTATCAACTCTGAAGCAAAAGAGGGCTGGTACAAAGTAGGTTTAGCAGTACCTACTCAGTCTCCTAGAGCATCCATCCATCTTTCCCAACATGCAAGATGCCCTGCACAGGTTGAAGGTACGGTTTCTTTCATTAACTCTAATGGAAATGTTAGAAAGCTTTCAAATGTGTTGTATGTTCCAAACATCAAACCAAATCTACTTTCAGTAGCTTCTATAACTGACCAATATCATCAAGTATCTTTCAGTAAGACAAGAGCTAAGATTATGGACAGTAACAACAAGATTGTTGGGACTTGCATAAAGAGGAACAACCTATATGAGCTATGTGCTCTTACAACCACTATAGTGTGGGCACAAGTAAGCTATGGCACGAGAGATTCAACCACATCAGATAACTTGTATTGAAGGAGATCCATCACAGGGGTGTGGCTGCACACACACCATTGATTACAGAAATGAAGGAACCATGTGAAGCTTGCATGATGGGAAAGCAACAGAGGTAGGCATTTCCACAAGAAAGCAAGAACCTAGCAAGCTATCCTCTAGAGTTGGTGCATGCTGATTTGTTTGGAAAAATGCCTGTTATGGATACTTTTGTTCTGATACTGCTGATGATGAGCCTTCTTACGGCTCTAATACCACTTGTTGATGGTCGTAGCAGCAAGGCTTGAACCTTGTCAGGCCTGCGGAAATTGCCACGCCACCCAATAGAGAGCCAAGCTAGAGTGATATAGAACACCTCTATAATCAACAATAGCTTAGCAGGATTACTATCGCTTAACTGTGTTAAACTGCGACTTGAATTCCATCGGAACTTCACCAGACTGTCACTGGAACGTCACCAAAATTTTACCGGAATTTCACCGGAATGAACTTCGATTCTGCTCCTGATTACTTCAAATGAATTTATGTGAAGTAAGGAAGTGATACGTGAGCTTCCTTCACTGAATGAACTTCTTCTTGAAGTTTAAAGAAAACTTCACAGTTCTGAAGTGCCACTTTCTGGTTAGACTTTGTACTGTGTGTACATATCCATTCCACCGAAAACTGTGATCAGCTTAAAGTAGAGAAGTCTAGCTACAAGATGAGCTATCTCTCATACAAAGATTCGAATTCTACTGCAAGATATACTTCGATGTTCTACCGCAAAACATGTCTACTGAAGGAATCGTAACTAACAGAAATATAACCAAAACATCCGTTTACTGAGATATCTTTGTCCGAGCCATTCGTTTACTGAGAGAGTACCGAGAGACACGTTTAGTAACAAACTGTAATTGTTAAAGGTTAACGAACTTTCTATCGTAACACGAAAACTCAGATTCTTCACATGCGAACAGTGCGTGCAAACTTCCACATGAACATGTGTTTTCTATTAGAGAAGATGTGTACAAATTAGCTTGGCCTCTTCTTGCTCAAGCTGTAGAAACTCTCCTACACTGAGTAGTTTCTTATTACCATCCCTCTCAGATGAATACCTAACATTCCAGGTTTCTGTTATTCATCTGTACATACGCGATCTATGGCGTCTTCTGAGAACTTCTCACTCTCTCGTCACTCATACGCGATCTCTCATTTTTCCTCTTCCTCTCATCTCATACTTGGTGTATATATACACCTTTTCTTTTGCGCTCTTCCACGCTCTCATTCTTTAATTCACGTTATGCGAGCATTATGCGCACACCGCAGTTTATTGCGCTGTTACTCGTACAATCCTTGATTCTCGTTAACAGACTGATTCTGCACGCTGTACAGTTCCGTCGTGAATTTGTCCCTTCACTGAGGCTTTTGATTTTTTGAAGATTCTGCTTCCTTTTGTCTTTCTTTTTCTTTTATGTTTGTCTGTATGTCAAATTCGTGAGTGATTCCTCAACAGCTCCCCCTCAATCACTAATTTGACTTCTTCCAGTCTTTCATATATCTTTCTTTCTTTTATACCTGCCATTTCTTTGAATCTGCTTGTCTTTGTTCCATCCAAGCTTTTTGTTAAGATATCTGCTATCTGATCTTTTGTAAGAGTGTAGACTATTTCTATCTCCTTCTCCATTACCTTTTCCCTTAGGAAATGATACTGAATCTCTATGTGCTTTGTTCGTGCATGGAGTACTGGGTTTGCTGCAAGATACAGCGAGCTCAAATTATCTCCATGTATAATAGGTACGCCTTGATCAATACCCATGCTTTTGAACAAGGACTGCATCCATATTACTTCTTTCACGGCTTCTACTAATCCTTTATATTCTGCTTCTGTTGACGATAAAGCCACTGTATTGTGTTTCTTTGAGCACCAACTTACTAGCTTATCTCCTAGGTATATCATATACCCATGTGTTGATCTTCTGTCATCTTGACTTCCTGCCTAGTCTGAGTCACTGAATGCTCTCAGCTTTATATCTGATGTAAAAGGATAATATAATCCTTCCTTTATAGTTCTTTTGATATATCTAAGAACTCTTTGTCCTGGAACCCAATGTTGATCTGTCGGACAATGCATAAACTGTGAAAGAACTCCCACCGGATAGCTAAGATCCAGTCTTGTTAGCGTAGCATAAATTAAGCTTCCTACTAACGACTGATACTTCTTCATATCTTTGAACTTTGTACCATCATATTTACTAAGTTTATGATTTACTTCAAGCGGTGTTGAAGCTTCTCTGCAATTCTCCATATTAAACTTCTTCAGTAAGTTCAGGAGATACCTTTCTTGCGTGACATATAGACCATGATCTGTATATGTGATTTCCATACCTAGAAAGTATGATAACTTTCCCTGGTCACTAATCTTGAATTCCCTTTCGAGCAGTTTCTTCACCTCTGTGATTCCTGCATCTGAGGTTCCTGTAATTATTATGTCATCTACATAGATACAAATGTAGATCATTCCTTCTGTTCTTTTGATGAGTAGACTTGCATCTGCCTTCGAACTTTGGTATCCAAGTTCATTTAGATACTTCACAAGTCTGTAGTTCCAAGCTCTTGGAGCTTGCTTCAGTCCATAAAGTGCTTTTCTTAGTCTGTACACATGTTCTGGGTATCTAGAATTTACAAAACCTTCCGGTTGTTCCATGTAGACTTCGTCTGATATATATCCATTCAGGAATGCATTCTTTATATCTAGTTGACTTAACTTCCATCCTTTTGATGCTGCTATAGCAATCACTGTCCTTATGGTTGACATCTTTGCCACCGGACTAAACGTCTCGTCATAGTCTATGCCATGCATCTGAGCATAGCCCTTGATAACCAGTCTCGCTTTATGTCTACCTATCCTTCCATCTGCAAGTTTCTTAACTTTGAAAACCCATTTATTTCCGATTACTTTCTTACCATTTGGTTTAGGAACAAGCTCCCATGTCTTGTTCTCTTTCAGTGTGCTGAATTCTTCTTCCATTGCTTCTTGCCATTGCTTCTTGCCTTTAGCTTCATCATAGCTCTGAGGTTCATCATCATCTTTGACCATATATGCATAATCTTTCTGAGTTATATACGATGTATCATACGAGTACCTTTTCGGTTGTCTTCTTACTCTGTTTGACCTCCTTAGCTCATATTCTTCGTGTGCATCTGAATACACGTCTTCATCTTCGTTTCTCATACCTGATCTGGTCCTGGACGTACTTGCCTGCGTATAATCTTCATCTTTATTCACCTGCACGATTGATTTACCTTTCTCTTTTCTTTTTATCTCTTCTTCAAATTCTTCAGCTGTATGACTCTGATCTGCATACCAGCTTTTCTATTCATCAAATGTTACATCTCTAGAAACAGTAAATTGTTTGGTTAGAGGACTCCATAACCTGTAACCCATCTGCTTTTCATCATATCCGACGAACACATATTTCTCTGCTTTCGGTTCAAGCTTATGTCTCAGTTGTGATGGTACATAAGCATACGCTAGTGATCCAAACACTTTACAGTGATCAAGTGTTGGCTTCTTTCCCCACCAGGCTTCATAAGGGGTCATTCCTTCTAACGCTGTACATGGTAATCTGTTTACCAAGTATGTAGTTGTATTTACGGCTTCAGCCCAAAGATAATCTGGACAATTCTTTTCTTTCAGCATAGCTCGTGCAAACTCGACTAGAATTCGGTTCCTTCTTTCTGCTACACCGTTTTGTTGTGGTGTATACCTGCAGGTTATTTCTCTCTTAATTCCTGTATTCCAAAGATAATCATTGAACTCTCAGGAGAAGTATTCTCAACCTCCATCAGACCTCAGTCTTTTAAGCTTTCGACCTGTGAGTCTTTCAGCATATGCATGAAAATGTCTGAAAGCTTCAAACACTTCTGATTTCTCTTTCAAAACATAAAGAGTTATCCATCTTGTTGCATCATCAATGAAAAGGACATAATACCTTGATCCGCTGATTGATCCTTCTTTTGTTGGTCCCCATACATCTGTATGTATGAGTTCTAGCACACCATCATGTTTGAATCCTTTCTTCTGGAAAGGTAACCTGTGGGCTTTTCCCATCTGACAAGCTTCGCATTTGTGAATCATATGTTGGTTCTCTACGTTCGGTAATCCCAGTACAGACTAATTCGCTATCATAGCTTTGATTCCTTTCTCATTGAAATGACCTAATCTCTTGTGCCAGAGATCAAGTTCTGTAATCACCTTTTCATCATTTGTGAGCAATGCTTGGCCAATGTTCCCTTGTACTCTTAAAGTAAAGAGTTTTCCTTCTTTCTTAGCAGAGACGATCTGATTATATCCGTTCTCGGGATCTTCTACAAATACGCCTTTGTTTGTAAATCTGACCTGAAATCCTTTCTCAACTATCTGTCCCACACTAATCAAATTTTTTGGTATTGTCGGAACATACAAAACATTGGTTAGCAAATCTGCTCCACTCTTACACTTCACTTTTCCAATTGAATGTACGCTATGTCTTGTATTGTCACCTGTTTGAACAGTATGACTCGAACTTCCTTTTTCCAGTTCTGACATCAGTTCTATGTTTCCTGACAAGTGATTAGAACATCCAGAGTCAATGTAAAATACCTTTAGATCTTCGTTATCAGATGTGCTGATTGAGTTCATCATCAATGATGTATGATTTTCATTCGGTGTGTCATTTGCGTAGTTGTTATAGGTGGTGTTGTAGGATTGGCCCTATCCCCAACTTCTTGTTCCACCTCTACCGTAGCCTCCACTTTGATTTTGTCTACCCTTTTTGAAGTTATCTTGATATCTTCCGCTTCTGCCTCTGCTATTACTCTTCTAATTTTGATTTGATCCCTGTTGGTTGTGCCAACAGTCATGCGCCAAATGATTACTTAGTCCACAAATCCAGCAAGCTTTCTTGTTGGTATTCTGACTACTTCTTCCTCTTCCAAAACCTCTTGTTCTTCCTCTACCAGTGCTTTTACCTCTTGCATAATAAGCCTGAGAATTCGACTCCTCTTCATCTTTTGACTTACCTTTATCTCCTTTCTTTTTGTTCTTCATGTACATTGCAGAGCTTTGTCCTTTATCTGCATCTCCTTTCAGATCTTGCTCATATGTGAGCATCAGACCAAGCAACTGATTTAAATCTGGTACAAAGTGATTTAAGGAAAGTTGAACTCTGATGCCGCTCGTGGAACTAACTTGCTCTGATACCACTTGTTATGGATACTTTTGTTCTGATACCGCTGATGATGAGCCTTCTTATGGCTCTAATACCACTTGTTGATGGTCGTAGCGGCAAGGCTTGAACCTTGTCAGGCCTGCGGAAATTGCCGCGCCACCGAATAGAGAGCTAAGCTAGAGTGATATAGAACACCTCTGTAATCAACAATAGCTTAGCAGGATTATTGTTGCTTAACTGTGTTAAACTGCGACTTGAATTCCACCGGAACTTCACTGGACTATCACTGGGATGTCACCGAAATTTTACCGGAATTTCACCGGAATGAACTTCGATTCTGCTCGTGATTACTTCAAATGAATTTATGTGAAGTAAGGAAGTGATACGTCATATTCCTTCACTGAATGAACTTCTTCTTGAAGTTTAAAGAAAACTTCACAGTTCTGAAGTGCCACTTTCCGGTTAGACTTTGTACTGTGTGTACATATCCATTCCACCGGAAACTGTGATCAGCTTAAAGTAGAGAAGTCTAGCTACAAGATGATACAAAGCTTCGAGTTCTACTGCAAGATATACTTCGATGTTCTACCGGAAAACATGTCTACTGAAGGAATCGTAACTAACATAAATATAACCAAAACATCCGTTTACTGAGATATCTTTGTCCGAGACATTCGTTTACTAAGAGAGTACCGAGAGACACGTTTAGTAACAAACTGTAACTGTTAAAGGTTAACGAACTTTCTACCATAACACGAAAACTCAGATTCTTCACATGCGAACAGTGCGCGCAAAATTCCACATGAACATGTGTTTTCTATTAGAGAAGATGTGTACAAATTAGCTTGGCCTCTTCTTGCTCAAGCTGTAGAAACTCTCCTACACTGAGTAGTTTCTTATTACCATCCCTCTCAGATGAATACCTGACATTCCAGGTTTCTGTTATTCATCTGTACATACGCGATCTATGGCGTCTTCTGAGAACTTCTCACGCTCTCTTCACTCATACGCGATCTCTCATTTTTCCTCTTCCTCTCATCTCATACTTGGTGTATATATACACCTTTTCTTCTACGCTCTTCCATGCTCTCATTCTTTAATTCACGTTATGCGAGCATTATGCGCACGCCACAGTTTATTGCTCTGTTACTCGTACAATTCTTGATTCTGGTTAACGGACTGATTCTGCACGCTGTACAGTTCCGTCGTGAATTTGTCCCTTCACTGAGGCTTTTGATTTTCTGAAGATTCTGCTTCCTTTTGTCTTTCTTTTTCTTTTATGTTTGTGTGTATGTCAAATTCGTGAGTGATTCCTCAACAATGCCTACAGAGGGTTTGGGTGGATCTTTATACTTCATGTTAATTACTATAGCAGGAAGATGTGGGTGTACTTCCTTTGCAATAAGGCTCAAGTTTTTGGTAATTTTAAAGAATGGGTTGAGCTTGTTGAAACTCAAATAGGGAAGACGATGAAGAAACTTAGGATAGATGATGGTGGTGATTTCACATCAACAGAGTTTGAAGATTTTTGCAAAAGTAAAGGAATCAAGCATCAACTCACAATGGCACATAGCCCTCAATAGAATGGTATTGCAAAACATCCAAATCAAACCATCATGGAGATGGCAAGGTGCATGTTGAAGGGAAAGGGATTGTCAAACCAATGTTGGGTAGAGGCCATCAACACTACTGTCTACATCTTGAATCAAAGGTACACCAAAGCACTTTATGAAAAGACTCCACAAGAAGCCTACACTAGTAAAAAGCCTTCTGTTTCCCATTTCAAAGTATTTGGAAGTGAATGTTATGTACATGTTCCAAATAGGGAAAGAAACAAGCTTCAACAAAAAAGCATCAAATGTATCTTCTTAGGGTACAATGAAGATAGAAGGTCTATAAGCTTTATGACCCTGAGGCGAAGAAGATCATGGTGAGTCACAATGTGGTGTTTAAGGAGGAGTAGCCACACATAGTGGAGAAGGAAAAGAGAGCTTCCACTTATCATGAGACAAAGGAGCAATCCAGTATGAACTCAACCCAAGAGCTATCCCTTCTACACAAGTGAAGGAATCATCATCTTCAGATGATGAGTCTAAAAGTCACCAACTTGTCATTATTGAAGTGGAAAATCCATTGCCATGTTGGGTGAGGCAGCTCTATGATTCTGCAAATCCCGTCCCACAGTCACTAGAACAGGTTGTAGATGGACTGAGGCGATCATAGAGAATAGAGGAATAGAGATAGGTAAGCACCCATATTGTAAGCATAGCTTTGATGGTGGATCTCATTCAAGAACAAGCAAAGGAACCAACCAATATGGAAGAGACACTCCATGACCAAATTGGAGGGCTGCCATGCAAACACAATACAACAATATCATGAATAATGGAACTTGAGAGCTCATAGTTTGACCCCCTAAGCATAAAGTCATCGGCACCCATTGCTTCTGGAAGCTAAACTACTAGTCTAATGGTACTTTGGAAAAGTACAAAGCAAGATTTATTGCACAGGGCTACTCACAAGTTGAAGGCATTGAATTTTGTGAATCATATGCCCCAACTGCAAGGATGACTACTATCCGAGTAGTACTAGGTGTGGCTACACATAAGCATTGGCATGTCTAACACATGGATGTCAAATCAGCATTCCTAAATGGAGACCTAAAGGAGGAGGTATATGTGTGTCAGCCACCAGCATTTGAGGCTCCACATTCAGAGAACAAGGTATGTGCGCTCAAGAATGTTGGAGGATAAACACTCCTATGTGCACAACAAAAGCAAATGAACCCTCCTAGGATCCTGAAATTTTTCAGACATAGGCTCTGTATTTTTTGCATTTCTCTGAGTACATGCAGAGAATCAAAATGAAATTTTGGAAGCTTAAAGTAGACTCTAAGATCTTTCAAATGAGAGTAAAATCACTCCATTTGGACACTAGATGATGCCTCAACCATCTACAACAAAATAGATAACTTGATCTCTTCACAAAGTATGAGCTAACTAGACAGACACTGTTCTGGACATTTCTCTGCACATGAGGTATGGTGAAGATACAACTCAAGCTAGTGAAGATGTATGGTATGTAGACAATGGATGTAGCAATCATATGTCATGTTGAAAGGATATTTTTAGTAATTTGCAGGTCCCAAAGCATTAAAGGCATGTGGAATTAGGTGATAACTCAAAGCATACCATTCAACATGTGGGAGATATCAGTTTGGAAGGAAATCAAAGAGCAAAGTGCTTATCAGATGTATTCCATGTCCCTACTATTACCAAAAACTTGATTTTGGTAGGCAAAATGGTAGAAAAAGGATATCAAGTTAGGTTCAATGAAAGAGGATGTTTTGTTGAGGATCCAAGGGCAGGTTTCAAGCTCATAGCAAAAGGAAAGAAGCAAGGGAGAATGTTCACAATGGACATAAATCAGCCACACCATTCAATATGTGTCACATATCCTGAGGTTGAGAGTTTGTTGGAGGATAAACACTCCTATGTGCACAACAAAAGCAAATGAACCCTCCTAGGATCTTGAAATTTTTCAGACATAGGCTCTATATTTTCTGATTTTCTCTCAGTAAATGCAAAGACTCAAAATGCAATTTTGCAGGCTTAAACTATACTTTATGATCTTTCAAATGAGAGTAAAATCACTCCATTTGGACACTGGATCATGCCTCAACCATCTGCAACAAAGCAGATAACTTGATCTCTTCACAGAGTATGAGCTAACTAGACAGACACTGTTCTAGACATTTCTCTGCACATGTGCAAGAAATGAACCCAAGACTTATACCAGACAAAGTAGAACTTATAAGCTTTCCAAGAAGACAAAACTCATTGCAAATGGATTCCGGATGAAGGAGAAACAACAATTACAAAACTAGGGGTTCTGCCAAAAACATCTAGATAGATAGAGTGTGTAAAAGTGAAATTTCTGCAAAATATGCAGAGAATAGCTAGTAGGGGGTGTGCTTAAGCAAGAGGGCAGCTTGGGCACGTATTTCCATGACTCTAAGTCATAATACAACTCATTAGAGGTTTTAAAGACCACATACTAACCTCTTTAACCAATCAAAAGCATATACATGTCAAAAGTGAGGTCCAATCACATCAAGAGGTGAGCTAAATCTTCTCTAACCAACTTCTTTCCATTGTGGGCATGATTTGATGCCTCCAACTCATAAAATCAGCCTCCTTTGATTGTGGATGATGTGGAAGGTTCAATTTGGGGCATGTTCCCACACTCTTGAGCTTGAAAAACTTTCAACACTCCCCCTCAAGCTCAAGTCTTTTCCTTTCATTGCTTCAGCCTATGTCTCTTATGTTGATAGCTTCCTTGAATCCTCCAAGATTTGTACCTTCAAGAAACTTTGTCATCATGTCTGCAACCTGCATTTTAGTGTTTGCATACCTTATATCTAGCTCTTTTGCCATCACCTTTTCTCTAATGAAGTGGTAATGAACCTCTATGTGCTTGCTCCTTGCATGAAACATGGGATTGTTAGCTAGATAGATGCTTGAAATGTTGTCTCCATAAAGAGGAAACTCCTCCACTTCTACTTACAAGTCCTTAAGTAGCTTCTTAAGCCATAATAGCTCACATGTAGCCGATGCTAAACCTCTGTACTCAGCCTCTGTGGATGAAAGAGCAACAGTGGGTTGCTTCTTAGAGCTCCAAGAGATCACTTTTGTACCTATCATGAAAACATAACCCGATGAACTCCTTCGATCATCCTTGCTACCTGCTCAATCAGCATCACTATATCCTTTGACACTTATATCAGCATCATATGAGTAAAATAGACCTTGGTTGATGGTGTGCTTGATGTAACGAAGCACCTTTCTTGGTGCCATAAGATGATCATGAGTAGGTGCATGCAAAAAATGAGAGAGAACACCTACTACATATGCAAGATCAGGTCTAGTGAATGTAGCATAAATTAATGAACCAATTATGCTTCTATATAGTGTAATATCTTGTATAGCCTCTCCTTGACCTGCAACCAACTTTGTATTGGGCTCCATGGGCTGAGAAAGTGGCTTACAACCACTCATACCAAACCTATATAGCACATCCAACAAGTATTTTCTTTGAATCAAGAAGATTCCATTGTGTGCATAGATTACGTCTATTCCCAAGAAGTACTTTAGTGTCCCATGATCAGATATCTTGAAATCCTTTCCTAGCTTTGATTTGATATCTTTAATACCTGCAATATCACTTCTTGTGATGATCAAATCGTCCACATAGATGCATATGTATACCGTCTTGTCTCCTTGCTTGTTCATGTAAAGTGATGGATCTGCAACACTTTCTTTGTATCCACAACTTGATAAATAATTCACTAACCTCTGATTCCAGGCCCTTGGGGCTTGCTTTAGTCCATATAATGCTTTTCTTAGCTTGCAAACATGATTTTGGTACCTCATACTAGCAAATCCTTGAGGTTGGCTCATGTAGACTACTTCTTCAAGCTCTCCATTGAGGAAGGCATTCTTCACATCCAATTGATATAAGTTCCATTTCCTTGATGTGGCCACTGCAATCAAAGTCCTAATTTTTGGCATCTTGGCTACGAGGCTAAAAGTTTCATCATAATCTATCCCGTAGCTTTGGGAGAAGCCTTTCGCCACCAACCTTGCTTTGTACCTAGCAATGGAACCATCTGGATTTCTTTTAATTTGTAAACCCACTTATTACCTATCATATTCATGCCTTCTTGAGCTGGTACCAAGTCCCAAGTATGGTTCTCATCAAGTGCTTTGAGCTCTTCCTTCATTGCCTCTTGCCATAAATGCAATCCTTAGCTTCTTCATAACTAGTTGTTTCTTTGTCCTTGATTACCTGAGTCATGTATGCATAATGCTTTGCAATGAAATTATCATATGTTAACCTTTGTACTGGATATATTAATCTTGAAGACCTTCTTTCACTTCCTTTAGGTGTGGTTTCCATCTTCTTTCTTTGCTTTGCCACTCCTGGAGTTTGAATTTCTTCTATCTCTTCATCTTCCAACATGCTCTTGTCCACATAGCTTCCTTCTTCAACTGAAATCTTCTCTTTTCCTTTGACTTTGCTTTCTTCAGAGCTGGTCTCTCTTTCCCTAAGCCTTCCACTCCATAGTGAGGGTATCCTTGTGTTGCATGAGTTGCTTGGACCACTTAAATCCATGCTTTCTTGAACTCTATCATCATTCTTCAAATCTGTCTCACCTATGTCTTCAACCTGCAATGGACTCGTGCATGCATACCAAGGCTTCAACTCATCAAAGACAACATCCCTACTTACCTTCAGATCCTTGGTGATGGGATTATAGCATTTATACCCCTTTTGTTCCATAGAATATCCCAAAAAAATACACCTTTCAGATTTGGCATCTAACTTTGACCTCAACTCTTGAGGTACATGTACATAGCATATACAACCAAAGACTCTAAGATGTGAAATGCAAGGTCTTCTTCCACTCCATGCTTCCTCAGGGGTTAGATGATGTATACCTGATGTAGGACATCTATTCATGATGTATGTGGTTGTATATGTAGCCTCTCCCCAATAACAATGCGGCATATACATTTCGTTGAGCATACACCTTGCTACATCTGCTATGTGTTTGTTCTTTCTCTCTGCTACCCCATTTTGTTGAGGGGTATACCTGCATGTAAATTGTCTTTTGATGCCATTGACCTGCAAAAATTTAGAAAATTCATGGGAGAAGTACTCTTCCCCTCCATCAGATCTCAAAGTTTTGATAAAATTGCCAAATTCCTTCTCCACCTCTGCTTTGAATTTCTTGAAGTAGTGGAACACATCTCATTTGTTTCTAATGCAATACAACCACACTTTCCTTGAGAAGTCATCAATGAAGGTTACAAAATACCTATTTCCAACAAGGGATACTTCTCTTGTTGGACCCCAAACATTCGTGTGAATGAGGTCTAAAACATTTGCACTTACATAGGTACTCTTCTTGAAGGGCAACCTTGATTGTTTTCCTTGTTGGCAAGCTACACAAATTTCATGCAACATTTTAGATGTAAAATTTGGTAGGCCTCTTACCAAGCTCCTCCTTTACATGTCCTTGAGCTTTTGTAGGTTGATGTGACCTATTCGTTTGTGCCATAGATCCAAATCTGCTATCCTCTTGACTCCATATGTGACATACATTGAATGGTGTGGCTGATTTATGTCCATTGTGAACATTATCCCTTCCTTCTTTCCTTTTTCTATGAGCTTGAAACCTGCCCTTGGATCCTCAACAAAACATCCTCTTTAATTGAACCTAACTTGATAGCCTTTTTCTACCATTTGGCCTACCGAAATCAAGTTTTTGGTAATAGTAGGGACATGTAATACCTCTGATAAGCACTTTGCTCTTTGATTTCCTTCGAAACTGATATCTCCCACATGTTGAATGGTATGCTCTGAGTTATAACCTGTTTCCACATGCCCTTGATGCTTTGGGACCTGCAAATTACTAAAAACATCCTTGGACATATGGTTGCTACATCCACTGTCTACATACCATACATCTTCACTAGCTTGAGTTGTATCTTCACCATACGTCATGGCAAGTAAATAATCATTCCCTTGGCTGGATGATGTGTTTGCATAATTACGTTGCCCTTTCTAATTGTTGTTGTTGCTTTGATTCCCTTGTCTTTGAGCTCTATGATAGCATTCATTTGCAAAATGACCGGGCTTACCGCATACAAAGCATCCATTTGAAGTGGTTTGTCCTCTTCCACCAAATCTTGCACCTCTTCCTCTATTTGTGGCTCTTCCACCTCTTTGACCTACATTTTCTTGTTTTCCTTGACCTCTTTGGTTGTTGATATATTTAGGTAGTGATGTGTGTGAACACACTAGGACCGCCGGGGCACTTTTTTCCCTCTTTAGGAGGTTTTCTTCCCCTGGCTTGTATATACGCCTATTGCCCTAATGGGCTACTTATCTTTGTACATTCTCTAGTAATACATTCAGTATTGAGTGTTGTGCTCCAAGCTTCTTCTTCTTCCTTGTGCTGTTTGCATGGTTCTGCAGACGTCTAACTCCAACAATTGGTATCAGAGCAGGTCGTCGCTTCATCTAGGGCGTTGTCGACACTGCTCAGTTTGCAGTCTCAGAATCGCATGAATTTTGGTGAGCATACTCAACGTGTTTCCAAGATCAAAACGACTTCGCTCTGTGGTGCCGAAATTGTGATCTGAGCTTGTTTCGGCCTCCGAATGCACTATCGCAATGCTTGTGCAGGCTATTTTGTCTTTTTATGCCAAAGGTATATACCAGTTTCTATTTGCCAGTTTAAGCGTCTCGAAGTCTGCTACAGGTCTAGCAGAACTCGTATGGGCAGCTCTGTTCAACTTTTTGAGATACAGTCAATTTTTTGCATCAAGTATTTTAGTCACCGGCCATGGCTGAAAGCAGTGATGTATTGCGTATGTTGGCTGTTGAGGATAAGTTGGATGGTACCAACTACCCATTATGGGCTTATATGGTGCGACATGTATTGGTTGCAAAAGGATTGTGGAACATTGTGCAGGGTGTTGAAAGACGTACTGTTACACCTCTGACTACAGGTACTACAAATACAGGTGCTAGAGCTGATGAAGATGGTGTCGAAGATGATATTCCATAGATTCCTGTTTGTGCTGCTGTTTCTACTGCACCTACTGCAGAGCAGATTTGCTAGGATGGCAGAGATGCCCAGGCACATGCATTGATAGCTTTGTCTGTCAAACGTGCCATTATTCCGCACATTCGCTCTTGCAGAACAGCTAAGCATGCTTGGGATACACTTACCACATTGTACCAAGCTAGGAATGAGGCTCGTGTTGCTTACCTCCGAAAACAATTGGAGAGTGAGCACATGAATGAAGGTGATTCTATGGACAGTTTCCTAATGAAGATCAAAGACTTGAAAGAACAATTGATTTCTGCTGATGAGGTTATACCAGATAGCTCACTTGTGAAGACCATTCTGAATGGTCTTTCTGATTCATATTAGAGTTTTGCTTCTACTCTTCATTTGATGATGAAAGGCAATCCGAATGCCTTATCATTTGAGGAGTTAGTCTCTGTTCTGTTGCAGGAAGATCAGTTCAGGCAGAACAGGTCCATTATGCGAGTTGCAGATCAAGCTTTCCTAGCTAGTCAGAAGGGCAAAGGAAAATGGAGCTCTTCAACTAGTGAGCAGAAATCTGCTAATTCTGCATATTCGAAGAAGGAAGACAAAGATGAGAAGAAATCAGAAAAGCAGAAATTGTTTTGTAAGTACTGTAAAGGGAACTAAAGAACTGTCTAAAATTGGCTGCTAAAGAGGCAAAGAAGAAAGAGGCTGGAATGGTTGTTGCAGAGGCCTCTACACCAAAAACAAAGTCTGCAAATCTTGTGCAGAAAGAAGAATGGGTGTTTACTACTGTCTGCAATTTTGACCCATCTTCTCATGAGCAGTGCATGTCTGCAGTAGACTCAGATGTTGTATTTTTATAGTGGGGTGACGAAACATATTACCTCGCAGCGTAGTTTCTTCTCTTCACTTGAGCCTGCCCCTATAGGGAATACTATTACATGCGCCAACAACTCCTCTTATCCTGTTATGGGAGTTGGTAAGATCATTTTGACTACTCCTGATGGTAGTTCTTTCACTTTGTCAGATGCTTTATTTGTGCTAGGGATAAAAAAGAACCTGTTATCAGTTTTTGCATTAGCCAAGATTGGCTTTGTTGTGATATTTGTTGATGACAGGTGTACAATTCATGATCTGTCAAATGGCGATGTGATTATTGCTTTTGGCATTTTATGTCGTTGGCTGTATAAGCTCATAGACTATGAAAGATCTGTAAATGATTTGGCATGTGTAGTAAATGATGCGCAGGCTATGCCAGATGAAATGGTGTCCTCGTTGCCCAAACTTGAGGCACCTGGAAAACATGTTTCTGAAGGCTGTATTTTGGGCAAAATGCAGCGTTCATCCTTTCGAAAAGATGGTTCAGTTCGGGCTACTCAGAAATTACAGCTTGTACATAGTGATGTTTTTGGTCCTATGCAGACACCTTCTTTTGGGAATTATCTTTACTTCGTGACTTTCATCGATGATTTTTCCAGGCATGCATGGGTATATCCATTGAAGGCAAGTCTGAAGTGTTCATGTGCTTCAAACAGTTTTTGGTTTTGGTTGAAAATTTGTCAGCATGTAAAATGGGCACCCTCCGTTCCAATCAAGGGGGGGAATATATATCTTCTAATTTTAATGCATTTCTGGTTGAACGTGGGATAAAACACCAGTGTACAGTGCCGTATACACCTCAACAGAATGGAGTTGCTAAACGAAAGAACAGATCTCTCATGGAGATGGCGAGGTGTATGGTCAAGAGTCAAGCTTTACCTCACAGCATATGTATTGAATACGTGTCCCACTAAAGCGCTGTAGTCTATCACTCCATATGAGGCTTGGCATGATCGCAAGCCATCCGTTGCTCATCTGCGTGTTTTTGGTTGTTTGGCATATGCATTAGTGCCTGAACAACATCACAGAAAATTGGATGATAAAGCAGTAAAATGTATTTTTGTTGGGTACAGTTCTGAAAGTAAAGGCTATCGTCTATATCATCCATAGACTAAACGCATTGTGGTTAGCCGTGATGTTGTTTTTGTGGAAGATGCTATTCAGGCATTGCTTTCATGTACTAAGGAGACATTTGTTAGCTCCAAAGACATGTATGATACTTTGATACCTCTTTTTATAGGTGGACAGTCTAGTGCTCGTGCTAATGAGGCAACTTCTCAGCCTTTGCACGTTTCATGTGATGATGCAGATCATTCCATTTCTGATGGAGATTTACATGATGCACTAGTTGATGAGAGAGATGATATTGAGCAGGCAAAGTTTATGCCAAAATGGCTGGTGCAAACTTTGCATGATAGCAAATTAGATGCACCTCTGTCATATCATACTTGTTTAGGCTCTCATAGTGCCTCTTTTGCATCAGATTGCTATGCTATGGCTGCATCTAGTCTCTGTGATGAGAATGAGCCTGTTTCATTTGATGAAGCACAAAATTCAGAAATTGGATGGCTGCTATGCAATCTGAATATGATGCAATAATGAAGAATGGTACTTGGTCTTTATGTGACTTGCTCCCTGGCAAGAAGGCCATTGGCACTAAGTGGGTATACAAGCTGAAGCATAAACCTCATGGTATAGTTGAGAGGTATAAGGCTAGGCTTGTTGCAAAGGGTTATGCGCAGGAAAGAGGCATTGATTTTGATGAGACCTTTGCACCTACATGCCGTATGACTACTATTCGGAGCATTTGTGCACTTGCAGCCCATCATGGTTGGAATGTACATCAGTTGGACATTAAAACAACATTTTTGAATGGTGACTTGCATGAAGAAGTGTATGTTTTTCAGCCCCGTGGCTTTGTGCAAAAAGGACATGAAAACCAGGTGTGCAGGTTAAAGAAGGCATTATATGGTTTAAAGCAAGCACCACGTGCTTGGTATGAGAAGATACATGCCTATCTGATTGCACATGGTTTTGAGAACAGTCCAACTGAAAGCACCTTATATATTAAGCGTGCTAATGATGTGCTTCTGATCATTGTTGTCTATGTTGACGACATGCTGCTCACTGGTGCTATTGAGAAGCATATTGCTGATTTTAAGGCTGATTTGCATGCCTCATTTGAGATGTCTAATTTGGGGCATTTGCATCACTATTTGGGCATTGAGTTTATGGAAGTTGATGGTAGAATGGCTTTGTGTCAAACGAAATATATTGACAAATTATTGTAGCATTTTGGCTTTGAAGACTGTAAGCCTATTACCACTCCTATGGAGACAGGTTTACGATTGAGTCTTCATGATGCTGGAGATGCATTTGATGCTGTTCTCTATCAGCAGGCTGTTGGATGCTTGATTTACTCATGCATTACTCGGCCAGATATTCAGTTTGCGGTCTCACAGATGAGCAGGTTTATGCATTGCCCAAGAGTCGTGCATTGGAAGGCGGTTAAGCGCATTTTTCGCTACTTGAGTGGTACTCGGCTACTTGGGTTGTTTTATCCCAAGGGGGGATCACTACCGCCAGATTTGCATGCTTTTTCTGACTCAAATTGGGTTGGTTGCTATGACACTCGTGTGTCCACCAGTGGTTTTTGCTTCATGCTTGGTAGCTCATGTATATCTTGGTTGAGCAAGAAGTAGCCTACTGTGGCCACTTCTAGTTGTGAGGCTGAGTATAGGGCAGCTTTCACAGCGACTGTTGAGTGTGTGTGGCTCAGACGCCTTATGGCTGATTTGGGTGTTGGCAAGTCTTCTGCCACCACCATCTTCACTGACAGTTAGAGCGCATTGGCAGTTGCGAGGAACCCTGTGTTCCATGCTCGCACTAAGCACATTGAGGTGCATTATCACTATGTCAAGGAGAGGTTCTCTGCTGGGGAGATCAGCTTGGCATATGTGCCCACGTAGGAGAACATTGCAGACCTTTTCACGAAGGCTCTGCCTAGGGAGAAGTTTGAAGCTTTCCGCAAAGCTTTGGGCTTACTTCCTTTTGTGGAGTGATTTCCACATAGCTTGGCACTTCCTTATACATGAGTGCCAGCTCCTTGTTCACTGCATCACTCTCAGGGGGGATTTGTTGATATATTTAGGTAGTGATGTGTGTGAACACACTAGGACCATCGGGGCACTTTTTTCCCTCTTTAGGAGGTTTTTTCCCCCGGCTTGTATATATGCCTATTGCCCTAATGGGCTACTTATCTTTGTACATTATCTAGTAATACATTCAGTATTGAGTGTTGTGCTCCAAGCTTCTTCTTCTTCCTTGTGCTGTTGGCATGGTTCCGTAGACGTCTAACTCCAACATTGATTGCTTTGATATCTTCCTCTTCCTCTTGTAGCACCTCGGTTGTTTCTTCCTCTTCCTCTACCTGCATACAAAAATTGCCCTTGGCTATCCTTGGCATTATGACCACCAAGGTTCATCTTCTCTGTCACCATGAGAGTGATTAGTTTATCAAAATCAGGAAGAGAGTCCCTTACATACACTGAAGTTGTGAAAGCCCTCCATTTTTCATCATCCCTAAGTGCATTTAGGGTGTGGGCGATAAGATCGTCATCATCTAGGGCACAACCGATTGACCCTGGTGCATTTGCAAGCTCTTTAACCTTTAATATGTAATCATTAGTACCTTGAGAGGGGATTTTCCTAAGATTATTTAGCTCATTCTTGAGCTGAATTTCTCTAGCTTTTGTGGAGGTTGAATACAATCTCTCCAAGCACTCCCACATCTTCTTCGATGTATCCAAATCTTGAATATGCCCTATGTTGGTAGTAGTCAAGGTACCCAAGGACTCACAAGACAAGGAAGTCAAAGAAGGGATTCAGAGCGAAGAGAAAGCACCAACAGACAAAGTAGTCAACGAAGATCGGGCAAGTAGGCCATCCAAATTTTTCCATGAAGTAATACTTCCTAAATAGTGAATTTAGTCACTCTGCATCATTGTAAATACCATTTCACCTTTTTGTAGCTCCATTTTGTGCAAGCCAAGGAGTCCTTGAGCTTGAGGAGTATTAGAAGTATCATCGTACCAATTTTCATGATTTTTAGATTCCGTTTGAGCCTCCAAATAGGCCCTAGAACCTAATTTTTAACTAGGCTGGACACTAGGTCTGGACAGGGCCAAAAGCTAGTCAAAAACTATAAATAGAGCTAGAGAGCTCATTTTTGAGGTTAGCTTGTAATAGATTTGAACTTGTAAGAGCAGTTTTGAAGTAATCTAAGGAAATCCATTGTCTTTCCCTTTGTCTTGCCGTGTGTGCACGTGTGTGTATGTGTGTGCATGTTAGTGTGCTTCTCACTCACGCACTTGTGCCATCACTTGTTCGAGGTCTTCATACCATCCTCACGTCTTCCTAGATTGACATTAAAGGAGGTGCTACTCATCACTGAGCTTCACCAAATTTTGGCGCCATTGCCGGGGATCGAGCTTTGAGGACGAGCGTGTGATGGTAAGACATAGAGTTGTGACGTTGGCATTGTAGGTAATCTCTTTACTTTTTCTTACTTTTCTCCTTCTTACCTCACCAACATCATCCTCACCATATCCGATCTCCATCTCCATCATCGCAAAAATTTCAGTTTTTGATCATATCACCTTCTCCCTTCCATTTCCCTCATTCCACTTGTGAGAGAGAGCGAGAGAGGGATTTGTGTGCGCTGCTTTTGCATGTTTTTTGAGCTTCCTTGCAAGTTTTTGTTGTATCATCCTGTCCAGCAGGCTACACAGGTACAAACAAGCTCGGAACTGTCTTTGTGTCGCAGACCTCTGTCGATCGCGATCGACAGAAAATTTCATCTTTTGGTAAAACAAGGCAGACCACAATGACACACATGAGGATCACATTCCAAATCATCACTTGAAATTAAAAAATTCCGTGTTTCTTTATCAATCACGACCGACACCATCGATCGCGATCGATAGCCACGATCGATAACCTCTGTCAATCGCGACCGACAGACCTGTTGATCGCGACTAATAGACCCCACGACTGACCGACTGGCTCGTAGGATTCAGTCAATCGTGGAAATTTGATGATTGACACTAGAATTTGCATGTACACGTGTCCATCGCGACGGCTAGGCCCACGATTGACTGAAATTTTGCTGAAATTCTCGAAAACAGTGTCGATCGCGATTGACACCATCGATCGCAATTGATAGGACTCACGACTGACTCTGTCGATCACGATTGACACTGTCAATCACGATTGACGTGTCGATCGTGACCGACAGGCCCCGACAGACACCTCTGCAATCACGATTGATAGACCTGTCGATCGCGATTGACAAGGTTTTTGGCCAAAATTTTAGGGTTTTTTAATTCCAATTTTTGGAGTAATTTTGGACTTGAAAATCACACATTTAGAGTATTGAGAGGCCTCTACACTAGTAATCTGAGAAAAAGCCGGGTTGCCTGTTGACCTGTTTTACCCTGTTTTAACTCCAAAACCCTGAACAGTCATAACTTTCTCATACGAAATCCGTTTGCTGTGATTTTTGTTTTGTTGGGAAGCTCGTGGGGAGTACTATCTTTGAAGTGAGCATACCCAGGGGGAAGAAAAACTAAGGGATCTCTAGAATTGTTTCTATAGAGACATGTTGCAAATTGACATGTGAATTACATGAATGAAAGTGATTTTTTGTGTCCTTTGAATCAAAGTCTTGAGCTAACTTTGGGACTTTTACAGGTCCACTGAGAGCACTAGAAGGCATCTAAAGCAAGGGCATTCCACAAGCTTGAGAACGGGGTTCTTGAGCACTAAAGATCAAAGGATCAACAAGTGAGGTTGGAATACTCTCAACTCCCTCTGTCAATTCCTAGCTTAGGCTAAGTGCGAATAGTTCTAGAAGTAAGTCAGGGCGATGATAGGCATCTATCAAGTTGAAGACTACCTAAATACTCAAGTTCAAGCTAAAACATAATCTGTGTGTGATTGATAACTTTAAAGGAAAGGAACTTAACATGGAACGATCAACTAAAACAGCAAAAATTAACTTAAGTATTCCTGACGACGTGATATCATACAAGATCATACACATGATAATCAATTAAAAAGAACCAAGTGACTGATACAAATTGATCGGCAATGAGGCTGTACCTTGGGTAAAAATTGGGATTGCTCAGCTAAGCATATGAACCTTAGATTAGGACGACACCTAGGGAGAGATAGACAGAGTCTTAGGTCTTCAAAGGCTAGTGTCAATCATACTGCTAGGTCTTGGGCCCAACAGTTGAGCCATCATTCGTACTACCCTAGCTCTGAGACTAGTGAGTCAGAGATGTCTCAAGGTATGGAGAGAACCATAGGAAGTTCAGGTGTGCCATACTTACAACGGGTAGAAGGCCCTTACAAGACACAACTCGAATACCTTAAGACCAACCAATTAGGTGCTTGCATCTATGAGGATGGCCTAGGCAGATCTGTGGTCCAGATTAAAAACCCTGACCAACCCATTGGAATTGAACATCCAGCAGTCAAGTTTGAAAATGGAGCATACTTGGACAAAGAAGGAACCATCTATGTAGTCACTAGCCACCCAGATAGGAGAGATGAATTCGGAAATGTGATCCCAGAGACGGACATAGGTGACCTAGAGCAAGGAAACTCAGGTGGAGAGCCTAAAACCCCTCGAGGCAAATCTGTTCTTACCAGAATCCTCACACCAGAGTGGATTCCCCAGGACAATAAGAGCATAGACTTGCTCTTCAACTGAGAGACCGATGAAGCCTTTTGGAGGTATAAGACTAATCAACCAAATGAGGTAGGAACAATCACGATTTATGAGTTCAAAGATCCTGATAGCCCAGGCAAAGTGACCTATTTAGACCATACTTTGGAAAGGATCTTTGTGGTTACAGAACATGGTAGGCATGCCTACACTTGGAAGCGTGAATTTATTTTTCCCCAACCGAGATCAAATGTCTCTTATGGCCACCCAAGAGCTGGAACATCCCAAGCTCATGGAGCTCAAAGAGACAGGAATAGAGATAGACCTGAGGTAAGCTTTGCCAACCCAATAGGAAGAGAACGAACGCGAACAGAGATGGATAGAGAAGAAACATAGAGAACTAGGGGCCCAAGAAACCTAAGAAATGCTGATGATTTTCCGTTGCCAAGACCTAAAGAGCACACAAGGACTTTGAGACCTACACAGCTAGTTAAGTGCATGAAGAATTACTTCGATGGCACATGAGATCCATACGATCATGTGGCTGAATTTAGGCAAGTCCTTAGAGATGAACAAGTTGAGGACCTATTCACGCAGTACAATGCCTTTGGTCTAACCCTTAGGAACACATCTCTTACGTGGTTTCAACCACTAAATGAGAGGCACTTCAGGAACATAGACCAACTTCTGGAGGCATTCATTATTGAATTCTCTAAGAGTGGCATAAGGCATTATACTTCCTCACTGATTCATAGCTTCAAGCAAACCCCTCAAGAGACGGTCAGACTTGCAGGAAGACGCTTTAGGCAATATCTAGAGAGATGTCTGATTCCTGAGCTACCCACTCCAGCCAAACAAGTGGCTTTATTCCTAGATGGACTGCTAAGTACCAAATTGAGATCATATGTGTACTTAAAGGACCCTAGGACAATAGAAGAGTGTGTGCGCATGTGCATAGACATCGAGGATAACCTAGGGGAGGAACTAGAACTTTCAAAAATCTACAAAGATTCAGATACTTCTACTAGCCTCTCTTCCATGCAATCCACATCTATTGAGGAACTCGTAGAGAAAGTAGCTCAAAAATTAGGTGTCTCTAGCAAACAAATCCCAACCTTTGCCCTAGTTAAACGGTGCTATACTTGTGGAGGTGACCATATGGCGAACGTATGCCCCATCATGGCTCAACCCCAAGTGAATCATAGTAGCCAGTACTGCACCATAGAATGGAGGTACACCAATCACACTGCACAAGATTGCCCCTACAATAAGCAAGCGGTTAGGCAAACCTACCCTCAGCCCTATCCACAACAGGGAAGATATCAGAACCAGTACCCTCCACAGCAATATGTAGACCACAGCAACCTTATCAACAACCCTACCAAAATCAACAAAGGCCTCAGCCTCTGTTAGCTCAGCAACCTCCTCCAACCAATGTGATCCCAATAAAGTATGCAGCTAAGTATGCAGCTACAGAAGAGAACCTGAATAGAGCCATAGTGCCAGTGACACCATTGCTTTCAGAAAGTGACCGTAGTGACCATAGCTTTGATTCTACAGATATTGATAGCCCCAGGCTTATTACATGCAGTCTCCTGAACATGGTGAGTCCTACTATAGTGAAGAACCGAGTGAACCTAGTTGGGAGCCAGATTACGCAAATGTCATGTATGCGAATCCCAACTCTAGACCTCAACCTAAGCAAGTAAGACTCCCATTCCCTAGAGGACCGTGCTTCAGATGTCAGGGAGATCACCTCATTCGTGATTGCCCAATGCCTGCACCTACACAACCCCAGTCAGTAACGATCCATGGCTTTTGCCAAGATTGTGGAAAGGAGCATCTCTTACAAGATTGCCCAAAGAATCCCAATACTATGCCAAAAATCACTCCTATTAACGTTATTGGGTTAGTTGTAGACTCCATAGGGAGTGTGACTTCCACTGCACCAGTGCAAGTGGTCACTAGAGCTCAAGCTAAACAACAAAACCAAAGCGTAGGCCATGAAAAGAGTTCTGAAGCTAGTGAAACTGAGAGCATGACCAAGAAGAGGACTAGAGCTTGGAGAGATAGCTGCAAAAGAATCAAAAGGCAATGGGCCAAGAAGATGAGTGAACTTGAGGAGAGTCTCAGAGAAACGAGAGCCAAGATAACCGAACTCACATCTCAAACTCCCTCTCTCACTACCCCTCCACCACCATTCCCATCTCCATCTGATCCACCACCTTACAACCCACCTCACACGACCCCACCACCCCTTAGAGTAGGATCAGTATTAGCAGATCCCACTCTTGAGGACTTAAATATGATGCTTAAGGCATACCAGGCCAGAATCCAAGAAGGGCCAAACATAACCGATCATGAAAAGTGTTACCCTAGAGCGGAATTAGAGCTTGAACAAACCAAAATTTGTGCTAAGATGGTGGAATTGGATCAAACCATGTTTGAAACCAGTCGCCTCTTTAACATCTCTAGTTTAGCTAAGATGCAGTTGCACTTTGATGGACTGCTAGAAAGATTGGAGAGGCTAATAGCACAATCAGAAAAGGAACCCGCCTCTCAAAATAAGGGCAAACCAATTGAAAGGCTAAGCCTTCCCACCCAAGAAGCTGATGTGCCCAACTCCACAGAGACAGACACATCTTCTTCTATGAACAAGTATTCACCAGAATTCTTGTGAGAGATTCAAGAAGAAAAATGGGCCAAAGAGAGTGAAGTCCCTCCTCCCTTTGAACTTGTGGATGACACACATGATCAATTACCACAAGATATTCCCTCCATTTATGGAAAGCAACAGAGCACTCAATCCCAAGAGAGATTAGACTTTGAGTCTAACTCTATACAGCAATTACCCCACTTCACAGGCCCATGGGAAGCTAAGTCTACTTGTATGAGAGCACCCACGGTCATGGTATGAAACGAAGACTCAGTCATACCTAGGAATACGGAGGTAGTGAAAAACACTAAAGTGCAATGCAACCTCACTTTAGAAGAGCTAATCAAAGTTAGGCCAGAGCTATGGAAACATGTAGCTAAACAAGTGCCTGAAATAGCTAAACCCCGTTCCCATGTAGGCTCCCATAGAACAGTGCCAAAAATTCCTCTAGACAAGATAGGAGATATGAGCGAAGGAGAAGAAGGAAACACCTATCTTCCCATTACCCAACCACTTCCCTATGGAAGCGATGGGGCAAGCCAGCACTCAGGCCCACGAGGATGAAATTGCAGATGGCCGATGGTCATATTGAGAGACCCTTAGGACTGCTTGAAGGAATAACTCTCACTACTTGTGGTGTAGAGTTTGAGCACACATTTGCTATCTGTGACTTTAGCAAGAACCATGCCTATGAGATGATTTTGGGAAGACCATTTATGCAACATTTTCAAGTGGTACAGGATTGGGGAACCAATTCCTTGTATTTGCAACACTTAGGTGTCACAACCAAAGTGAATCTCAAAGATTACTCTCATAGAGATGTCCCTCCTATCCAATGGAATCCCATCCATAGAGCTAAAGATGATACGGATTCAGTGCATTCCATAGGATGAGGATCCTCGTGGATGCATGAAGACACCCACTTATGGATGTGCAAAGTGGTAGTAGAAGAGGAGAAGAGAGAAAAAGCCAGAGAGGTAGGTGCGAAAGAGACACATAGATCAATTCAAGACCCAGCCTATGCACCTGTAGTATTTCCTGATGAAGAATTTGAACCTCATGGTTGGGCAGAAATTCTAGCAACAATGGATGTAGCCATCAATGAAGAACAATGGACACCCCACTCTGATGAGGATGGCTATGACATTTCAGTCTTCTCAATAGAGCCAATTATGGGAGATGCAGTTTTAGAAGAATGTGAACCTAGCCCTGATGCATTTGAGGATGCAAGTGACTCCGATCTAGAGTCAATCATTATGGACCCACCTTTTGCATCAAATGAAGAATACTTCTATGAAGTAGAAGCTCATCCTCAGAGACATGGAGAGCTTACAAATGATGTGAGATTAACCACACAAGTGACTGCCAAGAGTGAAGGCAAGAAGAGGAAGAAGAGAGAAGTCACACGAGAAGAGGAAGAATCTTTGTTTGAGGTCCCTGAAAATTTTAAGAAGTACAAAATTGATGATAGGAGAGTCATGATAAGAATGCCTAAACGTGAGGCACAATCAGGGGAAGCCTATGATAACAAAGAAACCACCAAGAAAATAGTTGTAGCCATAGAGGAAGGAGAAGAAAGGTGCACCTACATAGGACATGACCTGACGGAAGAAGAAGAGCAGGAGTTGATAGCCTTGCTAAGGGAGTATAGAGATGTATTTGCTTGGAGTTACAAGGACTTAAAAGGCGTAGACCCTAACATATGCTCACACACTATCCCCATGACCTCAGATGCCAAACCCTCCAAGCAGAAGCCATACACTTATAACGATAACTACGCTGCTAAGATCAAAGAGGAGATAGATAGACTGGTAGAAGCTGGATTCATCTATGAAATTGAGCACACTGAGTGGGTATCCCCCATTGTAACGGTGCCCAAGAAGAATGGAAAGCTACATGTGTGCATTAACTTGAAGAAGGTTAATGTAGCCACTATTCGAGATAACTATCCGCTTCCTATCACGGAACATCTCTTAGAAAGAGTAGCAGGCAAGGAAGTATACAGTTTCCTTGACGGTTTTTCTGGCTACAATCAGGTAGCCATTGCTCCCGAGGACCAACATAAGACTGCTTTTGCCATAGAATGGGGCATATTTGCCTTTAGGGTAATGCCATTTGGGCTTATCAATGCTCCTGCAACCTTCCAGAGATTGATGTGCCATGTATTTAAAGAGTTCTTGAGGAAGAATTTAGAGGTCTATGTTGATGATCTCTATGCTCATTCCAACATTAGACAGACACATATACCAGAACTTAGGCAAATCTTTGACAAATGTAGAGAATATCAAGTCTGCCTGAACCCAGAAAAGTGTGTTTTTATGGTCAGGCAAGGCAAGATTCTAGGACACAGTGTGAAAGAATGGCATATCCATGGATGAAGAGAAAGTAAGAGCCATAGGAGAGTTATCTAGGCCAAGGAATGTCAAGGAAGTACAAGCTTTCATGGGGCATTGTGGCTATTACCTATGCTTTATACACATGTACGCCATCATTGCCAAGCCACTGTACGGACTTTTGACCAACTTTGAGTGGACTAATGAATGTGAGGACTCTTTCAATGAGCTCAAAAGGAGATTGTGTTCAGCACCAATCTTGACCACACCAGATTGGAATAAGCCCTTCCATGTTCATGTGGATGCATCCAATTATGCTATTGGATGTGTGCTTGCACAACCTACGGGCAAAGGTAATATGGATCTTCCAATTGCCTATGCTAATAGACAGTTGAATGCAGCTAAACGAAATTATACCACCACTGAACGAGAGGGATTAGGCATGGTATATGCAGTTAAAAAGTTTAGACATTATTTGCTTGCAAATAAGTCTAAATTTTTTACCGATCATCAGGCATTATTGTACTTGGTAAAGAAACCATGCAATACAGGCCAATTAGTAAGATGGTTTCTCTTGCAATGGAATATGACTTTGAGGTCGTGGTGAGGAAAGGCAAGACTCACTTGAGAGCAGACCATCTCTCTAGGCTCACATCTGGAGAAGCCCCACAAGGAGTATCAAATGACCTTCCTGATGCTTACTTGTTTAATTTGGAAGTTGTACCTTAGTGGGCTAAGCCATTAGTGCCTGTGTTGACATACGGGCCTAATCACCCAGTCATAAACACTCACGATAGGGAGGTAGTAAAAGCCCAGAAGTACCATATCATGGCAGGAAGTATGTACAAACAGACAGATCAAGGGATATTGGCTTGTTGTGTGGAAGAGGACGAGTACGCAAAATGGTTGCAATTAGCACATGTAGGTGCATTAGAGCAACACCATTCGAGGCAAAGAACTTTACAGACACTAAGGAGACTCAGAGTGCATTGGCCTACTATGGAAGCTGATGTACATAAGATGTGTAAAGAATGTCCAATCTATCACACTAAACCACCTGTGGAACATGCCACTCTTTATCAAGTGTCCATAGTGCTAGATTGGAGTGAACCACTAGTAGCTTTCTTGAGGACGAAAACATTCCCACAAGATATGACATTGGCCAAACAACGAAGTGTAGAAAAAGAAGCCCTAGATTACTTACTCATTGGTGATAATCTATACAAGCGTGGTAAAGATGGTTACCTTAGATTATGTGTCCATGAGAGTGAATACCTCAAGATATTGGAAACTGCTCACCAAGGTGCAGCAGGAGGACATTTTGGACCAGATCGAGTGATCAAGGCTATACTATTTGCAGGTCTTTGGTGGCCGACCCTTCACATGGATGCACATACCTATGTGAAGCAGTGTGATGTCTGTCAGTGAACTCAGTATCCTATACGCAAAGATGAGATGCCTTTGAAACCTATGATGGGTGGACGTGCATTCTCTAAGTGGGGAATAGACTTTGTTGGTCCGATTAATCCCCAAGCTAAGGGTTCACATGCTGGATATATCATTGTGGCCACAGATTATCTAACCAAGTGGGTAGAGGTAAAAGCCACCACAAAGAACGATGCTCAAACGACAGCTAAGTTCTTATTTGAGAATGTGTTCACTAGATACGGGCTACCCATAGAGCTAGTAAGTGATAGAGGCACCCACTTCTTGAATGAAGTTATTGAAAATCTTCTCCAAGAATTCTTGGTAGTACACAAGAAGTCTGCTCCCTATCACCCACAAGCTAATGGGCAAGCCGAAAGCACAAACAAGATTCTATGCAATGTGCTTACCAAATTAGTGAATAATAAGCGCTCTGATTGGGACAAACAACTACACCATGTTGTTTGGGCATACCGAGTTGCTTATGAAACGGTACTCCAAGCCACACCCTTTCAGATGGTATTTGGCCAAAATGCAGTGCTACCATTGGACTTCTTGATACCTACACTAAAGGTAACACAGTAGCATGAGTGCACGGGTCATGAACTCTCTTCGAGGATTTTTTATCTTGAACGACTAGGCGAGACAAGACTAAGAGCTGCAACAGGTATATATGCTGCTAAGAAAAGACAGAAGGCGTACTTTGATGCCCATGTTGAGGATAAAGGCTTGAAGGCCGGAGACTTAGTTTTGGTGTATACCCTGAAACAACATGCGGGAAAGCTAGAAAGACGTGGTTATGGACCTATGATCATCAATAGGATTTCAACTAGTGGAGCAGTACAACTAGCCACTTTAGAAGGCGATATTCTCCCTAATTACATAAGCGGATGCAGAGTCAAGTTATATCAAGAACCCCTGACTGAAGAGATGCTAAATAGACTCAGCACTACCGAGAAATGCAAGGAAGAAGAACAACAAATTCGAGAAGAAGCTCAGGCAGAAGCATTGGAACGCATCCGAAGAATGAAGTTGAGAAGACACGGTAGAGATCAGCCTAGGACAGATGACTATGTGCTGTTGGAAGTGAGGTAGGCCCTTAGGCTCATGTCACAGGTCCATGGTTCCATAGTTCCAGTCATGTACAACATTAATTCCAGCAATCTTCCATATTGACAAAACATGAACATACCACAACTTAATCATACAGATGATGAGACAAAGATAGAGAAAGAATAGACGTCATGTGTAAGGTGTTACGTAAGCCATCGCTTACTCATAGTATCATATATACCAATGTTCAATGTACAATGTGGGAGCAACACTCTCAACCACTCTATGTGATGAGAAATAGATAATTGAGTGAATGTACAATGTAACAAACATATTCAGATGTATGGGCAATAATCTGAATATACATGAGATGTGTGACCTTATAGGTTATAGAAGAGTGAATATGAGTGACTGAATGAGGAAGGATCAGTGTAAAACTGATGGTCAACAAACCTACATCTAAACTTAGGCTATGGAAGACCCTAAGTTAGATACATGTGTGAAAAGATCACATACTTATAAAGTAGCATAGAATGCTAACAAGATTGTTGCTGGAAATCCTCAAACTCATGTGAACACACCTTCTCAAACACCTCATAAAAATATGCATAAAGCATATAAGTATTGATTCTCTTGTACCTATGCCGAATAGGACTCCTTCTGATATGAATGCCACAGCCTCCATAAACTTCAAGTAGTACCTGTGTGCATAAAGAGAATATGTACCTGAATACTTAACATAAGATGTGAATCTTATGTTAATCACCATCTAATGTCTTTGAAGTAGCCCAACATCTTCTTGTAGAAGACAATCTTCAACCTAATATCTTCCTGTAGAAGATAATCTTCAAATACACCATGTAGATGGCCCCATCCAATGTCTTTGAAGTAGCCAGACATCTTCTTGTAGAAGATAATCTTCAACCTAACATCTTCTTGTAGAAGATGATCTTCAAATACATCATGTAGATGGGCGATCCTCACCATCAAGCTGCTAATAATCAAGTATTCTTACCATGAACAAGAGATGACCTCCTCTCCATGAGCTAGAGTGTGAGCACACCCTTTATCTTCTCCAAGAAGAATCACCAAGAAGAACTCCATAGCTACTCCTGAACATGCTTCAAGTTAGCACCATGGCTGCCCCATGTGCTAGAAGAAACACCACCTCTACTGAGGTCCAAGCTCTAGAAAGCTTGTGTTGATCCTAGGTGAAGGATACTTAGAAGAGACCCAAGGTGCTTCTTATATAGTACTCTTGATCCCTCAAAAGCACCAATAAAGCACTTTGTAAAATCTACGATCGCTAAAAGAAGAAAAAACTATTCCGTCGGCTTCTTTCGTATTCAGCTTTTTATCGTGCCATTATCTTTTGATAGTAAAGCAAAAGCATAATTTATCGCACTACATCGTTGCTGGGCACGGGATTCGAACTCGCGTGCCGAATTTGAGAAACGTTTGACTTATCCACATCGCCTAATGGTTTTGCTTGTACAAAGACTAAACTGAATAGCTATAGTATCTGTATACTGTCAGCTATGTGGACTATTGGGACATTGTTTTCCAACAATCCCCCCTGCAATGTCACATTGGTACAACCTGGTCTAGATGTGAAAATTATCAAAGCTGCAAAGTAGCACAAGCTTCAAGCTTGTACTTCTGTCACTTCAGAACTTTTCTTCAAAAGTCTTCTTCAAAACCGAATTTGACTTTCCTTCAAAAAACTTGAACTTGTTGAATATGAACCATAATACTTGAGAAAATATGCAAACTAGATATCCAATAGTGTACACATCAAGCAATCACTGCTTGACAACTAATATAGCATGAATTGTCTCTTGAACCTGCTATCTCCTGTTTTCACAAACCTGAAAACATACACTAGGATCCACATATTTGCATTTACCAAAAAAGTTTTCTCAACGTACTTCTGTTGTGTCATGTAAATACACTAAACAAAATCAGGAACTAAATCCTGGAACCTGTGACTGACAACTCACAACTTAGTGCATTATGAACATTGCTGGTTCATCTCTGACTGTACTCAACTCAATATGAGTCAAAAAATCTATGATGTCATCATGTCTTCATCCTTTAAATCCTTCATACTTCTTTCCTTCAGAACTTGGTATAAACATATATGTGCGCATTGATGGGGGAAGTATCTCAACCCCTAAGCAATGATGAAGCGCGAATGACCTCCACAGGTATCCTTCTTTGACCTCTGCACACCAAAAATGCTCTTACTCAGAGCTTATGCAGAGAACTCCAGTGAGCTTTTGTAGACCTGTAGTAGACACCAAGGGCTTTCCAAAAAAACAAATTTCACTTGAAATGGATGCTTACACAAGGAGAAACAATGTCTACAACATGAGCTAGTTGAATGCTCACAACTGCTAGTCAAGCAGAGACCTCACTTCACTCCAGCAAACTTTTCTCAGAGATTATACAGAGAATGAATCTCAAACTTGATTCAACTTTAGAGCACTCTAATAGCTACCCAATGACACCAAAATCATAGCAAATGGATACATAGAGAAGGAGAACCAGCCCTTACAACAGAGAGCAAAATATTTCCAACAGAGCCTACACAAAGAGAGATATATCAATCACACAACTTCACTAAAATCAATGTTGCTCTCAGCTTACTCAGAGAATGCTTCAGAGAATTGGTAAGCATAAAATAGACTCTTATAGCTATCCAATGAGACAAGAATTACATCAAATGGATACCATATGAGGGAGAACCAATGCTAACAACTCAGGGGTAGAGAGTTGCAACACTGCCTGCGCACACACATAGATATGCCTACTAAAAGAAAACAAACAAGCAAGCAAGGGGGTTGCTTAAGCAAGGGGCTTGCTTATCACAACTCCAGCACTTAGTGCTCACTTTACATGAGCTAAAACTCCAAGAAGATGGCCCAAAAGAAGTCGGGATACATGCTCCTTTTATAGTGAGAGGTGTGCCCCTAAAATCTAGGAACTACCTTTCCAAATCAGCCTCCTAACTTAGAGGAATTAGTTGAGATGACTTGGGGAGTGGTTGAGTGACTTTTCTTGATGGAATCTCGTGGCTTTTGGCTTCCTTTGATTGCTCCACATGTCCATAAAAGATTCCCCACGAATTTTTAGCTTGAAGCTTGACTTTTAACACTCCCCCTCAAGCTTCAATTCTTCATCCTCATCCAAGCTCCTTCATGTTGATGCATTGCTTGAATTTTGAAATCTTCATCCCATCCAAAGCCTTTGTAAACATGTCCGCAACTTGGTCCTTGGTACCAATATGATGTACTGAAACTTCCTTGGATATCACCTTTTCCCTTATGAAGTGATAGTGCACTTCAATATGCTTGGTTCTAGCATGATAGACAGGGTTCGATGCTAGATGAATGCTACTCATGTTGTCACAAAAAATTGGATATGTGTCAACCTGCAAATTAAGCTCCATAAATAACTTCTTAATCCACATTAGCTCACATGTGACTTGAGCCAAAGCTCTATACTCAGCCTCGGTGGAAGATAATGCCACCGTGGGTTGCTTCTTTGAAATCCATGAGATGATCTTGCTACCTAGCATGACTAGGTAACCACTTGTACTCCTTCTATCTTCCTTCGAACCGGCCCAATCGGTATCGGAATAAACTTTGACCTGCATATCATCATCAAATGAGTAGAACAATCCTTCATTTATAGTGGCTTTGAGATATCGCAACATTCTTCTTGCAGCTTGCAAGTGTGTAGTCATTGGACTATGCATAAATTGTGATAACACTCCAACTCCATATGCTATGTCGGGCCTGGTTATTGTGGCATAATTGAAAGAGCCTACAATAGATCGATACAAAGTTACATCCTCTAATGGCTCTCCATCAATGGAGCTTAGCTTTACATTAACTTCCATGGGATTTGAAATAGGCTTGCAATGTAGCATCCCAAACCTCTCAAGTAGGTCTAGAATATACTTCCTTTGTATGAGCATAATACCTTCTTCTTTGTATACAACTTCAATGCCAAGAAAATACCTAAGATCTCCAAGATCAGAGATCCTAAACTCCTTTCCAAGCTTTGCCTTGATCTCCTCAATGCCCTTTGTATCATTACCTGTAATGATAAGATCATCTACATACACACACATGTAGACCACAAGTTCTCCTCTTTGTTTGATGAAGAGAGATGGATCCGCCTTGCATTGATTGTAACCACATTTGATCAAATAGTCCACCAATCTTTGGTTCCAAGCCCTTGGAGCTTGCTTTAGGCCATAAATTGCCTTCTTCAACCTACAAACATGATGTGGAAACTCTTTATGAAAAAAACCTAGTGGTTGCTCCATGTATACCTCTTCTTCCAAGTCTCCATTGAGAAAGGCATTCTTGAAATCCAATTGGAAGAGCTTCCATCCTTTGCTAGCAGCCATTGCAATGAGTGTCCTAATGGTGCTCATCTTTGCCACGGGGCTGAATGTCTCTTCAAAGTCCACTCCATAGGTTTGTGCAAAACCCTTGGCCACCAATCTTTCTTTGAACCTAGAAATAGATCCATCTGAATTCCTCTTTACTTTATACACCCACTTATTACCTATTACCTTCATGTTATCCTTCTTGGGCACTAGAGTCAATGTTTGATTCTCCTCAAGTGCGTCGATCTCTTCTTGCATTGCCTCTTTCCATTCGGTGTACCTGCTTGCATCTTCATAGCAATCGGGCTCATGATCTTCTACTACTTTGTTCATATATGCATAATGTGTTGCCATGTATGAATCATAAGTAAACCTTTGAGTTGGATACTTAACTCTAGAAGACTTCCTTTCTTCACCTTTTGGAGGAATAAACCTCCTTTGCCTTGGGAACTTGATCTCTTTCTTTGACGTGGCTTCTTTCTCCATCATGTGTCCATCATCTTCAACTTCATTACCTTCTTCATCCAACTCCACCAATGTTGCTTTGCCTTTGTTGATTGATTGTGCTTCATAGCTTGATGAAGATCTCCCCCTCCATGGTGAGTTCATGCTTGAACTATCTTCATTGATGGAACACCTTGGGCCGCTTAGCTCTAGGTCGATTTGTTCTTCATCATGTCCATGCTTTTCTTCTTCATAGTCCTGCATACAATCATACTTCTTATACCAAGGGAGTAGCTCATCAAATGTTACATCCCTTGATATCCTCAAGTCCTTTGTGTTTGGGTTGAAGCACCTGTAACCTTTATGATCATTTGAATATCCTAAAAACACACACTTTTCTGCCTTTGGTTGTAGCTTGTGCCTCAATTCACTTGGCACATGTACATAACAAGTACATCCAAATATCTTCAAGTGGGAAAGATCAGGTTTCTTACCATAATAGGCTTGATATGGTGTCAAGCCATGGATCCCTGAGGTAGGAGCCCTATTAATTAGATACACGGCGGTATTTGCTGCATCACTCCAAAACATGTTAGGTACATTCATCTCATTAAGCATTGCTCTAGCGATCTCGGCAATGTATCTATTCTTTCTCTCTGCTACTCCATTTTGTTGGGGTGTGTACCTGCATGTTACTTGCCTCTTGATGCCTTGATCCATTAAAAAATCAGAAAACTCATTTGAGAAATATTCTCCCCGTCCATCGGACCTTAGCTTCTTGATATATGTACCTGTTTCCTTCTCTACCATTGCCTTGAATGCTTTGAAACATGTAAACACATCTGATTTGTTTTTGATGAAATAAACCCAAACCATCCTTGTGCAATCATCTATAAAAGTGACAAAGTACTTGTTACCTCCAATGGATTGCTCTTTCGTTGGCCCCCACACATCTGTATGTATCAACTCCAATGGATGTTGGCTTATGTAGCCACTCTTCTTGAATGGAAGTCTCGCTTGCTTCCCTAGTTGACAAGATTCACATAAATGCTTCATACCTTGTCCTTGGAAGTTGGGAAGACCTTCAACCAGCCTCTTGAATTGCATTTCCTTCATTCTTTGTATGTTGATGTGACCTATCCTCTTGTGCCACAAGTCCAACTCCGAAATCCTCTTGTTTCCATATGTGAAGTAGACATGTTGAGTAGAATGAGAATTTACCTCCAAAGTGAAGAGTCTCCCTTGCTTCTTTCCTCTTGCTATGACCTTGTAACCTTGCTTAGGGTTCTCCACAAAGCATCCACCTTTGTTGAACCTTACTTGATAGCCTCTTTCAACCATTTGCCCAACGGACACCAAGTTCTTTGTGATGGTAGGTACATGCAAGACATCCTTGAGACATCTTCATTCCTCCTTGTCATCCAAAGCTACATCTCCAACATGGGAGATCTCATGGGCTGTATCATCACCTGTTTCTACATGTCCTTTACCTTTGGGAACATGTAGATTAGTAAACCAAGAAGCATTGCAACTCATATGGTTGCTACATCCACTATCAATATACCAAGTGTTATCTACTTTGCTTGAATTCCCATTCATGTGCATCATCAAGAGATTGTCATTTTCTGAACTTGTAGAAGCATAATTACCTTGGCCTTTGTATGAAGAACCTTGATTATAGTTCCTTTGGTTTCCTCCTTGGTAGCAATCTCTAGCATAGTGGCCAAACTTGCCACATATGTAACATCCTTCGCCATCTTGATTCCTGTTTTGTTGATGTCGTCCTCCTCTTCCTCTTGATCTTCCTCTCCCTCTTTGTGATGAGGTGCCTTGGTCATGTCCTTGATTTCTTGAGTGGCCTTGCCTTCCTCCAAACCTTCCTTTGCCCCTTCCTTGTCCTTGTCTTCCTTTGCCCCTTTGATTACCTGCATAGAAAACTTGTGCATCTTTGCTTTTAGTTGAACTTCCACCTATGTTCATTTCTTCGGTGACCATGAGAGCAACCAATTGCTCAAAATCGGGAAGATTATCCCTTACATAAACTGAAGTGGTAAAGGGTTTCCACTTCTCATCATCTCTCAAACCATTGAGAGTATAAGCCACAAGATCGTCATCGTCTACGTGGTTTCCAATGGATCCCAATGCATCTGATAACTCCTTGACCTTAAGTATGTAGTCATTTATGCTACTCCCTGAGCTCTTCCTAAGGTTGTTGAGCTCATTCTTGAGTTGGATCTTCCTTGCTTTGGTGCTTGTTGAATAAAGCCTTTCAAGTGTCTCCCATACCTTCATGCTTGAATCCAGGTCTTGGATATGGCCGATCATGCTATTGCTAATGTGTTGGGAAAGAATAAAGATAACCCTCTTGTCTCTTTCATTCCATTCCCTAAAGGCCCTTCTCTGGTCATTGGTTGGATTCTCATCCAACCTAGGTCTTGGTTCACTTCCACTAATCAACCCCCAAAGGCCCTTGCCCATAAGATAGTTGGAGACCCTAAATCTCCATGGTTGATAGTTCCCTTTGTCTAGCTTTTCAATTTGAGTGTTGAAGTCTCCCATATCTAGTCTTTTATACTTCACTTAGCCCTTGTATAATGCTCCAATGTGTGTAAAATGAAAATGAGGCTCTGAGGTTACCTCAATCCAAAGCTTTCCTTAGATGGACACCTTGTGCTCTTTGAAACTTTGAGTAGAATAGCTCCCCCTTGATGTGAGCTACCTCCAAGAAGCTTTTGTTGATGCAAATCTTCAACCACCAACTCCAAGAGGTCTTTGTGCTTGTATGTGATGCCTCCAAGATGCCCAAATGCTCTGATACCACTGATGGGGGAAGTATCTCAACCCCTAAGCAACGATGAAGCGCGAATGACCTCCACAGGTATCCTTCTTTGACCTCTGCACACCAAAAATGCTCTTACTCAGAGCTTATGCAGAGAAATCCAGTGAGCTTTTGTAGACCTGTAGTAGACACCAAGGGCTTTCCAACAAAACAAATTTCACTTGAAATGGATGCTTACACAAGGAGAAACAATGTCTACAACATGAGCTAGTTGAATGCTCACAACTCCTAGTCAAGCAGAGACCTCACTTCACTCCAGCAAACTTTTCTCAGCGATTATACAAAGAATGAATCTCAAACTTGATTCAACTTTAGAGCACTCTAATAGCTACCCAATGACACCAAAATCATAGCAAATGGATTCATAGAGAAGGAGAACCCGCCCTTACAACAGAGAGCAAAATATTTCCAACAGAGCCTACACAAAGAGAGATATATCAATCACACAACTTCACTAAAATGAATGTTGCTCTCAGATTACTCAGAGAATGCTCCAGAGAATTGGTAAGCATAAAATAGACGCTTATAGCTATCCAATGAGACAAGAATTACATCAAATGGATACCAGATGAGGGAGAACCAATGCTAACAACTCAGGGGTAGAGAGTTGCAACACTGCCTGCGCGCACACATCGATATGCCTACTAAAAGAAAACAAACAAGCAAGCAAGGGGGTTGCTTAAGCAAGGGGATTGCTTATCACAACTCCAGCACTTAGTGCTCACTTTACATGAGCTAAAACTCCAAGAACATGGCCCAAAAGAAGTCAGGATACATGCTCCTTTTATAGTGAGAGGTGTGCCCCTAAAATCTAGGAACTACCTTTCCAAATCAGCCTCCTAACTTGGAGGAATTAGTTGAGATGACTTGGGGAGTGGTTGAGTGACTTTTCTTGATGGAATCTCGTGGCTTTTGGCTTCCTTTGATTGCTCCACATGTCCATAAAAGATTCCCCACGAATTTTTAGCTTGAAGCTTGACTTTTAACACGCATGTCTGAAATATACCTTTCTGAAATATCAAGCTTCTCTTCAAATAGAACTCTGGAACCTTCTCCTGAACAGGAGCTTTCTCCAAACATTCTTCTTCTTCCTTCTTCTTTCAAAGCTGGAACATAAAGAGAACTTGACAAAGGAAATATAGGAATACCTGAAATAGGAATACCTGTAGGTATGACTCTGCATTCTTTTACATATGGCTTGAAAATAAGTCTTCATGTTTCATCACCCCCCTGGATGACTTAACACTAGTATCCAGTATTCTTCAAATATATCAGACTTTATGAAATGTGGAACATCTTCCTTCATAAATCTGATGTTCAGTGATCAATACCTGTATCTGAAACAAAATCTCTGAACCCTTTTTATTAGCATTGTGCACATGCCAATAGCTTTCCATGTCATTCTTCAACTTTCCAAAATCTAGAATAAGGTTAGCTGAACCTAATATAATAAAACCTTGTTGAAAGCTTTTTTAGGATTCATAACCTTCTGTAACATAACAAGTATCTTCTTCTATCTCTCTGCAAGACAAATCTGATAGAACCTGAATCTTTGACTTACTTCTTCCAATGTTAAGAATCTTCACAAACAAAGGATAGATAACTGAATCATAAATACTCAAGATACATGATCATTCAAGATCAATGATCTCTCTTGTGTAGAATCTGCTCTTATCAAACCTTCATGTATGAATGTTTGATTTATTTCCTGAATGTCTCCAAGTGTCCATGCTTCTCAAAAAGTTGTAAAAATTTTCTTCAAACAAATCCTTCAAGGAATCTGCAATTCCTACTTGAAATATAAGTGGACAAACTTCTCACCTTGAGAACTCCAAAAGCTGCAAGTTCATACTTCATAACTTTCATATTTTACCCGGGTGAAATGTGATAGTACCTACTTGATTTTCTTTTGGCTAACTCCACTTTTCAATCAAGTTATAGGATCTAATGGAACACCTTTTTGAATACAAGCATGTATCCAAAAATCAAGACAATCATAAAAAGTAGATTCTTCAACTGGCTGGTACATCAACAAGATTCTGAATTTTTTGAAGTTTCTGAAAATACTGAATATGAGGTAACCTTTTCCAAACATAAAACCTCAACCCAAGTCTTCAACATCTGCTTACAAAAAACTCTTTTACCTCAAGAGTTAGATAAAGAAGAAATATACTTCTCTGCAACTTGTCATATACCAAGTAGCTTTGTATTGACACTCCAAGAATTCTTTGAGGGAACATATAAGCTGCCTGCTTAAAAGCTTCAACATAACTTATACATATATGAGTTAAAACGTATATCTGTCGATTTTCTTTCTCTCAATGCAATTCTTTGTCAAATCTACTAAATCATGACCAAGTGTAATGCAAAACAAGAAACTGCTTCTTGTTTAAACAGGATGTTCTCGTAGACTTGTCTTTGGATGTAGAGGATAATATAGGAAAAGTATATGGAAAATATATGAGAAAAGGAAGCCTTACTTTTCTTTTGGAAATGATGGACTTTCTTCTTCTGCATCTTTCTTCCACCCGATGATGTCAATATCTTCAAAATTCTCTTCCATACCTTTTGTTCTCTTCATCTTGAAGTAGCAAACACTCTTGACTTCTTCGAATGAACTTGTCTCTTCCTCTAGTACTAAGAGTAAGAGATAAAACAAACATGGTATACAAATGGAAGTGAATATAGAATCATGTTTTATCATCTCCTCATATCTCTGAATGAAAATGTTGTTTCAAATGTCTGAAACGACTAAATTCACCAATCTTTGTCTAAATGATGAATTACCCTTCTAGAGTTACCTTCTCTAGATACATTTGTACCTTGATATCCAACCAACTTACAACAGAAAATTGGCTGAAAAAACTCATCTCATCTCTGCGCTTGTCTTCTTAGATGAACTTTCTTGCCATGAAAGAGATCTCTCAAAACTCTCTAGAAAAACCTCTAGATGCCTGTTTTGATGTAGCCTTTAACTTTCAAATGATGAAAGCGTATAAAAGCATTCCTTGAATTTCTTCAAATCTCTTCATAACTGCTCTTCTAAGATATGACCTGCAAATGATAACCTGATAGTAAAAATTGATACCTGTGATTTGATGTTGATCTGATTCCTTCATCTTCTCTAAACCATTGTTCTTCCTTGAATTTGAAGTAGTCTTCTCTTCATCAAGTCTGGGTCTTCAAACAATACTTTTGTAAAGTATTTGCATACTCTTCCAAAAATATTCGGCTGCTAACAGATCATCAACTTCATACTCCACACTGATGAATACACATGTAACTGAAATGTCTAATTCTCAAATCTCTACTCATCTAGATTAAGTGTGTATGTCAAATGTCAAATATTAGAAGATGCTTTCAAATCATATGTTGTAAATCTGGAATTCTGGGAACCTGAGATATGAATGAGCCTTAATGCATTGATGCCAAAGATCTAAAGTTCTGTAACCAAAACCTTAGTGCTCTGATACCAAATGTCGGAAGTGAGGTAGGCCCTTAGGCTCATGTCACAGATCCATGGTTCCATAGTTCCAGTCATGTACAACATTAATTCCAGCAATCTTCCATATTGACAAAACATGAACATACCACAACTTAATCATACAGATGATGAGACAAAGAAAGAGAAAGAATAGACGTCCTGTGTAAGGTCTTACGTAAGCCATCGCTTACTCATAGTATCATATATACCAATGTTCAATGTACAATGTGGGAGCAAAACTCTCAACCACTCTATGTGATGACAAATAGATGATTGAGTGAATCTACAATGTAACAAACATATTCAGATGTATGGGCAGTAATCTGAATATACATGAGATGTGTGACCTTATAGGTTATAGAAGAGTGAATATGAGTGACTGAATGAGGAAGGATCAGTGTGAAACTGATGGTCAACAAACCTAGATCTAAACTTAGGCTATGAAAGACCCTAAGTTAGATACGTGTGTGAAAAGATCACATACTTATAAAGTAGCATAGAATGCTAACAAGATTGTTGCCGGAAATCCTCAAACTCATGTGAACACAGCTTCTCAAACACCTCATAAAAATATGCATAAAGCATATAAGTACTGATTCTCTTGTACCTATGCCGAATAGGACTCCTTCTGATATGAACGCCACAGCCTCCATAAACTTCAAGTAGTACCTGTGTGCATAAAGAGAATATGTACCTGAATACTTAACATAAGATGTGAATCTTATGTTAATCACCATCTAATGTCTTTGAAGTAGCCCGACATCTTCTTGTAGAAGACAATCTTCAACCTAATATCTTCCTGTAGAAGATAATCTTCAAATACACCATGTAGATGGCCCCATCCAATGTCTTTGAAGTAGCCAGACATCTTCTTGTAGAAGATAATCTTCAACCTAACATCTTCTTGTAGAAGATGATCTTCAAATACATCATGTAGATGGGCGATCCTCACCATCAAGCTGCTAATAATCAAGTCTTCTTGCCATGAACAAGAGATGACCTCCTCTCCATGAGCTAGAGTGTGAGCACACCCTTCATCTTCTCCAAGAAGAATCATCAAGAAGAACTCCATAGCTGCTCCTCAATATGCTTCAAGTTAGCCCCATGTGCTAGAAGAAACACCACCTGTACTGAGGTCCAAGCTCTAGAAAGCTTGTGTTGATCCTAGGTGAAGGATACTTAGAAGAGACCCAAGGTGCTTCTTATATAGTAGATTGTTGTCCCATGAAAAGCTTATCAAAAGCACTTGATCGCAATAAAGCACTTCATCGTAGCTATGAATAAAACAAACTCTTACGTGATTTTTATCTCCGTCCGTCGTTGTCAAAATTAAAACAAAAGCATATCATAAGGAAGCGAATGCGCTGCGCCATTGCTGGGAGCGGGATTCGAACCCGGACGGTTTGTATGAGAGGGCCTTCGCCTATCCATGGCGCCCAGTGCCTTAGTTATAGGAGGACAACAAAACAGAACTATACATGTTGTTTCTAGTGTGAACAATTTGACCAATAGAACTATAAATGGACCAATGGAATATTGTTTTGACCAATAGGATATTGACTCCAACATGTGCACCCAGAATATCATATGGCTATGTGTGAAGTTTCAGGCATTAGCTCTCATAGAATAATTGATCGACGTCCTTTTGTAACCTTAGAGATAAGACAAGGAAAGAGTGCAAGGACTGTAAGGGCATTGATTGACTCAGGTGCAGCCACCAGTGTGGTTAAATTTTCTTACTGTCAAAAGTTGAACTTAAGTATCAATCCCATTGAAGCATACCTCATAGGATTGGGAGGCGTGGAAACCCCTTGCATGGGCGAGGTGGAACTTCCCCTCTATATTCACGATGTTTTATTGACAGTTAAAGTACTAGTGTGTCAAGATGAGGATCTCACTGAACCCCTTGTCTTGGGTCAGGATTGGATCTATGATCATGCAGTCAACCTAAACCTAAGAAGTGGACCTCTTCAGGTATGGGTAAATCAGAGTCGAATTACAGTTGAGTTAGACAATGGAGCACTCAAGGAACTGGGAAACGCACACACTCCTGGTCCTTCCAGGGGTACACCTGAAGATGACCATGCTATTCTTGTCCAAAACTATGTGATGCAGAGGGACGATTATCTCATCAAAGAAGTCAAGGATACAATGGAACTCCCTTCTTTTCCAAAAGCCATCAGGATGCAGCAATCAGAGGCATATAGAAAGCAGCAGAAGCAGACTACCTATGCTCGAAGCCAAAAGAAGGTGCGAAGCACAATGTCACAACCATCAAAACAAATGTGGGTGCGGAAGGGCGAGCATCCTATTTCGGTGAAGCCACAACAACTGGCTCAACTTCCTATTAGTGACCAACGACAACACACCAATAAGAAGTCTTCCAAAAATTCTTCTGTGAGAGTAAAGTCTATTTGGGTACCCAAGAAGTCAATGAAGGTCAACCCCCAATCAAAACAAATTTGGGTGCCTAAGGCTTGCGTGCGGGCTCAAATAGATACACAAAGACCACACCCTGCGCAACATGGTTCACTCACTCGAACAGCTGATATCCACTCTTATACATCACGCAAGAACACATATTCATCCATGAGCACGAGTAGAATCACTTGTAAATGGGTCCCTAAAAAGCCTCATTTCCAAGCAGATACTCTCACAAAGCCCGTGAGAGTCTCGACCGAACTCAAATTGAAAGCCATCCACTGTGTTTGGCTGCCCAAAGCTTGTAATAAACCCCCCGAACCCCACTTGTAAATTCACCTCCACCTACTAACTACTTCATTCTCACACTGCATCTTCCCATTTAGCTTTTAGGACAATCCATCCACTAACCACACCCACAACCACCAAGCACTCACTAACTAACTAACATATCACTAAAATCTCATGTTAATGTTGTAACGGGGACACATGACCATTTGGTGTCCATTTGCAATGTTAACCTTCATTTGTATATTCTCACAGAACCGGTGACCAGTCCCTTCAAGATGGCCGAGGCTGCAGGAAGGAGCTCCCAGGCAGGAACCAGCCCTCAGATCGTGGACATTGAAAGTCTTCCCATTGAGGAGGAATTGAAGGAACGCCTAGTGGCATTGAGAGCATTACATGCCATACCGATTCAAAATCCTCCACGGGGGCACACAATGCCAGTCAGCAAAAACTCACATTGGTTCAGTGATGTGGCAAGACCTTTGGGAGAAGGCACTTACCTGTGGGAGACAGAGATAGAGTTCAATGGGCACTGGGGCAGGTATCACTTCTTCACCAGGGAATTTGAGAAGCTTCAAAATAATGAAGGCTTTAAACCAATATGGAAGAAGGCAGGCTATATGATTATTTCAAAGCTCAATTACCAAAGCCTCACTTTCTGAGATGCTCATACTTGATTAGCACCCTTACTCCGAGTAAGGAGAAAAAGGGATACAACACCTTTGTCTTACCATCTCTTACGAGAGGTAATGAACTGAAGCGTTTCAAGTTGACTAACAATTTGGTAAGGGAAGCTCTCGAGATGAAAGGCATGAATATCCCCACAGAGAAGGAGTCAATGGTGCCGGACAACATGAAAAACAGGAACCTGACCAAACTAAAGGACATGGTGGCAATGAAACCAACTATTGCCATTCCATCTTCGAATGTGCATGCAGCATTTTGCGTTCCCCGCACAAGAGAGGTTCAGAATGCCACCCAAGAAGATATGGTTTAGTTTGTACCTAGCAGAGACCTTTGATTTGAGAATAAACATACCGCATTGGATTATCGACCAAATACACTTGGCACATCAACGGTGGTATAAGAAGCAAAACTCAGTGCTTTATGGATGTTGTGTTCTCACAAGGATTGTTTACCGGTGCTTAGCATATGATGTGCCAATTCAACGGGCACTTGTTTGGACCAGGGTGCAAGAATTTCAACGTAGACTATCAACCGCAGGGCCTCCATCCAAGAAAATGAGAGGAGTAGTTCAGATGCCTTGTGCACAGGCCCGAGGTGCTACACTGACACCAGAAACAACTCCACGGTTTCCAAGGCAAGTGCAACCATTCACTATCAGATTACCGAGGCATAGTGCAGAAGGCCCAAACCTAGTGTTCCCACCCATACCCACCGACTTAGAGTTCCCTCATGGCTTTACACTAGAAGATCTAACTAATGAGGAAGTAGCTAGAATAATTAATGCTACTAATCTGGAGGTTGAGGCAGAGCAAGCAGGCGGACAACAGACAGTCACAGACCAACCCCATCCAGTCCAACCAGAAGTAGTCGAAGTGGATGATGATGAAGAGGAGACTACAGAAGAGGAGCAAGAGGATGAACAAGAAGGACTATCCGATGAAGAAGAGCATGAATATGAGCAAGAAGTCGTACAAGAACTTGAAGGAGCCCCTGCTTATATGAAGCAACTGAAAAAGCTGTATGATACCATCAAACGAGTTCAAGAACAACACAAACTGTCCCTGGCAGCAGGAAAAGCCCTCATGAACCAAATCCTTGAAGAGGAAGGGGTGGATGAGCAATACAAAGAAACCCTTGACATGATCGCTGACGCATTAGGGGTACCTGAGACGGTGCATACCGCTCTTGCGCACTCGTGAAGATCGGAGAGAAGATACGACAGACCCCCCCTCGATCAGGGAAACAAATGAATGTATTAGTATCAAAACCATAGGGCACCACATCCACGACCACGGGCACGGCTCAAACCATTCATGACACTGAGGAAGCCCATACCTCAAGTGCACCCCCGTCACCCCCTTTACCACCCCTACCTCCAACTCCACCACCTTCACCTCCCACTACCAGTGTCACCACCACCGTCACCACCTCAGAGTCCACTTCCCATACCGGAGCACAGACTGTGAGTCAACCCTCACAATCCGCACAACCTATCACCACCCCTATTGTAAATACTACCACTGACACGGTAATTCTAACTATAGCCGCTGAAATTCCCATTCCCCCGATCACGCTCCCTGGCGGTCCATATTCACAACTACACACACCACTTTACACCTTCACAACCATCACTGCACCGACAATTCCCATGTTCACAATCACTCCCATGACTGCATCCACATATGACGTCGTGGACATATCACCTACTTTCGCAGCTCTCCCTCCCCCTATATTTCCACAATCTCCCATTCCCCCGCCACCCACTTCACCCTTTTCAAGCACAACATACACACTCCCATTCCCTTTTCCCTACCCCCCTGCATTCAACACCTTTCCCACACCCACTCCTGTTAATAATGTATTTAATAATATGTACCAAGGTATGACTCAACTACAACAACATTACCAGCATCTAGATGCCTAGCATACGAGCTTGTTCAGAAATCATGAAACACTACAGGAGAGATTCATTAATTTAGAGAAGGAGAAGAGGGAGTTACAACAGCAGTATAGTACATTGCAAGTACAACATGATCAGTTAATCGCCAATCCACCCGAGATGGATACTAAAGAAAAACAACAACTTGATGATCTGTTACACGCTGTCGGGAAGATTTGCATCTTCCAATTGATGACCCAAAAAATTAAAATATTTATTGGTGAATTCTAAACCTCTTTTATATCACTGTTGATCAGTTGTGTTAATTGGATTAACTATTTTGAAAGTGTTTTCAGGTATGAAGGATGAAGCAGGACATATGTTCATGTTAGGGTTTACCCTAATTACTCATTTAATGAGAATTTCCTATTTTTTTTACATTCAAGAATTATGGGTATTTATCCCAGGGTTTCATAAGTTCAAAGATTGTATGTTGCTAATGGTTAAGCCAAAGGGTTTAGATGATTTATAATGGGTTAAAGCTAGGGTTCAGAAGGATTTTAATGGTCTAACCCAAGGGGTTTTATGGGTTTCCAATAGGGTTTCTAGGATTTACTATATTAAAAGGGTTAAAATAGATATTAGTTATCATCATTAATTACATATTTATGTATTCTAAATTAAACTATGCTATTAATAATTACTTTAAGTAAATGTGTGTATTTAAATACTAAGGTTCTAATTAATTAAACCCTTAAACTAAGCTTAAATTAATTAATTTATTTAAATAAGAAATGTAGGCTAATTAGATTAAAATGATTAATTAAATGGATAAATAACTAGTGGACTATATGAGTGCTAGGGAGAAGAATGGCTTATATAAGTTGTGTAACTAAAGAGATTTAAGGAGTGGTCTCAATAGAAGATGCACTTAAAGTGAAAAAAGTTGGTTAAGAGAAAGAGTGGAGAGAATTAGTGAAGATGAAAAGAGAGGAGTAGAAATTAAGTGTAATTAAAGTAGAAAAGTTAAACTGGAAAGTGTGGTGGAAGTAAGGAGATTAAAGTGTGGTTGTAGATTAAAAGTTAAAACTAAAAAGAGTGGTTTAGAAACGACTTGCGTTTGTATTTAAATGAGTGTTGAGCTCAAGTTTCTCTTAATGTTTTTTTTGCAGAAACATTGATGAGTTCAAGCTATTGAAGTGAAGTAAAGAGAAGCAGCAAGATTAAAGATTCATTTAAATCTTATTTTCCAATTAGTCAGCTATCCAATTGATTAGACATTTATCCAATTATCTAGACTTTACATTTGTATTAGCTTATTAATTCATTTATTCAAACCAGTTTAGCATCATATTGTTTCTATTAGTTCTTTCATGTCTTCCGATTTATACCATGCATCTGAACACAGTAGTAATAACATCATTGAACATACAACCGAATCCGTAGAATTAGTGTTAGAAGAACTTATTAAGAACAATATTACTTCGGAATAATTAGTGTCTTTATTTTATGATCAATGTTTAACTACATTCCTAGCATTTTCTTCCATTGCATCTCCTGAATCACGAAGTAGTGAAGATTTATTTCCACCAACTTTAGTTAGACAAACTCAACCAAAACCATTAGAAGCTACAATAGAAGAGGTAGTTAAAGATCAGATAACCGAAGAGTCATTATTGTTAACACCCAAACAGATAGCTATTGCCAGATATAAAGCAGCTTGTCCCTATGGTCCTTAGTCTGAGTCCGCTACAGACACCCTGCGTGTGCCGAACGATTTAGGCGGATGACTTGATCCACCATCCGAGCATCTCTCACGACCCGACATTGGTGAACCCGACGTGAAGATCGGCTTGCGACTCAGACGGATATTATCAGTTTGCATTGCATATACATTCATACGATTTTACATCAGTGCAACTGCGTCTTCATCCCTAGAAGCTGTGGCATTTACGTGAGCTTGCAATCTTCTTGGTGTCGAGGGCTGGTCTGGTGACCTGAGCGCCTCCACGAAGATTGGCAAGTAGGAGAACCTCATCTCGCCACCCCTTTCATCAACAATTGAAGCACAAAAACGCTTGCACCCATTTTAGCAAAATATGTATTTAGATTTTTGATTCAAATCAATAAATGTATTGAGTTTCACAGAAAGCACTGTTTTGAGCCTCATCTTCGAGCAGCTGGTATAATTTCTTTACTCTTACATTCTTGCATACATAATTTTATTTAAGGTTAAATTATTGGTATAGGTTGAAGGCAACTGTTTGTTAAACATAGGTTAAGCGTTAATCATAGCTTTACTTGCAACATTTTTGCATAGTAAAAACTTATCAAACTGGACTCTAACGGAATTTCAGAATTAGTAGCTGAACATAAGGAAAGAATAACAAAAGAAGTTCAGGATATAGTTAGAATTGTTCAAGCTAGATCAAAACAAACTTCAAAAATGGACAAACTATTTCAAACTATGATGCACGAGACGCAAGGACAAAAAGTAGTTGAAACGTTATTAAAGGATAAAGGGAAATTTACTGGTATGAATGTTACAAATTATTTAGACACGTTTGAGGAATTAGCCAAGTTACACGGCTTGCCTGATACAAAGTGGAAATCCTATCTTGGACGACTTGCCATAGGTATAGTGAAAGCTATTATGGATCTACATGACAATAAGGAATGGGATGAGTTTAGAAAAGAGCTACATAAAGAATTTTATTTAGAGGACTATGTCAACACAGTAGAGAGGGATTTATGAAATGGATTAGTTCTCCTAAGCCTCACATTTCTTTAACTCAACTCCATGGCGAATTTATGAAAAGATTCTCTCAATTACCTGAACAGGATAGAGTTGCCCTTACCCCAGATATCATTTTATATTTCCTTAAAATCTTGACTCCAGATATAAGGGTAGAGGTTGAGCGTAGGCTTGAAGAACCGGGAAAGAAATATGGGCTTACAGATGACTGGGGTGTAGTGAAAACTGTAGTTGAGGCGGTTGCTCACATGAACCAACGTAAAACACTCCTTTATGATTCGATGTCTCAACCATCCTCTAGTTTTCCTCCGATTCAGGCAACTAGGGATACACATATAGATTCAAAAGTTGAGCCTACGGCATCCACATCTAGAGTACCAACTGAGTTGCAATTTGAGATTTTGTTTAACAAGTTGGACAATATGATGCATATGCACGAAAATATGTCTAAAGAGGTAGCGGCTTTGCAGAATGTGGTATATGCTTTAAACTTACAAGATAAACCTGCAATGCAAGCTCATCCGACTATTTATCCTCAACCAGTAAGTGCACCTAATCCTCCATTAGTAGCTCCGAATCATCCTTTTATACCTCCTAATCCACCTTTTATACCTCCTAATCCTCTAGTTGTACCCCAACCAATTCCTCAACCAATTCCTCAAGCATTTAACCAAAGAAATTTCAATGAAAGGAGAAATGCCAATGTGAGGAGATGTATCTGGTGCGATGCCACAGATCATTTGACTTACACATGTGAAGCATTGAAAGATGCGAAAGAGAAAAGACTTGTAATTGATATTGACAAACGATTGTGCGACTATAGAACACATTTACCCTTAGCTGCCAATTGGGGAAGGGAGGGATGCAGAAGCTGTATGAAAACCTTTCTGAGTCTTCGAAATTTGCTTCTGCTGTTAAACTAGAATATGTTGATAGTGACTCTGATTCCGAACAAACAAGGGAAACGAGGAACTACTCAATTGAAGCTTTGATAAAGGCGAGAGATGATATTATGCAGAAAACTGCGTGGAACTCTCCTGTCGATCAATTCTCGATATATTCGCATATTGTGAATGTTGAAGAGAAAAGAAAGAGGGATGATGAGCAAGATACAAATGATTCAGGTAGACGAATGACTAGAAGTAAGATGAGAGATGAGCCAAAGCCTAAGAAAGTTCAGTTTGAACAAGGCGAAAGTTCTAAAACAAATGAGGAGCGAAGAAAAGAAATTAGGGAGGGTAAACAACCTGTGTTTAGTGAGCCAATTCAAACATCAGACAAAGTAGAGCAAATTCCTAGAACTGAAACAAAACCTGAAGAGAAACCATAAAAGAAACCAAAACGAGTACCAAAAGCTATTCTTATTTCTGAACTTGAACAAAAAGTTGATTCGAAAGAAATATTGTATGACATCTTATTAAGAAGTGCAGTAACAATGACTTTAGAACAAATCTTCTCAATAGCAAAAATTGAATTTAAGGAAAATTTTATTAAACTAATTAAAAGGAAGAGATTCCCTCTGTCACAAGAGGTAGAGATGCAAGATGTTGCTGATGTAACTCACTTGATTCATGAATCTCTTTCTTTAGACTCAGAGGATGAAGAAGATAATACCTGTAATGTGAACAAAAATTTCTTAGGGCCGATTGTACCAGATGACGAAACAAAAAACTTAGAGAGTGATTTTAGAAAAAGTTTTTGGGCGAGAGGCACACCGGAGATTAAAGTTAACTTAGGAGATCAGAAGAGATCATATTCTGCTTTAGCCCTAATTGACTCTGGGTCTGAAATCAATGTGATTTCGAAAGGATTATATGATAAGTTTAAATGGCCTATTGATAAAAATCACGGCTGGATAATGCGAACCGCGGACAATGGTTGTGGATCACTCCTAGGAGCATGTGCCAACATACCTCTAATGATAGGTGGAATCTCTGAGACATTCCACTTTTTCATTCAGGACAACTGCTCTTATGAAATTATCTTAGGTCAACCATTTATATGTGAAGCCAGAATGGAGACTAAAGTAATGGATGACGGCTCAGCATACGCAAGAATTAGATCTAAAGATGATCTACAATCACTCCAAGTTATGATAGTCAGCCCAAACCATTTACGAAATAGGGAGCAAATTAGGAAGACGCCCATCCGTTCTCATGAAAAGATACGCGAAGATCATATGCCTCTTCGAGAGTTTGGAACTTATTATGATCAAAATTTTGCCTAGATGCCATTGTTGAGCGAGACAACGGTGGTTCTTGGTTTGATGTCTCGCACCCATCTGTAGATACTTTAGATAGTTTTTCTTTATATTTCCCTTCATCATATTTGCAATTCAGTCATTATAAACAAATTCCTAAAAAAATTATAAAACATTATGAAAAATTTTATAAAGAGAAAGGATTCATTTCATCTGATGAACACATTGAAACCGTAATTGAAACTTTATCTTCAAACTCATTGATTGAAGAACTTCAAAATATTTTGCATGAAAAAGAAAATTTTAGATTTGTACTTTTAAATTCTATTGAAGAATATGATTTGATTATTAAATTTGTCATGAGTAATGAGAAGGAAGCAAAAGTAAATACAAAATACAAAACCGTTGATAAAAAAATTAAACTGATTGCCCAATCATTACCACGAGAGAGTGAAGAGAAGTTTAGGAAAGCTACCAATGATCCTTATTTAAGAGAGCGCACAAATATAGGTCATACCTTCACAGAAGAAACTTTAAAGCTAATCAAGATAGGAAATGATGAAAATTTTTTGTTACCCGAGGAACGTGAACTATTTCAAAGAGTGATTAGAAAGCATGGAAAGGCATTTTCTTTATATTCCCATGAGATAGGTTGTGCAGACCCACAAATTGTACCACCAATGATCATCTTTACAGTGCCTCACATTCCATGGAATCTTCGACCCATACCTGTTCCGAAAGCCCATTTACCAGAGTTAATGCCGCTTCTTAAGGAAAAGATTCACATGCGAATTTTAGAGCCATCGTCTGCACCCTACTCAAATAGGTGGTTTACTGTTCCAAAGAAAAATGGCAAGTTACGGTTCATTCAAGATTTACAACCTGTTAACAAGGTTACTATTAGGAATGTAGGTACTGGGTCCATTGTAGGAGAATTCGCTGAAGCCTTCGCTGGTCATGCCATTTACTCAATGGGAGACTTGTATTCTGGCTACGATCAATTTCAGCTTGCTATTGAAAGTAGAGACATTACGACCATGAAAACTCCTTTAGGCTTAGTTCGCATGTGCACTTTGCCGCAAGGAGCTACTAATTCAGTAGCGCATATGATGAACGCCATGAATTCAGTAGTACATGACTTCATTCCTAATATAGCCATGCCATTTATTGATGACATTCCTATTAAAGGATGTATTGAGAATGCGAAAGATGAAACTTTAGATTCCTCTGGTTGCAGGAAGCTTGTAGTAGATCATATCTCTGACTGTGAAAGGATTTTCCAGAGATTTGAAGAGGTTGGTCTCACATTCTCCATTGAGAAATCTGTTTTTGGTGTCAATGAGGTACTTATAGTTAGGCATTTATGTGGACATTACGGTCGGAGGCCATATCCACCTAAAGTCGACGCTATAAACAAGATTTCTGAAACCTGTAGTAATATTAGTGAGGTAAGACGATTCCTTGGTGCTTGTGTGTTTTATGCCATCTGGATCCCACACTATGCACATGTTGCAAACTGTCTTTATGCTTTACTAAGGAAGAATAGAAAGTTTCTTTGGACTGAAGAACACTCAAAAGCTATGAAAAAGTTAAAGAAATTACTTCTTGAAGCTCCTATTTTAAATCGAGTAGATTATACTGATCAAAAGCCTATCATTTTAACTGTTGATACGAGCCCTATAGGAATAGGATGGGTTATTGGTCAGGACGATGAAGAGGGCAATAGGTATGCTGTGAGATTTGGAGCAAATATTTTACACGATACGCAAAGAAATTATCCGCAAATTAAACAAGAACTATGGGGTTTAGTCACGGCATTCAAATCCGATAAAGAATATTTTATAGGTGCAAATGTAATAGTTGAGACAGATTGTCTACCTCTGATTGGAATGATTACAAACTGTTCATCACCCAACATTGCCATGCTTAGATGGATTTCATACATCAAGTTTATAAATCCTGTTTTGATACATATTGCAGGTAAATCTAATTCTGTGGCTGATATGCTTTCTCGAGCTAGATTTGATAATGAGGAAGAAACAAAATTAGAAATAAATGAAATTAATTATGATTCTAAAGCATACGCATATGAACAGTTTAATATTGAAGAATACGAAGGAGAGTGGCAGGATATTGGAAAGTATTTAAGTACTTTGGTTAGGGCACCTTCATGGTCTTCAAATAGATTTCGGAATATTAGGAAAAGAGCTTACAACTTTTTTCTGAAAGATGGTTTCATTTGGAGACATGCGAGGGGAAAAATTAGATTGCCACAACGAGTACTAGGTACTAAGGATCTTCAGTTACAAGTCATGAAGAGTATGCATAATACTTTATGGGCAGGACATAAAGGTTTTGTAGCTACGTATGAAAAAATTAGAGAAGGATACTGGTGGCCAGGGATTTATGTTACTGTTAAAAATTATGTGAATTCATGTGACATATGTCAGATTCATTCCTCAGTCAAACATAGGGATCCGTTGCATCCTAACTATCCACCATGCATCCATTATAAATGGGTTGTAGACTTAGTTACCATGCCCAAAGGTATCAATAAGATGAGATATATAGTCTTGGCACGTGAAGATCTTACGAATCATGTAGAAGGCCGAGCTTTAAGATCTAAGATAACCTTGAATGTATGCAAATTTCTTCTTGAGGATGTCATTTCACGATTTGGTTATGTAGAAAAGGTAGTGGCTGATAGGGGAGAGTTAGATGCGCAGGAGGCTAGAGAATTCTTTGCTAGGCATGGAATTCGCTTAGCCCTTACTACTGCTTACAACCCTGAAGCTAATGGGAAGATTGACCGAGGGCATTCTTCTATTATTAAAGCAATTTTCAAAACTTGTAATGGAGAAATTAAGAATTGGCCAACTTATTTGCCATTTGCATTGTGGGCTGATAGAATGACCTGCACTAGAACAACGGGGTATATGCCGGCAGAGTTGATGTATTGCCAGAAATCGATATTCCCTGTGCATACACAAATTGTTACTTGGACTACTTTATCATGGGAAGATAATCTGTCGACAGAAGATTTATTAGCTCTGCGAATCCAGCAGTTAGAGCAAGGGAATGAACGTTTAGAAGAGGCTATAGTTAAACTAAAAGATTCTCGTCTGAAAAATAAGAAGTATTTTGATAAATCACATAGGTTAAGGCCAAAGCCGGTTCAAGTTAATGATTGGGTTTTACTGTATGATAGTACGTTTGATTCTCAATATGATGCCCGTAGGAAACTTAAAAGACGATGGTTTGGACCTTATGTGGTAGTCAAAACCTATGATAATGGAACGTATGCCTTACGCGAATTAGATGGCACTCCTCTTAAAAACTTAATTGTTGGCAAAAGAATTAAATTATTTAAACAAAGAGATGATGAAATGTTTGATGATGAGCATGATTAATTATGTATGAATGAATTTCTTTAGTGTGGGTTTCTTTTGCAAGAAAACTAAGAGAAATTTTGAATATGAAATTTATTAATTTTGCGTGTCTAGCTGTTGCTGGTTGAGTTTTAACAGGTCTTTGAAGAACAAATTAAGATGCATAAAGATGAAGCAGATTGAAGATGAAGTTGATTTTAGGTCGTATTTTTCTTTGTCATACAATTTTGATTTATGTATTTTCTTTGCATTCATATAAACTAATTTATAAAGTCTGGAATGAAAAATATTATTTTATAAAGGACTCTATTTAACCATATTAGGGAAATAAACATAATTTATATTTCTACATTTATAGATTAAGTGAGATTTGTTAAAAATAGAAGGATTTGTAGTTCATTTAGATAACGAAAGTAGTTGTATATATGTAGGAGCATATTGTTGCATGATACATGTCTGTGAAAACCTAGATCTTTCTTGTCCATGCAGCTAGATCCTTAGCTTGGATTAAGGGGTTAAGCCTTTCCCCTTTAAACAAAAAAGAAGTGAAAAAAAAAAAAAGAATATTGACATGGAAGTTATACCTTCTTCCACCCCAAAAAGGTATTTACATTTATTATCGATATGAAGTTTACATCATATTTATATGAAGAAAACTAGTTGTGAAAAAACACATCTAGTGATTAAAATTGGGCATACAAGGCGGCTGTCTGTCCAAGTAGATTTAGTAGATTTCTTTGGCATGCTTGATTGCTCATATGTGAATGCATATATATAACAAAACCTGCATTTGAATGAATGAAAATGAATTCTGTTTTATACTAATCTTTACATAGTTTATAAATGGATAAAATGTAAACTAATGTTTGTTGACTGAAAAGGTTAATAGTTTACCTTTATACTTTAATATGTTTTCATTGCCAGATGTAATTGAAATAAACTTCATGTGCATGTTGAAAAGATTTAAAATTTGATAAGATTAAATATATTTAAAAAAGATTTGATGCTGTTTTATGATTTAATTTCAGGATAATCATTGAAAATGCTGCTTCCCTAAATCTGCAAGTTGGCCCATCGGGACGATGTGCAGGTTTGGTGGCGGTGGATGTCGGGAAGATTTGCATCTACCAATTGATGACCCGAAAAATTAAAATATTTATTGGTGAATTCTAAACCTCTTTTATATCACTGTTGATCAGTTGTGTTAATTGGATTAACTATTTTGAAAGTGTTTTCAGGTATGAAGGATGAAGCAGGACATATGTTCATGTTAGGGTTTACCCTAATTACTCATTTAATGAGAATTTCCTTTTTTTTTTACATTCAAGAATTATGGGTATTTATCCCAGGGTTTCATAAGTTCAAAGATTGTATGTTGCTAATGGTTAAGCCAAAGGGTTTTGATGATTTATAATGGGTTAAAGCTAAGGTTCAGAAGGATTTTAATGGTCTAACCCAGGGGGTTTTATGGGTTTCCAATAGGGTTTCTAGGATTTACTATATTAAAAGGGTTAAAATAGATATTATTTATCATCATTAATTGCATATTTATGTATTCTAAATTAAACTATGCTATTAATAATTACTTTAAGTAAATGTGTGTATTTAAATACTAAGGTTCTAATTAATTAAACCCTTAAACTAAGCTTAAATTAATTAATTTATTTAAATAAGAAATGTAGGCTAATTAGATTAAAATGATTAATTAAATGGATAAATAACTAGTGGACTATATGAGTGCTAGGGAAAAGAATGGCTTATATAAGTTATGTAACTAAAGAGATTTAAGGAGTGGTCTCAATAGAAGATGCACTTAAAGTGAAAAAAGTTGGTTAAGAGAAAGAGTGGAGAGAATTAGTGAAGATGAAAAGAGAGGAGTAGAAATTAAGTGTAATTAAAGTAGAAAAGTTAAACTGGAAAGTGTGGTGGAAGTAAGGAGATTAAAGTGTGGTTGTAGATTAAAAGTTAAAACTAAAAAGAGTGGTTTAGAAACGACTTGCGTTTGTATTTAAATGAGTGTTGAGCTCAAGTTTCTCTTAATGTTTTTTTTGCAGAAACATTGATGAGTTCAAGCTATTGAAGTGAAGTAAAGAGAAGCAGCAAGATTGAAGATTCATTTTATCCAATTATCTAGACTTTACATTTGTATTAGCTTATTAATTCATTTATTCAAACCAGTTTAGCATCATATTGTTTCTATTAGTTCTTTCATGTCTTCCGATTTATACCATGCATCTGAACACAGTAGTAATAACATCATTGAACATACAACCGAATCCGTAGAATTAGTGTTAGAAGAACTTATTAAGAACAATATTACTTCGGAATCATTAGTGTCTTTATCTTATGATCAATGTTTAACTACATTCCTAGCATTTTCTTCGATTGCATCTCCTGAATCACGAAGTAGTGAAGATTTATTTCCACCAACTTTAGTTAGACAAACTCAACCAAAACCATTAGAAGCTACAATAGAAGAGGTAGTTAAAGATCAGATAACCGAAGAGTCATTATTGTTAACACCCAAACAGATAGCTATTGCCAGATATAAAGCAGCTTGTCCTTATGGTCCTTAGTCTGAGTCCGCTACAGACACCCTGCGTGTGCCGAACGATTTAGGCGGATGACTTGATCCACCATCCGAGCATCTCACAACCCGACAACGCTCAGATAACGGACAATCTCAAGCTTCGACGTAAGCTTGCCTTACTACACAAGCACATGTCTACCGCACTCGAAGAAAATAAACAACTACAGAAACAGAACAAAGAGAACCTGGAAGCAGCAATGGAGTGTTCACCGCAAGAAATCGACCCAGAGAATTTCAAGGCCATCCAATCGGCCAATATGTAAATCGTATTGGAAACACACGCCGATCTCTTGGAAGCACATGCTGCCTTAGAAAGAGAGCGGGATGACCTACTAAAGAAACTGGCAGCCCAGCAAGATTCACCAAAAGAAGTTACAGCCGCAGCAGACACATATGAAGAAGTCACAGAACTCAGAGCACAACTGGCAGAATTACAAAATAAAGTTCTTCAATATAAGCGTCAACCCTCTCCCCTCGTAGAACCGGAACCTGAAGACTTAGTTCCAATTGCAGTTGAGGAGATCTTTGAAGACCCATACATACCGATGCCTACACCAGGGGGTAAGTAAACAAAAGAAGGAATGGACACAATTGAGATCAAAGCTCCTGAATGGATGCAAAGGTTAGAGGTGGCTAGAACCCACGATGAGAGGGTGGCAGTACAGATACAGTCGATGTCCCGATTGGAAGAAATCGTCATCAAATCCGATTACTTCAGAAACCTCTCCCATCATAGGTGGATTGGCATGTCCAATGATTTGTATGTTCCATTCTGTGTATTAATGGCAGATTATAATGCTGAAATCAAGCAGCGCACAACAAAAGAACCAACATCGGTGACACGGTTTGCACCAGAAGACATCCTTGCAAGTGCCACGCATGGGAATATATTTCAACCTACTTGGAGGATCTGTCTGCTTGAAACATACCCTGAGATGGTACGCACTTGGAATAACATGCCATTATACATCAAGTATAATCCATGCTACTACCCTGTCTTTCAAAGAAGGTCTTGGCCAGAGTACACCAACACAGTTTTTACGGTTAAAGGATGTGAAAAGTGGCTAAATTATGTGTAGTTAGCACCCCCTCATGGCCAACCCACAGTCAACTACATGATTTCGACCATCCGACACTGGGCAGTCAGATTCAAGAATATACCAGATATCATGGCACAGATGTGCCTCAAAATCTTTGAGCTAATGCTGGTGACATTCAAGACCTTTAAGAATGTCAAGGAACCTCATCTTTTGGCTCTCGAATTTAATGAAGGAAATCAAGACCTTGTTTATGATATGAGCACCACACCATCTATCAATGTCGTCTATGCATGGCATTCTCGTATCAAGTATCTACCAGCCTACTTCAAGCAAACGATTGAGGAAATGTTTATCACTAGGTTCTGGGAATATCATTAAGAGATATTCATTCCCAGACCATCTCATTTATTATAGTTATTTGCTGTGCAACAGGCTCTACATTCACAAAAAATTATGTATGCCACATCCGGAAGTTCCTGGGCCAGTAGACTGGGATGCACTACTCACCGATTTGGCAAAAAGACTGAGATTATCAAAACATCATTTGGCGAGCGATGTCGTGAATTACTATATCCAATGATCCACTCAACAAGGGTCTGTCAGAGACGATAGACGCGACAGAGGGGGGGGGGGGTGTTGGCACTAGTCAAGGTACCCAAGGACTCACAAGACAAGGAAGTCAAAGAAGGGATTCAGAGCGAAGAGAAAGCACCATCAGACAAAGTAGTCAACGAAGATCTAGCAAGTAGGCCGTCCAAATTTTTCCATGAAGTAATACTTCCTAAATAGTGAATTTAGTCACTCTTACATCATTGTAAATACCATTTCACCTTTTTGTAGCTCCATTTTGTGCAAGCCAAGGAGTGCTTGAGCTTGAGGAGTATTAGAAGTATCATCGTACCAATTTTCATGATTTTTAGATTCCGTTTGAGCCTCCAAATAGGCCCTAGATCCTAATTTTTAACTAGGCTGAACACTAGGTCTGGACAGGGCCAAAAGCTAGACAAAAACTATAAATAGAGCTAGAGAGCTCATTTTTGAGGTTATCTTGTAATAGATTTGAACTTGTAAGAGCACTTTTGAAGTAATCTAAGGAACTCCATTGTCTTTCCCTTTGTCTTGCCATGTGTGCGCGTGTGTATATGTGTGCATGTTAGTGTGCTTCTCACTCACGCACTTGTGCCATCACTTGTTTGAGGTCTTCATACCATCCTCACGTCTTCCCGGATTGACATTAAAGGAGGTGCTACTCATCACTGAGCGACACCCTACCATAGAGTTGCTAATATGCTGAGATAAAATGAAAATGACCCTTTTGTCCCTTTCATCCCACTCTCTTACTGCTCTTCTCTGGTCATTGGTTGGATTTACCTCATCTATGTAGGGTTTTGGCTCTCCACCACTCACAAGTCCCCACAAACCTTTCCCCATCAAAAAATTGCTTATTCTAAATCGTCGTGGTTAGTAGTTTCCTTTTTTGAGCTTCTCAATCTGAGCATTGAGATCAACCATGGTGCCTCCTAACTCTTTTGAACCTCCCCCTTGATGTAATGAAGTTGAAAAAGATGGCTTTTACCTCAAAAAATAGAGCTACTCCTCTTGATGAAGCTTCGTCTTTGATTTGATGATGTATTTGCTTCCCCTTGTTGATGTGCCCGTTCTTTGCTTCCTTCCTTCAAACTTTGATGAAGTCTTTACTTCACTTCAGTAGCTCCTTCTTCTCTCTTTGATACTCCACTTATAGCTCTGAGACCAGTGTTGGAGGATAAACACTCCTATGTGCACAACAAAAGCAAATGAACCCTCATAGGATCCTGAAATATTTCAAACATAGGCTCTGTATTTTCTGAGTTTCTCTGCGTACATGTAAAGACTCAAAATGAAATTTTGGAGGCTTAAACTAGACTCTAGGATCTTTCAAATGAGAGTAAAATGACTCCATTTGGACACTGGATGATGCCTCAACCATCTACAACAAAACAGATAACTTGATCTCTTCAAAGAGTATGAGCTAACTAGACAGACATTGTTCTGGACATTTCTCTCCACATGTGCAGGCAATGAACCCGAGACTTATATCAGACAAAGTAGAACTTATAAGCTTTCCAATAAGACAAAAATCATTGCAAATGGATTCCGGATGAAGGATAAACAACAATTACAAGACCAGGGGGTCTGCCAAAAACATCTAGATAGATAGAGTGTGTAAAAGTGAAATTTCTGCAAAATATGCAGACAATAGCTAGTAGGGGGTGTGCTTAAGCAAGGGGGCAGCTTGGGCTCCTATTTCCACGACTCTAAGTCATAATACAACTCATTAGAGGTTTTAAAGACCACATACTAACCTCTTTAACCAATCAAAAGCATATACATGTCAAAAGTGAGGTCCAATCACATCAAGAGGTGAGCTAAATCTTCTCTAATCAACTTCTTTCCATTATGGGCATGATTTGATGCCTCCAACTCGTGGAAATCAGCCTCCTTTGATTGTGGATGATGTGGAAGGTTCAATTTGGGGCATGTTCCCACACTCTTGAGCTTGAAAAACTTTCAACAAAGAAGGCATTGAATAGGTTGAAAGAAGCCCCTAGAGCATGGTACCAATGGGTAGATAAGTATCTCTTGGATCTAGGTTTCAAAAGATGTGCTTCTAATGCTAACTTTTATGTTCTAAAGAGAGGAGGGAAGACAATTGTGCTTGTACTCTATGTAGATGACCTTGTCATTCTAGGAAATTCAACATGGAGGATTGCAAAGAAATTTCTACACCTATGGAGGTGAACACAAAATTATCTATTGAAGATACTTCATTTCTAGTGGATATTGGAAGATACAGGAAATTAGTTGGAAGTTTCATCTACTTGTGCAATAGTTGACTATAGATCTCTTACACTATTGGAGTGGTAAGCAAGTTCTCTAATAAGCCTTGCCAAATGCATTGGAAGGCAAGCATGTAGATACTTAGGTATGTGAAAGGAACCATTGATTATGATGTTCTTTATGAAGAAGGATAATCTCTAGTTGGATATTGTGACTCAAATTGGGTAAGAGATATTGATACTAGAAAATTAGTTTCTGGATATTGCTTTTCTTTAGGATCAAGGATTTTTTATTCAATCAGTAAGAAGCAATTGATTGTAGCATTATCTTCTACTTAAGTTGAGTACAAAGCTACATGTGTTGTAGCATGTGAAGTAGTATGGTTGAGGAGGATCCTATGGCATATAGTAATACAAGGACAGGAGCCAATAGAGTTGAAGCGTGACAACCAAAGTTGCATGGTCATCACCAAGGATCCTGTTTTCCATGTATGTACCAAGCACATAGAAACTTAGTACCACTATGTGCATGAGTTGATTGAGGACGGGGTCGTGGAGATAAGCTATTGTCCAACTAAATAAAATGGAGTAGACATTTTCACCAAGGCTCTTGGGAGAGAGCAACTTCTTCAACACTTTTCCAAAGCTTGGGATTGGACCAAGGAGGTAGTTCATCACAGGGTGGACATTGAGGAGGGTGTTCGATATGCTCCATGCTCAATCCTCAAGTGACCACAAATGATCCATGGTGCTATAAGTTGTAAGGCCCCGATTATGAGGAGAAGCCATTGTGAGAGCACAGACATTTGTGGAACCCTAAATTCTAAGTTAGATGAGGTCTTGTGTGACCGTTGATGGTTATAGATGATCTTTGTGAGCCTAAACATCAGGTTAGGTAGGGCATAAAATTTGGCGCCATTGGGTTGCCATTCAAGGTGAAAATAAAGGCCGTCTAGCATCATGTCGTTTCTCCATAGAACCTTAATGGGGGGAGTGCAGAGGGGGGGTGGGGTTTTGCCTCCTTCTATGGGGTCCAAGAGGCCTATCCCCCTCGCCCATAGGGCCGAGATGATGGGACTTTTGATCATAGAAATATTGTCAGATTGTATATTTTATGGATTATGTTGTATCTCTCAACTAGGTTTATCTATATTGACTCTCTTTGTAAAAGCTATATAAGCAAGGTCCAGGTTGGGCTTTCCATAGCAATGCACACTAGTAAGCCCTTCATCTAGAGTCTATCCAAATCACCATCTAAGCTCCACTTTGGGAGCACATGGGTGGACAACACCATCATTGTTACTGCATTACGCTTGGCAATATGAGAATTTGAATTCTCTATCTCTCAATCTGCATCTATCTTTTTCAATGTTTTTTTTCTCTCAACTTTGTATACTAGTCTATTCTGTTGTGCTATTATATTCTTATAGGTATGTAGCTTGAATACCTATGTGCCTTGTAGCATAGAATCTAGGGTCCTTCAGATATCCATTAGTGTGAGAATGACCAAAATATGCTTCTACACCATCTCCTTGTGATCTCCACAAATTTTCATGTTCAAATGACTTCTATATATAGAGATACATGCATGGAAGTTTGTGTCTCTTCACCTACCCTTGCATCTTTTCTCACCTCTTGACCTTTCACTTCTTGTCCTTTCTCCTTCCATTGCCTTGGGTGACTTTTGGTGCTCCAAATCACTCCATGTGGATAAGGTCATAGCTTTCTTGAGTATTCCATATCTCTAATCATATTGGGGCTTTTATCCAACCCATAAAAAACTTTCAACATTTACTCTAACACTCTTCTCTAAGGTTATGAGTGTACTCTCTACATTTTTAGGGCTTAGCTTCCTTTTGAGCTTACAAGAAATACATAAATGATGAATAGGTAAATAATGAGAGGTGATTATGTTTTAAGTCTCACAGTTGGAGCTTGCACAAGTTCCATAACTTTCAACACTCCCCGTGAAGCTACAATTGGGATTCCCATTGCTACTCTTTGATTCTCGCCCTCTTCACCTTTTTCTTATTTTGCCCTCGTATCTCTTCATTCGATAGGTTGATGATCTTCCTTGATTCTTACAAGCTTTTTTGGCTTCTTTCCACCTTCACCTTTGCATATTTGGCTCTTAGCAAGAGCTTTTCTTCACTCCCTATCACGGAACATGCTTCATACAAGATTATAAATTGAACGAGATCACCTTGGATGTACATATCCTTGTTGCTTCACTCTCTTCCTCTTTGTTATCCCTTCTTTATGCTCTCTTTAAATGCCTTCATGGCTTCATGTCTTTTAGGATTGCATGCTTTTCTTTGATTATCCTTTGTCTTTGGATCATATTTGACTTTGTGTTGGGGTGAAATCTTTGCATCTCCTTTTTATGTCATGATGGTTGTCATGCTTTCTTCTAACTTTTCTTCATTCCTTCTTTTGTGTATCATGGATGCTTTTTGCCTTCTAAAAGCTCCTTCCATATAGATGCTCCTCATAGGTCTTTGAAGTTACCTTTTATGGATGCTCTTACTCTTTCTTTGTGTGTACCTATTTTTTTCCAAATCTGAAATTTGTTTCCGCTACACTTTGTCTTCTTTGGACTCTCTCTGGATCTTTCAATCCTTGGAAGCTAACTTCCCCTTCCTTCATAATATTTTCTCATTCTTCATGGCTGATTATATACCTACAAAATCAATAATGAGTTGATCATACATGAACTCTTTCATGAGTTCCTCCTCATGTGAAGCATTCATAGCTTCTACATCTTCCAAGCTTTCTTCATCACCTACAAAATAAGAGGAAATCCTCAATGTTAAAATTGGTGGTTCTTGGGATGGAATTCAATCCCTCATATTTGCACACGAGAAGTGAAATGAACCCAATACATATGTCCCTTCATACACTATTTCTGCTACCCTGCAACAAAACTCTGGTTCACCTGCTTTACATTGGTCCAAATCACCTAAGCTTTTAGACACACTTAGTGTGGTTCATAAGATTTCCAAAATGCTATAGAACACCTCAAATGGATCTATTTAGGTCATTCAACAACTCTATACAAAATAGACTATGGAGAGATCTAGGATATGCAAAAGTTAGGGTTACAGAGATACACCAATTTCTCTACACATAAAATGGATTTGAAGAAGCCCCCTTAAGGAAAGTAAAAACATGAATAAGATATGTACAAAAAGAGTTACAACTGCTATAAGAAGTCTATGTTTATACTTACAAGAGACTAGAGGGGGTGTGGGCTTGATAGCTCCTCGTTACTACTCCGTTATGCATATAATGCCCTCTTCTGTATTTTTCCTAGCTTGGATTGTTGTGTTTCAGGTCCTTGAGTCTTGCAAGACTCTCTCCTTGGGCCTCATTGAGTATATTTCTCTTAGTCTTCAATGATCTAGAAGACTTCCATGCATTGGATGACTCTTCACCTCCTTTTATAGCTTTTGGATGCCTCTCCTGACTTTTCCACCACCTTAGGACTCCCTTGCTCGACCTTGAGACTACCCTAAGTGATTTGGCTTGTGATCTTTGTCCACATTAAGGTCTTTTGACCCCTTTGTCCACATAAAGCTTGCATAGTTCACACTCTCAACACTCCACCTCAAGCTTAAGGTAGTAGTGTCCATATCAAGTAAGTTGATAGCTTTTGAAAACTTTGTTAACTTAGTCATGTCCAAGCTTTTAGTGAAGATATCTGTGCTTGCTCCTTGCATGATATATGGGATTGTTAGCAAGATGTAGGCTTGACATGTTATCTCCATAAACTAGAATTAGTCCAAGTCGTATACAAAGATATTTGAAGAGCTTCTTAAGCCACACTGCTTCACATGTAATGAGGGCTAACACTCTATATTCAGCCTCTATTGAACTCAATCCAACTGTTGGATGCTTTTTGCTCATCCATGAAATTGCTTTTGTACCTAGCATGAAAACATAGCCAGAAGTTGACCTTCTACTATCAACAGTACTTGAATAATATGCCTTACTCCATGCTCTTACTTGAAGTTCTTCATCATACCTGTATAACAACCCATGATTAGCTACACTCTTCACATACCTTAACACTCTCTTTTCATGATTGAGATGTGTATATGTGGCTGCATGCGTGAACAGAGATAGAAATCCAACTATGTAGCACAAGCCAGGCCTTGTGAGTGTAGCATAAATCAATGATCCCATAATGCTCCTATATTGTAAGGTTTTATACCTTCTTACCATCTTCCTTGCTTAACTTGGGATATGTCATAGACATCTCTTGAGTTATCAAGCTCAACATGTGATGATCGTAGATGATACGTACCACTTTTTCATCTCTTTGACGTGTAGTGGTTACACCAATATATGTGAGGGACATGTTTTAATGAGCTATATTAGATTTATCTATTAAGAGTGATGGCACATTTCTTTTCTTTCCAACTCTCATTCATAGACATTATGGTTTTCTTTATGTAGTGTTTCTTTATATATTGGACGAGTTGTATTGTTGTATTAGGTCATTCTTGTATATTATCTTTTTATAATAGAAGAAGAAAAGGAAGATCATTCTTCCTTGCCTCAATTTGTGTGTGCTCCTCTCTTTGTGTATGAGAGTGTGTGATAGCTCTCTTCCTTATCTCATTCTCTTGACATGGTATCAAGGCCATTATGGCTATAGAGAGTTCGTGGAGAAGGCTGACAATCACGAGTATGTGAGAAGTCATGGATAATGGCACCTCACAAAGGATATCACATTGCTACCAAATTTGATGTGAAGCTAGAAGGCATCAAAATATTTTTGAGAGTTATCCCTTTTGATCGCTCATTTTTCTTAGATTTCTATTTTGGAGCGAGCATGACTTCCATCTCGAGCCTACAAGGTGAGGCCCATAGAAAAAATAGGTCAATTCGCAAAATTGGAACTTGCTTTCTATTTAGAATCTCTCAAATATTCTAGATCCAGAACTTCAAGAGATTCTGTGTAATGCTGGTACATGAAAATTGTGCTTTTTTTAGATTGAACTATCAAGTCAGTGTGATAGTGTTCAAACAGAAGAACTACTTCTGGTGTTTTTGTAGTATTGTGGGTTGCTATAGAAATGGTAAATGCTGATGGAATGAGTCAACTTATGAGCAATAAATTTGGCCAAGAACAAATTTCATGCTTGGAGATTTAGAATGATGAATTTTGTGATGGGAAAAATGCTACTAGATGTAAATCAAAGGAGAGAATGAAAATGCTTCATAGTTACCAGAGAGAAATGAGGTTGTACATTAGTTAAGAGCATATGAAGAGTGGAATCAAGGAGCATGAAAGTAAAAAAGAAGTGAAGTATTTTTTTGATAATTTATTTTTGAAGTCTCGATTTGTATCTTGCATGGTAAATACTAGAAGTAATAAAGCTTTCCAAGACAACCAACTTTGGAAGTAACATGCAAAAATACTCTACACAATTTCTAGCACTTCAAAGTAAGAACAATCACATGTTTTTAATACATGAATCCATTGAGAAGGAAAAAGATGATTTCTCAAGTAAAAACATTACTGAATGTCTTCAATTCTTTATAAACAAAACAAAATTTTTTGGGATTCCAAAAGAAGAATGGGATGGGAGTTTTATGGGATTTGTGAAAGATTCTTTAAGAGCATGAATTCAACAATATGAACATAAAAATTGGGATGAGTTTGACATTTCATTGAAACATGAATTTTTTCTAACAATTTCAAGAAAATGACTTGATCCTCTTTCACATCTTTGTAGAGACAAACAAAGGGGATTCTAATTGCCAACTTGTTATGTGAATTTGAAGATACATTTTCCCAACTTTCTACCTATGACAAAGAAGTTGTGACTAAGAAAAATGTAAATTTGTTTTTGCACTCAGCCGATTCTAAATAACAAGTCAAACTATTAACATTGCTTGATGATGTTGTCAGGAATGATTGCAATTCTTTAAAAGCAACTATCAATAGAGTAATTAAAAGGGAACTAAGCTAAATCCAAATAGGTGCTTGTCATTATTGGAGTTTGAGGTCTCCCAAAGCATGCAAACAACTCAAGGAAGAACAAGAATCTTGGAGCATAACACACAATACTGAATGTATTACCACTAGAATGTGCAAAGATAAGTAAACCATTAGGGCTATAGGCATATATACAAAGGGGGGGGGGGGAGAAAACCTCCTAAAGGGGGAAAAAACTACCCTCGCGGTCCTAGTGTGTTTAGAGACATCACTACTTAAATATATTAACAAATCCCCCTTGGGAGTGATGCGGTGAACAAGGAGCTGGCACTCATGTATAAGGAAGTGCCAAGCTATGTGGAATCAATCCACAAAAGGAAGCAAGCCCAAAGGTTTGTGGAATACTTCAAACTTCTCCCTAGGTAGAGCCTTTGTGAAAAGGTTTGCAATGTTCTCCCATGTGGGCACATATTCCAAACTGATCTCTCCAATAGAGAACATCTCCCTTGCATAATGATAGTGCACCTCAACATGCTTAGTGCAAGCAAGGAACACAGGGTTCCTCGCAACTTCCAATGTGCTTTGACTGTCAATGAAGATGGTGGTGGTAGAAGATTGACCAATACCCAAATCACCCATAAGGCCTATGATCCACACACACTCAATAGTCATTGTAAAATCTACACTATACTCAATCTCACAACTAGAAGTGGCCATAGTAGGCTGCTTCTTACTCAACCAAGATATGCATGAGCTACAAGGCATGAAGCAGAAACCACTAGTGGGCACACAAGTGTCATAAAGACTACCCCAGACAAAGTCAAAACAAGCACGCAAATCTGGTGGTAGTGATCCCCCTATTGGGATAAAACATTCCAAGTAGTTGGGTCCCACTTAAGTAGCAAAAGATGTGCTTACCGCTTTCCAATGCTTGACACCTAGGCAATGCATAAACCTAGTCATCTGTGAGATATCAAACTAAATATTTGGTTGAGTAATGCATAAGTAAATCAAGCATCCAACATCCTATTGATAGAGAATAGCATTAAACGCATCTCGAGCATCATGAAGACTCAACCTTAAACCTATTTCCATAGGAGTGGCAATAGATTTGTAGTCTTCGAGGCTAAAATGTTGCAATAGTGTGTCCATATAGTTTGTTTGATGTAAAGCTATTCCAACATGAACTTGCATAAACTGAATGCCCAAATAATGATGCAAATGCCCCAAATCCGACATCTCAAATGAGGTATGCAAATCAGCCATAAAATCAGTAATATGATTCTCATAAGGATGAGTGAGCAACATGTCATTGACATAGGCAACAATGATTAGAAGCACATCGTTTGCACACTTAACATATAAGGTGCTTCCAATTGGACTATTCTCAAAACCATGTGCAATCAATAGACATGTACTTTTCATACCAAGCATGTAGTTCTTATTTCAAACCATATAATGCCTTTTTTCAACTTGCACACTTTGTTTTCATGCCCTTTCTACACAAAGCCACCACGATGAAAAAACACTTCTTCATGCAAGTCACCATTGAAAAATACAGTTCTAATGTCCAACTAATGTACATTCCAACCATGATGAGCTTCAAGTGCACAAATGCTACGAACAATAGTCATTGGGCAAGTAGGAGCAAAGGTCTCATCAAAATCAATGCCTCTTTACTAAGCATAACCCTTTCCAACAAGCCTAGGATTATACTTGTCAAAAGTTCAATCAGGCTTATTGTTCAGCTTGTATACCCACTTAGTGCTAATGGCCTTCTTGCCAAAGGGCAAGTCACATAAAGACCAAGTAACATTCTTCATTATACCATCATATTCAGATTGCATAGCAGCCATCCAACTTTTTGAATTTTGTGCTGCATCAAACAAAATAGGCTCATTCTCATCATAGAGAGTAGAGGCAGCCATAACATAGCAATATGATGCAAAAGAAGCACTATGAGATCAAGAACAAGTACTATATGATAGGGATGCATCTAATTTGCTGCCATGAAAAGTGTGCACCATCCATTTTGGCATAGTTTTTGCCTCCTCAATATCAGCTCTCGCATCAACAAGTGCATCATGTAAATCTGCATTAGAAATGGAATGATCTATGTCATCACATGAAAACTATAAAGGCTGAGAAGTTGCCTCATTAGGACTAGTACTAGATTGTCCACCTACAAAGATAGGCAACAAAGTGTCATACATGTCTTTGGAGCTAACTAATGTCTCAATACATGAAAGTAATGGCTGAATAGCATCTTCAAGGAAAACAACATCATGAATAACCAGAATGAGTTTAGTCTATGGATGATACAGATGATAGTCTTTGCTTTTAGAATTGTACCCAACAAAAATACATTTCCTTACTTTGTTATCCAATCTCTTGCATTGTTGTTGAGGCACTAATGCATATGCCAAACAACCAAAAACACATAGGTGAGGAACAGATGGCTTACAACCATGCCAAGCCTCATATAGAGTGATAGATGCCAATGCTTTAGTGTGACCCCTGCTAAGTACATATGCTGCACACATAATAGCCTCAAGCCAAAAACTATGTGGTAAAGCTTTACTCTTGATCATACACCTCACCATCTCCATGAGTGACCTATTTTTCCTTTCACAAACGCCATTATGTTGAGGTGTATATCGCACTGTACACTGATGTTTTATCCCATGTTTAGTCAAAAATGCATTAAATCCAGAAGACATATATCACCCTCCTCAATCAAAACGGAGGGTGTCCATTCTACATGTTGATAGATGTTTAGCCAAAACTAGAAATTGTTTGAAGCACATAAACACTTTGGAATTTGCTTTTAATGGATATACCCATGCATGCTTGGAAAAATCATCAATGAAAGTCACGAAGTAAAGATAGTTCCCAAAAGAAGACGTCTACATAGAACCACAAACATCACTCTGAATAAGCTGCAATTTCTAAGTAGCTCGAGCCAAGCCATCCTTTGGGAAGTAGGAATGCTACATTTTTCCCAAAATACATCCTTCACATACATGTTTATCAAGTGCCTCAAGTTTGGGCAAAGAGGACACCATTTTTTATTTCTGCAGGCATAGCAAGCTAGCAAAATTCAGATGACCAAAGCATGCATGCAAAAGCTTTGCATCTGATATAGCCTAAGAATCTTGAACTCCACATGATGAATCATTCACAGATTTTGCATAATCTATGTGCTTATACATCCCACGACATAAAATGTTAGGATCAATAATGATGTCGCCATTCAACAAATCATGAACTGTACATCTGTCATCAACAAATTTCACGACCAAGGCAATCATGGCTAATGGTGAAATGGATAACATATTTTTCTTGATCCTTGTCACAAATAAAGAATATATCAATGTAAAAGCTCTACCATCAGTAGTAGTCAAAATGATTTTACCAACTCCCATAACACAAGAAGAGGGGTTGTTGGTACATTTGACAGTATTCACTATAGGGGCAGACTCAAGTAAAGTGAAGGAACTGTGCTGTGAGGTAATATGTTTGGTTGCTCGACTATCAAAGTACCAAACATTCGAGTCTACTATAGACATAAACTGCTCATGATAAGATGGGCCAAAACTGCAAACAATAGTAAATGCCCATTCTTCATTCTACACAAGATTAGAAGACTCTGTTTTCGGTGTAGAGGCCTCTAGAAGAATGATTCCAGCCTCTTTCTTCTTTGTGTCTTTTGCAACCAATTTTGGACAAATCTTTTTGATGTGATCATTTGCTTTAAAGTATTTGCAAAACAATTTTTGGTTTTTTGTTTTCTTTTTGTCTTTTTCATCCTTCTTTTATTCTACAGAATTAGAAGACTTTTGCTTACTAGTAGAAGAATTCCATTTACCTTTGCCCTTCTGACTAGCTAGGAAAGCTTGATCTACGACATGCATAATGGACCTATTCTACCTAGAATGATCTTCCTCCAACAGAATAGAGACTAACTCCTCAAATGTGAAGGCATTTGGATTGCCTTTCATCATCAAATGAAGACTAGAAGTAAAAATTTGATATGAATTTGGAAGACCATTTAGAACAGTCTACATAAGTGAATTGTCAGGCAAGACTTCATCAACACAAATCAAATGCTCCTTCAAATCTTTGATCTTTGTCATAAAACTATCCATGGAATCTCCTTCATTCATGTGCTCACTCTCCAACTATTTTCGGAGTTAAGCAACATGAGCTTCATTCGTTGCCTAGTATAAATTGATAAGTGTATTCCAACCTTCCTTTGCTATTCTGCAAGAGCAAATGTGAGGAATAATGCCATGTTTGATAGACAAGGATATCAATGCATGTGTTTGAGCATCTGTGCCATCCCAAGAGGAGCCTATCCCTATGGCTAATTACCAAGTCCATAATCCTGATACAACGGGTGTGTGCAAGACACAACCTTACCTAAACCTCGAGATTGGCCAGACAGAGTACAAGTTGATAGACGCTTTGATAGACTCAGGAGCAGGACTTAGTTGCATACGAAATAGGGTCCTAAAAGATCTTCAACTGAGTATGAATTCCACAAAAGCCCGATTGATAGGAATTGGAGGTCAAACTCTAGATTGCATTGGAACAACAAATGTACTCCTCCACCTAGGAAATTCCTCTATGGAACAAAGAGTCTTAGTGTGCAAAGATGAGGATTTAATGGAAGACTTAATTCTAGGACAAGACTGGATCATTGAGAATGAGGTGTGCCTTAATCTAGCTCAAGGCTATATTTCGGCGAAAATAGGGCATAAGGAGATTTTCAGTTTATTAGGAGAGAAACCTTTAATTCAACAAAAAATAGTCGAGCGTTCGGAGAGCTTCCAAGAAAAGACACTGAAGAATGATCCTGGTGCGAATATCTCCGAAACCAATCTAGAAGCAGCAGAAACTTCAAGTCCAACGATGTCCGCAGCAGACTCAAAATCATCCCATTCAGTCGAGGCAAAGCCAGCCACAAAGGAAACCAACTCTCTTGGACATCCTCAACTAGACAAAAGATCACCATATTGGAAAACAACCAGCAGATACATGTATCAAGGAAAGGACAAATACAAGTGGGTACCCAAAGATCAGGTGCAAAACAAGAAAAAGTCATCACCCACAGAAATCAAAAAGTCAGCTACACCAAAGTCCACACCAACAGGACTCTTGCAAGTTTGGATCCCCAAGTCTTTGATTGAAGCTCAGAGAGCACGACAACAGATATGGATTCCCAAGAAGGTCACACAAGCAGCGAAGCACGCAATAAGCACTCAGGCAGATGCAATACATCAGAAAAAGCGAATGACACAACCACATCAGATTCGTCCCAGAAACCAGAAAAGAACCGTCTGTACTAATAGAATGCTTAGGGAAACAAAGAGAACACATGAAGGCCGAAGAATCAAAGAAACCACACGACCTCTCTCAGTGGTCACGAAAGGGATTTGGAAACCCAAGCAACTACAAGGAGTGGACAATCTAGGCAATAGAGGTCCCCAATGCACTCATGAAGCTTCTGGTGCACCTTAAGTATGCATAATAGGGCCACAATACGAGGCCAAGCATTCGACACATGATGTACATTCTAAAACTAGTGGTGCACTTTCTCCGAGTGAGATTAGATCGTAGCTTCAACTCTCTTAAGAATGAACATACTATGGACTTAAATAAATGCTTCGGCTATACTAACGCTTGTTTTCTTTCAGGATTTAAAAAAAAAAAATGTGGTAAGAGATCTCACCTATAGAATCATGGGAAACGCAGTGATGCGCAACAACAACACACTGCAATGCACTACAATACTGGCTATACTTCCTTTCAAGCTGATGCACTTTTAATTACAAGTGCAGATGACTTCTGAAGACTCGGAGGCTACGATCCAGGAGGAGGTGCAGGAATTCCCTCCCCAAAGTCTCACAAAAGCCAAGGGGCATTGGTTTAGAGATGAGCAACCAGTAGGCGAGTATCTCTTCTTGGCGAACATAAAGATCATGGACACAGAGCATCACTTTCCAATTATGTCCCAGGACTTCAGAGTATTACATGAGCTACCCTCCACAATCGACATAATGAAGAAAGTAGGAATTCACAAGTATTTTGAATTGCCCATATATAAACCTGACTTCCAAAGATGCACGCAAGTCATGAACACCTACAGCCAGCACTGCATGATCCATTGGTGCCAGAAGCAAGAGTTATGGATAAAGGACGTGAATGGGTTGTCATCCAATTTACACATGACTTAATTAAGGAAGCATTCGGATGGGAGAAGGACGGTGTCACTATGATAAAAGAAGAGAGTCGTGGGGCAAAGACACGAACTTTTGTCGACATTAACAGAGTAGATATAGAAGAGGAAGTCAGACTGATTCACCAACACTTCTGCTTCCCAAACATGAATCAATACATGGCTCCCCAAAAGCTCATTGTTCAATTATTGTCCCATGCAATAAAGCAAATCGGCAATCAAATCAATCTGACTCCATATGTACAAGAAAGACTATTCGAGGCAAAAAAGCAATGGAATAATAAGAAGTTCCTCAATGGTACTATTGCCTTGACCATCTTGATTTACCACGCTTTGGGCATAAGAGAACACTTGCAAGAAATGTCGTCTTCGACTGCTCTGGCTCAGTACGTCAAAGTCGCCACCGTACCAAAAAAGAAAAAAGGGGCAAAGATTGTGGAAGTGGCAGAAACCAGTTCTCAACCTAAAATGAGAGGCAGGAAGAGACTCCGAGAAGTCAAGCAAGTTGAAGAAGAAGCCCCGACAACAAAAAGAATTCATGTACTCCCTAAAACCACCATTGAAGGGCATCGAACAATCACAGAGGAAGAATTGACTAAAGCGCTGGAAGAGACACATCAATATACAGAAGGACAAGTAAACTTACCTGTACAAGGTCATCACTATCAGCAGACCCAACAAGGATCGGAAGCAAAGACAAAAGTCACAAAAGTACATCGGTACAGGGAAATAGGATTGGATAATTCTAGTTCATCATCGGAGGCCCAAGAAGAACCAGGCACTTCATTATTAAATGTCGATATTCAAAGCAAATCGAAGGATGATGGACAATGGGCGGAGTTAAATGAAGTTGACTACGGTGAAGAACCAGAAGGCCTCAAGCCCGATGACCCCGCCACACATGTTGATCAAAGTATCACAAGTGAGAATGCAGAACGGGAAGGTACGCATACTATAAAACTTAATGAAACTTCCAACATTCAAATCAAGGAGGCCACACCACCTCGTAAGACGTCTATAAAGATACCAAAGAAGGAGACTCAGAAAGGAAAAATAGAAGATGACGAACCTTTCACGCCTATCAGAGTCATGGCAGAACCCTCCCCCATGGATGTCACATTTCAAGGGAGTGCCACCAAAGCTATTGAAGTGGATAAAGAAGGCGAAGAACCACAAGTACAGCTACAAATTAGACAACCACACAACGAAACAATCCAAGTATGTGCAAACAGGTGAAGCTCCAAGCATACCAAGAACTTGGTTGAATGTAGACATGGCTAAGCTCAAGCCTGTGGTACAAGACATGATTAGAACGCTCTAGATACGCAACAAATCATGCTAGAAGTTGATGAAGACTACGACCAAGCAATGAACGACAAACATGAGCTTCAGGAAACGAATAAGAATCTCTCGACCGAATTGACCTTAGAAAGAGAGCACATCAAAAACACAGAAAAAGAGGTCTAAGAAACGAAACAGCAGTGTAGTGTGTTGATGACCGAGAACGCAAGTTTAAAAGCGCAATTGCAAGAAGTCCAAAGAAAATATGAAGCTAGTGAAACTGAAAAGGCAAGAATGCATGCTAGGAGCAAAATCTTGGAATCTTAGCTCAAAGTCTGTATGGAGGAAGCAGAAAACCTAAGGAACCGCAACAAGGAGCTCATGACATCTCTCCTCAGTGATCAACCAATACCGGCTACTGACAACTCAGAAGGGAATATCAAGGAATTGCAAGAAAAGATAACTAAAATGGAAGATCAGCTCAGACAGGAGCAAGAAGTCATTGCAGATTGGGAAAAAAGATACATGGAGGACACAGCTGCCCTAAGAACTAAATGGAAAAAAGTGGAGAATCGTTATCTACTGCAATGTAAAGAAGACACCGATCATATGGATATCGTGGCACAAGAACTTCTCAAACATAAAGACACAATTGCAAAGGTCACTGAGGAAATCAAGCAGAGAGATGAATGCATTAAACAGCTTCAGGAGCTGTTAGAGCAAAAAGCAAAGCAGGGGACACCAGTAGTTCCACAAGCTGCGAAGGCTACTGTGGAGACTGAGGTACGTCCTCTCTCTCCCCCCTCATATCATTCACCGATAAGGGAGGCTCAGGAGGTCCACATTGATCATGATAATCGGGACATTGCAGAATTGAGCCGACCAGAAAGGGCACTACTGGTGTCCCAACTCACTGCTGATTTTGAAGACCAAATAATACAGATCATGAAGGAAGCTCACATAGAAAACAAACAACTAGAGCAAATTTTGAAGCCCTTCAATGTACCATATGGTCTTCTAAAGGAAAAAACGCGGCATTATATACGAACCACCACTAATAAAGAACCGGATAGCAACCTCTAGTTCCACAAAAATACTTTCAATTACACTCAAGAGGAGGTCGAGAAGGTGGATCCCATCTGGAGGAGGAAAATTTTGGAAAAGAATCCTACACTGCGGGTACAGTGGGAAGCATCCCCATATGTGCTTCAAGTCAATCCATCTTTTTGTCCTGTACCCCGTAGATGCTCCTGGACGCAATTTTGGGAAGGACAGCGTCAGGGCAACATAAATAATCAGTGGCTAAACTACCCATTGTTACCTAGCCCTCCACACAATTACCTACCAACAGAGGAGTATATGGTAAAAACAATGGGATTTTGGATTGCGAGATATGCTACAGTTCCTGATTTAGCAGTTAAAATGACTAATAAAATATTCAGTATGCTACTAACAGTAATCAAAGTTTTTCAACATGCCAAATATACATTTTTGAATTTCATTGGCATTACACAAGGATCCGAGGCTCTAATTTCTTATCTATCTACTATACCCAGCCGCTTGACTTCAATGGCAGATTATTCTTGACTCATGTTTTTGTCGTCAACATATATGCAAACTTTCAAAGAAGCATTTTTCACCTGCTTCTTCGAAATCGATTCAAAATTTTTTGTAAAAATGACTTCAAACCTGAATGCACGTCTGGTAGCTTACGAAACGAGTTTCTTTGCGGATCATCGACAAGCCCAAGAAGACGGAGTCAAGTCCCAGCAATGGAAACAATTCATGATTTGTCATGCTAATCTGCTGAATCAACGAGAGCAAACGGCTATCCAGACATACACACGTCGCCACAAAAGGCCTGTCGGGGACGACAGAGTTCAAGAGGAGGGACGTGTAGAGGGACAATCAAGCAAAAAGAAAAGAAGAAGGAAATCAAAGTCCAAAACTGCTCAATAAAGATCAAGAAAACCACTTTCTGCAAGAAGCCCCATAGGGGCGCAACACCCATCTCTGCACAGAGCCCCGCAGGGGCACACACACCAAGGAAAAGCACGCAGTTGGAAGGAGGAATCAGGGCCAACAAGTATCCATGAAGAAGTGCAAGAAGATATCAGGCGGTTCCATAGCCACATGAGGGTGCCTCAACCTCTTGAGCAACAGAAGGTTTAGATCAAGGCTTAAGACCTACATCCTCATATGTCTACTAATGGCGTGTGTGGAAACCCGATTTAACAAGCAAACCAAATGCATCAGGCCTAAAGGATGTCAAGACAAATATCATACAGGGCCATTAAAACGGAATGCCAGTTGAACAGAGAGGCAAAACTGACCAAGGGTTGCGTGTGGTCAACAAAGAGTAAACAGGCTGGAATAATACAGCAGGGTCCGATGTATGCAACCAGGACAAATCAGAGGACCACTAAAACATAATGCAAGATTAATGAAGAGGCAGAACTGACCAAGAGATGTGTGCGGTCGACAGGTAGACAAAAAGAAAAGCCTGTCAAGGAACGACAGAGACAAAGAGGGGGGAGTGTTCTAGAGCAAAGAAGCACAAGCGAAAGGCCCCAAAATTTTCAAATTAAGGGGCATGATTTTTCTTCTTCGAGGTCTTATGGAATTCCCTCAAAACTATGTAAATGCAATAGAGGAGTCCTCTAAATGCATAATCCCAACTTGTTGTAAAATAACCCTTGTAAATTAGTAGGAAATTCACTCTTTTTTGTAGTAAAGTGCCGGTCTCTTGTGTAAAAGGATCAAACTTAGGGCACATGTATATAAGTCACTTGGTGAATCTTTGTACATTTGCCATTGTGAAGAAGGAGCTCTAAAAAATTTCGAATTCGCCTCTTCCTTGCAGATTTTGATCTTCTCTATGATCTTATAGGTGCGTGTGATGCTTGGAATGTGTGTGTAGAACTGTTGTCTACCCCTCCCCATTGTTTTTGAGCTACTGTAGTGTGTGTGCGAAATAGTAGGAGTTGTGGCGTGAGTGTGGGTGCTTCCTACCATTCACCATTTTGGTCATAACTTGGCGCAGAGTTATCAGAATCGAGTGAAAACAACTTTCAATAGATGCGTTTCGTCGAGAGCTTCGAAACGAGTACCCTATTGACTATATTCAAAGTTCGGAGCTGGGAGAAATCCTTGATTTTCTGAAAACTTCTGTATAAGGTATCACGACAGTCACTTTCAGCATTTCAGAGAGTGTGAGAGGTGGATTAGTCTTTTCTCATGCATGCAAGCTTCAACACTTCATTTTCCATCATGTGTGCACATGTCCCCATACACTTGGTTAGGTCGTTTGATCGGATTGACATTTAAATGTGTGTTAATTTCCCACTATATGCACTTGTGTTGCAATTGAGGTACAGTCTCATTGGTAATAGTCCTTTAGTCTTCTTGACTCAAGTACACACCACTATACATCCATGATCTAACTCATGATGACATAAACCTCAAAAAGAGTATACCACAATGTCATCTTACACGCCAAACACATGACAAGATCATGCTCTACTCTCATATGGAGGAGCTACCATAGTGATCATACATGTACAATGCCTTGAAGCTCTCAAAATAAGATCTTGCACACCAAAAATTCTCTCTCGAAGAAGTTCCAAAGCAAATTCAACCTCCAAGAGCAATTAGGGTTCTTATAGTAAAAATATGCTGCTCTATATTTTGCTATTTCAGAGGTGATAACCTCTGAATTTGAACTTTTGGTCTTCAGCAAACTTCAAGATATAATTCTTGACTACATAACGAGACAAAGAACACCTCAATCGGAGGTGCGTAGTTCAAGATACACACAAAACAAGCATTAGCTGTCAATTTATCCTTCACCTCCAACACTACTGCTTTGTATTCTATAATTTAGGCGACATAACACTTCGAATTTGGACTTGTAATCTTCTAGAAAGTTGTAAATGTTGCTTCACGCTACGGCTAGCAAGCTGAATTGCATGAATCTGACCTATAGAACTCGAGTTATGATCCAAAAACTGACCTGCTATCATATTGAATGTACATTCGCCTTCTACAATAGTCTGTATTTTTCAAATTTTCGGCAGTCTAAAACTCTGAACCAGGTTCTGCACCCTTCTAGGAAGTTGTAGCTCTTTGTGTTAGCTACACACAAAACTTTAAAACACATCAATCCGAGCTTTCTAGCTCAAGTTATGGCCAAAATACTGAATAGCTATCAACAAATGCCAACCTGCACTTCTACTCCTTCTGACCTAAGCTTCCATTGAAGCTTCTTGCACACAAGCCTTCAACATGCTCTGATACCAATGAAGGGCTTTGGTGTGCAGAACAAGAGGAGGAAGGAGGACATGGAGGGAGAGAGAAGAGAGGAGAGACGCGCAGACATGCGTGGGAGCCTCGAAACCCACATAATATTCTCTCTTGAGGCAATGCTCTATATATGATGTATATATATGAATATGGGGGTAAGGTCACATGACCCTTACATCCCCAATAGGGACGATTTAAACCCACAACCTCATTCTCACAAGGGAAGTGCTTTACCACTATGTTATCTCTTTGTGTTGTCACTCTACTTCTCTTTTCTTATATTTAATAAAACTTGCATCTCTTTCTTACTTTTTCAATTCCCAAGAACAACCCTTCCTTTTGCATTTTAATTCAAGCAATCTCAAAAATTAGTTTTACATATCTAGCAAGAGGGTTATACTCTACATACTCATGGACCCTATGAACACCATGGAGGATTTCGATGAGTCACCTCTATCTAAGGTAACACTCGAGCAACAGCTCGAGTAATAGCTTGAGCTCTTGTGGCACGAACTTGGAGGCACTCAGAATGAGATCCGGTAACGTGACGAAGTACTCCAGAACATGCAATCTGATGAAGATAACCTTACGAAGGTGGTAACAGCTATTGAGTCTACCCAATCGGATGGCATGCATTGCAAGACTGAAATTACCAGTCTCTATGATTTGATGGTCGTAAGGATGGCCCTTTAGTTCTTTCATGGTTGTCACAGTTTGACAAATTTTATACTGTTGAAACATATGTTAAAAGTGAAAAAGTCAAATTTTCCACTAACTATTTAGTAGGAAAAGCTGAGCTCCCGTGGAATGTCATATGCCATAGTATAGATCGTCCAACAACCTAGAAGGCTTTCCAAGATAAAATGAAGGATTCTTTTCTTCCTCCTCAGTATCATCTACATGTTCAATGTGCATCGAAAACCTTTACATGGAAGGAGGATGACACGATCACTACCTACATGGAGCAGTTCTGGCAAAATTTACTATTGGTTTGAATGCTTGAAGATGTACCAGAGGATAGCTTGTAGAGGAAATATGAAGATGGTTTGGAGGTGGGAATCCAAGGTAAGCTTCACATCCTATGCCTACAACTCTCAACAAGGCTATCTCTTTTGCCTATGATGTAGAGAAAGAATTCCAGCCCATAACCAAGTCAATCCTTCTACAACAACCATGTCAATGATCACTTTTTGTTAAACCCACCTTTCTTATGAAGCATAATTTTAATGCCCCATCTTACTCTAGTTTTCCTTGTGCTCCATAATCCAATTACTCAACTCCACCTGTTGCTTCATCTATGCAACCTACTAAACCACCTACCCTCGAAACTTCAGTGGTGGATGCCCAACAGAAGCGACCACGTATCACCTGTTGGAATTGTGGTAAATTGTGGTAAACTTGGACATACAAACATAAAGTGCCGATTGCGACCTCTTCATATGAAATGAGTTGGAGCTCAATTGCATAACATGGAGGCCCATAATGAAGAAATTCCTCTATTTGAATAGAGGAAGCATTGGAGAAGGACTTAAGTACCTTGGGTAACGATATCTCAATTCATTCTTTACTTTGAAGGTAAGGTAATATCAATAACAAGCTGGTTAATATTTTAAATGATGATGGTAGTTCACATGATTTCATTTCACATTTATTGGTACAAGAATTTAAACTAAAAACATTTCCTTCCTTGTATAAAGTGAAAATTGCATTTCAAGGTAGTCGTTATAATGTAACATGAGAAGTTCAAGATGTTACGATTAGCATAGGCCCATATGTAGATGCACGAACATTTTTAATTGCATCTTTGAAATCTTACAATGTTATTCTCGATATGCCTTTTCGTCATCACTATAACCCACATTTGTCTACCATACACATACCTTTAACTTTCAAATTCAAACGTCAAATTATTACTTTGTCTACAAGGCATGATTTCCAACCATTTCCATTGATTTGTCATACTCAAGTAAAACACGCATTTAGGAAAGGATTCAATTCATGTGTTGTTTTTGTCAATGTCATAAATGAGTATACTCATATAGTTCTTGATGCACATAAACCTTTCATGACTACTTATAAGGATTGTTTTATGTTTCAGTATCCCTCTCAACTACCACCATCTCGAGGATCCTTTGACCATAGCATAGACTTAGTACATGGTAGTTCTCCTCATAAATCACCTTATAGACATGGCCCACTACACCAATAGAAGATAGAAAACCAAGTGAAAGACCTACGACGGAAAGGACTTATAAGGCCTAGTTCTTCCCTATTTGGAGCACTAGTTCTCTTAGTAGAGAAGAAGAATAAAACTTGTCAAATGTGCATTGATTATAGAGGCCTTAACAAGATCACGATAAAGAATAGATACCCTATTCCTAAAATAGATGATTTTTTAGATATATTATGAGGAGCTCGTGTCTTTAGTAAAATTCATCTAAAATCAGGTTATCATTAGATTCGTATGACAGAAAGTGATATTTTTAAGACTCCATTAAGAACTCAAACCGGCCATTATGAATTTATGGTAATGCCCATTGGACTTACTAATGCCCCTATTACATTTGCACAAATGATGAACAATATTTTTCTTGATTACCAATCTTTTGTTCTTGTATTCTTTCACGATATACTTGTTTACAATAAGAATGATAGTGAGCATGAGAAGCATCTTAAAATAGTTTTTCATTTGTTATGAGAGAACACACTTTATGTTAATCCTAAAAAGAGTTACTTCTTTCATCGTAAGCTAGAATATCTAGGACATATTATTTCAAGTGAAGGCATGCATTGATCCAAAAAAAAATTAAAGTTATAGTAGAATAGCCTACACCACAATCAGTCAATGATGTTCATTCTTTTCTTGGGTTGGCTAGTTTCTATAGGAAGTTTGTTCAAAATTTTTCTTATTTAGCACTACCTCTCACTTTATTATTGAAAAAAAAATAAAGTTTTCATGGGGACTCACCCAACAACAACCGTTTGAAAAATGCAAACATGCATTTTCACATGCACCTATTTTACAGTTACCTGATTTTCCATAACCCTTTCATGTCATTACTGATGCTAGTGGTTCACGAATAGGTGTTGTTTTAATGCAAAATGATCATCCCATTGCATTTGAGAGTAGGACGCTTAAGCCCTTAGAAACGAATTATAGTACATATGATAAAGAATTGTTAGCAGTTGTGCATGCTTTGCGAATTTGGAAACAATATCTTATGGGCTCTAAGGTCGCAATCAAAACTGATCAACATGCTATTAAGAATTTATTAAATCAACCATTAATCTTTGATCAAGATCTTAAATGGGCTTCATTGATTCAAAATTTCCAACCCATGATCCAATATCAACTTGGTAAAGCTAATGCTGTAGTTGATGCTCTTAGCCTTTTTCCTTCACATTTTGTTGTTTTGCATAATATATCTACCATCCAAATTCATTCTTTTCAAGAAATGATTTCCACTTATACATCTGATTTGTACTTCTCACGTGCATGGCATGACTTCAACAATGGTGCATCTTTATCTGATGAACAATATACATTTCATCATGGTTTACTTTATTTTCAACATAGACTATGCATAACCCAAGCTTTTCAAGATTTTGCCATCAAAGAAATGCATGAAACATCTTACATGGCTCATAGAGGCATACAGAGCGCCATTTCTGCTTGCAAAGAATTCTTCTTTTGGCCACTCATGGAAAAAGTTGCACATTATGTTTCTCAATGCATTGTATATCAGTTTATAAAATGTCATCATGGTAAAACATTTGGATTATTAATGCCACTTCCCATTCTGAATGAACCATGGGAACAAACCTTTATGGATTTTATCACAGGTCTTCCTATCACTTCATCACACAATGATATGATTTGGATAATAGTTGATAGGTTTAGTAAAGATGCATATTTCGTTCCTTGTAGAAAAACTTTATCTGCACCTTAAGCTGCAAAATTATTCATTAAATGCATTTTTCCACATCATGGATTTCCTAAAGTAATGTTATCTGATCGTGATGTTAGATTTTGTAGTCATTTTTGGGTTCCCTTATTTCAACATTTTGGTTCTAATAGATTTTATCTATGCAATTTATCCCAAAAGTAATGGACAAAGTGAGGCTACAATCAGTACTATTCTTGATTTATTGTGTTGTTATTCATTAGATAATCCCAGTAACTAGGATGAAAAGCTGCCATTGCTTCAATTTTCTTACAATAACACCACAACTCGTCGTGCACCTTTTGAAATTGTTTATGGTAAAAAGCTTCCTACTCTCATGTCACGCACCCAAACTGACATTCCGATGGTTGATTCTATTGCTGAAGATCACATTTCTATACTTCACGATGTTCACGAGCACATAAGGAAAAGTCAGGAGCGATATACATGTAATATCAATACAAAATGAGTAGTCAAGGAATTCAAGGGAAATTATCTTGTATGCTTTTGTATCATTAAAAGAAGTCTCAAAAATATTTTGTAGCATCCTTTAAATAAAACTTGCACCATGCTAGTATGGTCCGTTTCATATTAGTTTACTTAAACCATTTAAAGGAACTTTACCACTCACTCCACTTCTTAATTACCCTCCTTTAATTGAAGAACAATCTAAAATCTTAGTTCCTGAGCAAATAATTGATCATGATGTCACTACTACATGCACATGTACTCAATATCATCGATATTTAGTTAAGTACAAAAATCACTCTATTGAAGAATGTCAATGGATACATAAAACACAATTAACATCCCATTATGACCACTTAATTTTTGCATATCATACACAAACACATTAATATAACTCCTCCATGAACATTTCCATGCATATGCTTTTACATGGAACATGCTTATTTTCATTCAGTGATGGAACATGTGACTTGCCATCCATGTTTATTTTTATTATCAACAGAGGTCAGTTGCTTTTTCAACTAAGGGTCATGTTATGAATTATGAAATGTTTTGAAAAAAGAATTGTTGGAGAGTTAATTTATTAATGTTTTAATGTGTTTTGGTGTTTTTGATATAGCAATTGAAGGTTCGTGAGGGCATGAAAGGCATGAAAGTGTGGACATCAATAATCTGATTTATAATTAATTTAGTTTTTAAATAAACCCTTGTAGGGTTCTATTGTTAGAAACAGTTAGTAAAGTAGTGGTTAGAATAAGGGTCATTGTAGAACATAATTTTTTATGTTAAAAGCAAAGGCTTTCTACAAAACTTTTACTTTCACTCATGATTTTTGAAGCTGCTCTCATGTAACCACTATTTTGACATAATAAAAATTCCTATAAATACATGCACACTGTGGACTATCGAAATAGAGTGCATGGGGGGCGATTGCACCTAGCACTGCTTTCTGTCTCGTCTCCTGGTGTGTCTATTTTTCTGTGTGTTTCTAGCATTCATAACCTCTGTGTGCACGTGAGATAAGATATTGATAACATCAAGAGTCAGGCCTTACCACATAGTTTCTAGCTTGAGGCTCTTATGTGTGCAGCATATGTACTTAAGAGATGTCCCACTAAAGCATTACATTCTATCACTCCATATGAGGCTTGGCATGTTCGTAAGCCATCTGTTGCTCATGTGTGTGTTTTTGTTTGTTTGTCATATGCATTACTGCATCAACGAGATTGTAGGAAATTAGATGATAAAGTAGTGAAATTTATTTTCATTGGGTAGAGTTGTGAAAGCAAAGGCTATCATCTGTATTATCCATAGACTAAATGCATTTTGGTTAGCCGTGATTTTATTTTTGTGGAAGATGTTATTCGGCCATTACTTTACCGAACTAGGGAGACATCAATTATCTCCAAAGACATGTATGACACTTCGCTGCCTCTTTTTACAGGCGGACAGTCTAGCGCTAGTCCTAATGAGGTACCTTCTCAGCCTTATAGGTTTCATGTGATGATGCAGATCATTCAATTTCTAATGCAGATTTACATGATGCACTTGTTGATGAGAGAGATGATATTGAGGAGGCAAAAACTATGCCAAAATGGCTAGTACAGACTTTGGGTGACATCAAATTTGATGCATGTCTGTCATATCATACTCCTTTAGGCTCTCATAGTGCCTCTTTTGCATCAAATTACTATGCTTTGGCTACATCTAGTCTCTGTGATGAGAATGAGCTTGTTTCATTTGATGAAGCACAAAATTCGAAAAATTGGATGGGTGCTATGCAATCTGAATATGATGCTATAATGAAGAATGGTACCTAGTTTTTATGTGACTTCCTTGCTGGCAAGAAGGCCATTGGCACTAAATGGGTATAAAAGATGAAGTCTAAGCTTGATGGAATATTTGACAAATATTAGGCTAGGCTTGTTGCAAAGGGTTATGCACAAAAAAGAGGCATTGATTTTGATGAGAACTTTGCTCCTACTTGCCAAATGACTATTGTTCGTAGCATCTGTGCACTTGTAGCTCATCATGGTTGGAATGTACATCAGTTGGACATTAAAAATGCATTTCTGAATAGAAACTTGCATGGAGAAGTGTATGTTTTTTAGCCCCATGTCTTTGTGCAAAAAGGGCATGAAAACCAAGTGTGTAGGTTGAAAAAGGAATTATGGTTTGAAACAAGCACCACATGCTTGTTATGAAAAGATACATGCCTACCTGATTGCAGACAATTTTGAGAATAGTCCAACTAAGAGCATCTTATATGTTAAGCGAGCTAATGATGTGCTTTTGATCATTGTTGTGTATGTTGATGACATGCTGCTCAGTGATCCTCATGAGAAGCACGTTGCTGATTTTAAGGTTAATCTGCATGCCTCATTTGAGATGTTTAATTTGGGGCATTTGCATCATTATTTGGGCATTCAATTTATGCAAGTTGATGATGGAATAGCTTTGTGTAGAACGAAATGTATTGACACATTGTTGTAGCATTTTGGCCTTGAAGATTGCAAACCTATTGCCACTCCTATGAAGATAGGTTTATGATTGATTCTTCATGATGTTGGAGATGCATTTGATGTTGTTCTCTATCAGGAAGCTATTGGATGCTTGATTTACTTATGAATTACTCAGCCAGATATTTAGTTTGCTGTCTCACAAATGATCAGGTTTATCTATTGCCCAGATGTCAAGCATTGGTAGGTGGTTAAGCGCATCTTTCACTACTTGAGTGGTACTCAGCTATTTGGATTGTTTTATCCCAAGGGCAGGTCACTACCGCCAGATTTACATGCCTTTTCTAATTCTAATTGGGCTGGTTGCTATGACACTCTTGTGTTGACTAGTGGCTTTTGATTCATGCTTGGTAGCTCATGTATATCTTGGTTGAGCAAGATGGAGCCTACTATGGCCACCTCTAGTTGTGAGGCTGAGTATAGGGAAACTTTCACAGCGACTGTTGGGTGTGTGTGGCTCAGATATTTTTTGGCCGATTTAGGTGTTGGTCAGTCTTTTGCCACCACCATCTCCACTGAACAAAAATAAGATTTTTGAAAATAGAATGGAATAAAAAGAAGATTTTCCTAGAATAGAAACAAAAGGCTAGAAGATTCTCAAAAATTCTAGAGAGGGAACCTAGAGAAAAGCTATAAATAGGTGCACAAGGCTCATTTGGTTTTTCCCCATGGATTTTTCCTTCAGGTACTTTTGCTTCTCTTTTCTTAATTTTTTTATTCTTCATCTTCTTTCTTGAGTAAGGAAGAGAGAGGGAGTCCTTCATCTCTCTGCCCTCTTCCTTCTACTCCCTGAATTCATGTTGGAGAAAATAGAGAAGTAAGGGAGAGAGCACACCATGTCTCTATCCTTCAATCTCTTATTCCAATGGAATCTATAACTTTTCGCTCTGACAAGCACAGAGAAAAGGGAAGCTTGTTTGAAGAGTTGCAATAATTTTTATCTCTGTATATTGATTGTGTGCTTCGATAGTTTGATGCATGGATTTTTTTAATCAATTCTTACTAGTCTACAAATAAAGAGAGAGAGAGAGAGAGAGATTAGCAGAGGAGGAAGATTTGGGTGTTGGTGATGAAAATCAAGCGTAGAGAATTAGAGAGAGAGCGAGAGAGACAGAGACAGAGAGAGAGAGAGAGAGTCGAGCACTCTGTGGACTTCCTTTATGACCATGTGCTACATAAGCAAAGGAGTGATTGATCAAAATCCATACAGCTAGGTGTGACTTACACCCTAGGTTATATGGCAGGCACAATTGGCAGTTGGAGTCAAATCATGCAGATGATGTTTTTTCATCTCTTTACAACAACAAATTAGAGTCTTTACTTCGGGTTGTAAAAAGCATCAATAGTAGATAAGAGATTGCACGAGCGAGAGACAGAGAGAGAGAGAGATAGAGAGAGAGAGATAAACAGAGGAGAAGCACTATTCTAGATTGTTTTTACTAAGATAGAGAGAGAGAAAGAGATGGGGAGAGTAGCACTACTATTCGTATGCAAAAGGCTTGTATGCAAGGGTTTTGGCTAGGATAAGAAAGATAAGAGGGGATGTTTTCAGCTATAGTGATTATGTACTCGAGAGTGTAAGGGGTCTTTGATTTTCCATCATTGCAGAGCCTATTTGTTGCGTTCTTCTTTCTCTTATCATAGTATTTTGTTCGTCTCTAGTTCTATGGAAGTTGAAGTAGAAGGGCATGTTTATTTTATTCTTCTCTGATCTAATATATATCCCATTTGTGTAACGCATCTACATCGCAAAGGAATGTGGCACTGCACCCAGATTTGCATCCTCACCCTCCTATGTGGAACATAACGCTACAATAATATGATGGGAAGCATGGGACATGGAGATGGCTATGAGATTGGTTCAAAGAGGTAGTGGGAAATGGATGAGGACTCTTACTATCATCCTCCTTTGGGAGTATCACTCCTCCTATGGATATGGAGGCAGCATGGGATTTGGTGGGAAGTCCAAGGCTTTTCCCATGGTGCACTTGTGCCGTCTTCTAGAAAGCCTACATGGCTTCACGCAGAGAAGTCGGATGCAGGAGGTGGGAGAGGTTGAGAGAGAGAGAGAGAGAGAGAGAAGGTCTGAATAGGTAGTTATGATTAGGCAGAACTCTTTAAGATAGTTGCAAGTGGAGAGAGAGATAGAGAGAGAGAGAAATAGAGATAGAGAAAGAGAGAGAGAGAGAGAGAGATAGAAGAAGAAGAAGAAGAAGAAGAAGAAGAAGAAGTGGAATACACAAGAAATGAACAGTCCTATAGTAGAGATTATGGTCGAGAGAGAGAGACAGAGTGAGGGAATAGATTTTTGCATCCATGGCAGATAATCACATGCAAGCAAAAATTAATTCTTGCAAAGAGAACGAGAGAGAGCGAGATCTGATAGCAGTAAAGGTGTGCAAAGAGCAGTGGTAGTAGTCGGCATTGATAGAAAGAATGTGTCATGGACACAAAGGAAACCATCCTAAACCTCATAATCCATGTGACTTTACATATCTCATGATTGGTTTAGAGTTTGGAAAAACTAATGCTACCACTGCAATTGGAATGTGCCAAAACCCCAAGATCGACTGCCTATTTGCTGAGTTCTAACACTTGGAGGTCTTGTTTCTAGTTGATGATGTCATTGATGACATCATCAAATCGTAACCGCCCTTGAAAACCTATAAAAGGAGGGGTTGGCCACATCCATTCTCAATCTTGCCATTACTAGTCTTGGGAGCTCAAGGGGTCACGATCACCAAGTAAGTACTTTCAAGTTCTAGTTCAAGTTCTAGTCTTGTCTGTTGCTCCAGTCTTGTCTAGTCTTGTATCATGGACATCTTTTCTTGTCCCATTGTAATCTCGTAGTACGAGATCTTTTCAAGTTATTTCTTGTATCCAGTTCATATCCCTGAAGGGAATTCTTGTAACTGAGATATCTTGTTTCCTACCTATGATCCCGGGTTGTGGGATCTCTTGTATCATATCTAGTCTAGTTTTCCATACCTATCGGTCCTCGATTGTGGGACATCTTGTATCAATCACATATTCTTGTATTGTTCTCCCTACATGGGTGTTCTTGTAATCGAAAATATAATTCCAAAATATTGTCTACTGTAGTCAGAGAGCACAATCTAGTGCTCTCGTGACATTTTGGCAAGACTATCCACATCAAGACTGTGCCAAGCATGATGGACTCCATATCCATACTCAGAATATCGAGTCTACTCTAGATGATATATATAAAAAACTTGGAGACTTTGAAAGGAGGTTACAACAAGGTGATCGCTCAGTTGGAGAATTCGTATCAAACTTCAAAATTGTATTTCAAGGATCTGCATATCAAGAAGACTATCTAGTTAATCGATTTCAAAGTGGTCTCAGAGATGAAATAAAGGTTTGTTTATCCTCTACATCTCAGTTAAAAACTTTAGATGAAGCTATCAATCAAGCAATTCAATGTGAGAATTAGTTGCTAAAAGAAATCCAAGTCCAAAAGTCTAAAGTTTTGAATAATGAAGACATTGTTCCTCGAGAATCTAAATCAAGAATCTTTGAAGGCCAAGAAGTCATTACGAATGATATGGAGCATACAAATTATGAAGATAACAAGAAGATAAAGGACAAGGAGGAGTTCGTGTTCAATTAAGGAGGTGTGCTTACTCAAGGCACTCCATCAAAGATCTTGGAAACACTACAACACACCACTAAAAGCTCAAAGGACCTATCTTGTCATGAAGCTAAGGAAGCTCAAGGGAGACCGAGTCCTTCACCACCTTTCAAGATTAAGGATCATGAAGAATTCAAGGTTAATCATGTATTAGATTCAAGATTCTCATGAGGATGATTGGAATGCTTTATTCATTGGAAAGCATATGATATCAGTGATCGTACTTGTGAACTTACAGAAAATCTTCAGAGAGCAAAAGTCAAGGTTCGTGAATTCCATAAGAAGAATCTCTTCTCTGAGCTCTGCTCTGAGTTAAGAGAAATATTTAAGCCACTTACTCTGGATATCGTTCTACACTCTAGGACAAACCAAAGAAGAAAGATGGAGGAACTCTTTAAATGATTGGTAATAGAGAAACATGGGGTTCGAGTAGTCCAAGCTGTCTTGAGAGAAAAAGGGCAATTTTGAGGACCAAACGTGACTAAGTACTTAGATTTTTTTGAGGAACAAGCTCAAATCCTTGGGTTACCTGAAGAAATGTTTACTCATTAATTCACACAGGTAGTCTCAAGATCGATCTTGGCATCTATATCAGTTCACATAGGAAAGACGGGTTGAATTTAGAAAGGAACTACATAAGTTGTTCTATTTAGAGGATCTCTCTCAGCATAGTAGAGAGGGTTTCCTATGGTGGGTTCATTCCCCAAACCCACTTCATCCCTAACACACCTCTTGAATGAGTTTCTAAGGAGGTATGCCCAAATTCCTCATTCTAACTTAGACTCATTAAAGCTAGATTTAGTAAGTTCCTTTCTCAAGATTTTAAGTCCTGAGGATAAGTCTGAGGTGGAGAGAAGAATTGGGGAGCCTTGAAAAAGTTTGGATTGATGGAAGAGATATAATTCGGAAAGAAGTAGAAACAATTGCCCAGATGAGACAAGGACAAGCTAAGCTATATGATAGATATGCTCTAATAGCTCCATTACTACCTAGGGAGGAACCTGTTCCAGTAATCCCGAATGTGTTTGTAGCATTGGCTCCTACTAATATTGCATCCACGTCTCGCTTACTAGTGGAGTTGTAGCTTGAAATCCTTAGCAAGAAAATAGAGAACGTTTTGACAATGTAGGCATCTATGTATAAAGAGATGGCCAGTATACATAACAAAGTTTATTCTATGGGTTATCAAGACCCCACTCCTCCTCAGGCCAGCACTAGCTATGTAGATCTGATGAAGAAAAATGTTATGCCTATGCCCAGCATACAGGGATATGCAATGCCTCAAGTTGCACCTACAATGTAGCCTCTTGCTCAATAGACCCCTCCACCATCAGTTCAACCCACATATCAGAGGAATACTGAGCCATTTGAGAGACGAGGAACTGGTGGGTTTGGAGGAGCAAAAAGATGTGTTTGGTGTGATGCACAGGAACATTTTTCCTATGCATGTGAAGATCTGATTGTTAAGGGGAGAAGATTCTAGAGGATAAGAATTTTAGTTGGATATTTAGTCTGCTAAATCAGATATTTGGTCATTTGGATTTGTACAAATTTGGATCTTTGATGAATCAAAAATTTAATAGCTAGTTATAGTCTGGTTGTAAAAATGATGTCGCATGAAGTAGTTCATTATGTTTTGGTTATGCACATATATATGTTTTCAGTTTTTGGTCGTAAGAGAGAGAACCTGAGAGCAGAAAGAAAGAAGGTCAAGAAAGGAGTCAGAAGTTTATCAAATGCTGAATGCAAGTTGTATTTTTCTGTATCGTCAATACTAGTGACTCTTGATCCTGAAATTCTCGTAATTTCTGATATTCTAAAAGATATTAGTGAAGTTTTTGCTTAATCAGATTTGTAATGTGTGGATTTACATCTATCTGAGTGATTCTAGTCTTGACTATGTGTTGACACAACAAGAAAGCAATATGTTGGTCTGTCAATTTATGAGTATTTTCTGTATAAAGATGTGATTCAGTTTTGGGATTGTTCTTTAATGAGTTCTGCTATGTGAGAGAGTATTTATGTGTTGCTGAAACTCAACACATTTTGCAATCCTACTATGCTTGCTCAAAGAAGAAAGAAATGAATGTCGAAAAGAAGGCAAAGAGTTGGTTATTAAAAGGGGACTTCCGCCACGTCTGCTTTTAATCTCTTTCGGGTTCTTGGGGATGGTAGGGGTCTAACAATGCAGAGGCCCTTTATCTGGTTTTCCCAACTTAACTCTCAAATTAAGCAGCACGCTACTATCCAGTATAACTTCTTCTACACCGTATTACTGTTCGTATTTCGGTTATTCCTTACACCGTATTTAACGCACGAATTAATGATCACAGTCACACAAACTTATTAACGTGAACATAACATTACTGTGTTAATAAAGAATTGCTGTGAGTCAACAAAGACAGAGTGACAGTACTTAGAATATATGTAATCTACACTACGACGTCTCCACAAGGTCGCAAATCGCCCAGACAGACAGTCTGGCGATCCCGTCTCCTCTACCACCGGAGAACCCCATAATGTCTCTTCATTAATAGGTAAAAGGGTAACATCACTTCGCTACGACCTTTCAGTACGTGCGGTATATGAAAAATATAAAATTACAATGTGAAAATCCGACGGCCTAACACTGGCATGCACGGTGGACTTGAACCCATAGAGAAAAGAAAACTAAAGCTCATCTACAATGCCTTGTATATACATAGTTCGGACTAATTTAAAAGTTCTAGTGATTTTCTGTTTTAATGAATCCAGCATCAACTGTAATGTCTCCGGCTCCACCAGCTGTGCGTCAGTTCGGACTGAACTTGCCGCAATGACCTGACTCATCAAAAGATATGCCTGTGTCTGCAAAAATGCTTCTTGTAAGTAAAAGTCATTAGCTAAGGCAACATCTCTCTGCTGCTTTATATCTGCAATCTGATCATCGATACATGATAATCTTTCGGCTTCAAATCCCAACTGTTTTTCTCTGCGTTCTAGTTCTTTAGATTGAAACTGCATTGTTTTATAATACGCTTCTCTTTCCTTCTGCACACCTTCCAGTTCCTTCTTCAATTTGAGGTATTTACCAAGCTCTTCCTGTAATTCTTGATCTCGTCAAAAACAATGTTTCAGTGGTATTATGGAGCTCTGCTTTTGCTTTAAGCACATTAGAGGCCAAAGATTGAGATGCTTCTTCTAAGATGCTATAGGCCTCGCGCGTACTATGAAGTTCAGTGTCTAACGCTGTCATCGCATCTGTCTTGTCAATGATTTCCTGCCTCAGTGTAGTAATTTATGTATCCTTTTGACCCAGCAAAGCGTCCCTTTGTGCGAGTTGATCTTGAAGTTGTTGAACCTGTAACTGCAGGGCATGATTTTCCACTTTCACTACATTAGTCTCTTCTTGCAATGGAGCAATATTGGCTTCTAAGACATCCACTTTGTGATGTAATTCTTGTTTGATAGTGTCGGTTTCCATCTTCAATTGTATAGGTAAATGCTGAGAAAATTGGATCAAAAGTCGACCCATCGATTCAAGTTCATGAAACATCGGGGTCAGAGAAAGAAGGGCAAGAATGGGTTGGGATGTAGAAGCGGAGCACAGATGAGGGGAGGGTGGTGGAGAGTAAACAGGAGAAGAAAATGAAGTAGTGGGGACGTCAGGAACAACGCAACTGGGACAATGGGCTCAACAGTGTTCATGGGTGGAGGAAGTGGAATAATTGGCATCAAAATGAGGCCGATGGTATTCTACTTTGATGCCTCAACCTTGTCGATTATGGCATCAATCATAGCAATAACGTCGTTAAGAATTTCAGCAGCAATATCCTTCACAGAGTCCTGATTCTACTGATGAGAATCCACCCGAGAAGAAACTTCATCGGAGTCATCCAGGTTGGCATCGTGCTCCTACTGCTTTGGAGAAGATGGACCAGAAGACTCAACGTGAATAGAAGTAGCAGTATCGTGGAAGACTTCTTCTTCATGTCCAGCAGTTGATCCTTGCACTTGGCTCTCAGAGGGACTTATGCGTCTGCGTTTTCAGTGAAGAAGTTGCAACAGGTCTACATCATCATCTTCCTCATCTTCGAGTGTCTGAGTCAATTCTTCATGTAGCAAGAAGGGAGCGGTTGGAGGAGCTTGGGCAGCTTGGAGTACCGGAAAGAGAAAATTTAGAATATGGGGTAGACGAGAACGAGGGAGGTCACCCTTAGTGACCTGTTTGATAATCGCGACACATTCACGGTGAATGCGCCGAAAATAAAAAGAAGCAAAATTGACAGACTTGCGAGAAGCCATGTCTATCATCGAATAGAAGGGGCGCGAGATACCATAAGTGCGTTTTTGCAAATTCAAAATAGCGACTAAAAATTACAGAGCAGTTTATTCTGGTTTGGGTCTACACAAAATGGCATACTCATTAGATGAGTGCCGAGGAAACAGTTCGATCATGGTGGCGACGGGGAGGAGAGGACCATTCTCCAATCCTTCCAGAGGTAGGCTAAAAGCTTCAGCAAACGAAGCTAAAGTAATAACAACGCAGGATGGGAAACAGGATATTGGCCAACACTGCTCTATAGCAGGTGTAGAGGCGATGGCAGCAATGATTTGCGCATAGAATGGTTGACACTCCACTAAATGCCAAGGCAAATCAACGAAGGCCAGAAGACCACAAGGGCACAAGTACTCACTTACTTCAAGAGTGTCCTGCACGAAAAGTAGCGACATTCGCTAAAGCTTCCATGGCGCGCACAAGTAAGCACACAAATACAGACGAGAATGAAAATGCACAAGCACACAAACGCAGTAATGATTATCAATAAAAGAAACAAGATTAAGTAGACACACAGGCATCATGAAGCGATCGAAAACCCTAATCATCGCGTGGTATTGAAATGATACCCTTCATAATTACAGCATGCATGCAGAAACAGAAACAATAACACAGGGTGGCGATTAATCATATTTAGATACCATAATGAGGGGATTACGGTTAGTGGTCAACCGAAATACGTGGAAAGAAATAAAACAGATAACACGCGAACAAGACGAGGTACACATCATCGATGATCGTCTGGTTGGTGATATGGCCGAAGCTTAGAACCATTAATCACTTTTGTACAAGGGAGATTCAGATGGGAATTTTTTCTGCATATTCCTGAACGAGATCTTTGGAAACATAGTCCTACAAAGTTTCATCTTCATCAAAGCCTATTTGGAGGGTCAAAGAGTACAAAGTCCAGTTTTCAGGATCACCGCAGTTTTCTAGTTTAAGCAAATTGAAGGGTTGAAGGGCCACCACATGGCGAAAGCTGATTGAGCCATGTTGTACGATCAAGATGAGCTCATATTCAAGGGTGGAGATGCACTTATGCTTAAAGAAAGGAGGATCCACGATTTTTTCCATAAAAGAAGTTTTTTTTGACAATCAAAGATCAATAATGCAGCTTTTCTCCAAAAATAGTGGCTTATCTTATCCAAAATGATGTCAGCACTGATCCGACGGTCGAGATCATCCCCAGATCCAATGGTGGAGAATGAAGGCGCCTAAATTTCACTCCTTTACACTAGATTTGATAGAAAGAACAATTCCAAGCCATTGATTTGATTAATCAAATGGTTGTAATCGAAAGTAGTGATCCTAGGGTTGAGAGTTGATTTCTCTAGATCCAAGGGCCCAAATTCATTCAAAAAACTATATAAACCCCCCTCCAAACTCCTAGAGCATCATTGTTAGGCATCCATAGGGCTCATGCTAGCTTACGGTTTCCTTGAGACGATCACCCTCGGTTGAGCGAGTGAGGATCCAAGGTGAGCTAGTATGAGTATAGTACCTAGTTTCAAATTTAAGTTAGAACTCCAATCTAGGATAGGCTTTTGAAACCAGCATCTCTATCTTGACTCACCCTCGGTGGAGCGTGTGAGTGAGTTAGAGCTGATTCTAATGAGTCTTAGACTTCTTTAGTTAGACGTTACGAGCCTAGACATACATAGGGTCACTGGAGTGGAACTCACCTTCTTACGTGTGACATTCGGTTGAACTGTCATGGTTTGAGGATCGGAACCACCTTTGATCAGTAGACTGCCTAGCTTGACGTACCACGACGATCTTATACATGTATATTAATTCAAATCCTTTTAATTCATGTCACTTGTCACTTGTCTCTTGTCTCCTCTCTCAGTCTCTTAAGTATTTTTACATGTCTTCTATTTCTTCTATGTGTGAGAAGGCTCCACAGTATTGCATTGAACCAGTGAGGATGTTTCTTTGAGCTTGTGAGTAAACTCTATTATCATAATTCACTTGCATGCATATAATCCATACATACCCATACATATTGATTAGTTTTGGAAAGTGTATAAGAAGCTCCAATATTGGACCATTCTTCCTTTCGAAACTGGTTTATGTGTAAGGATTCCATCTATTCACGTCATGCATACATATCATCCAAAGAAGACTATGCATATGAATTAGAATTAGGAAGTGTTTATGAAGCTCCTTCAATGGACCATTCTTCCTTCCAAATTTGATTCGTGTGTATGGTTCTCTTTCATTCTTATCATTCATGTTCATAAATCTAACTTGCACTCCTACTTTCCCATTCCCATAATCATTTCAACATCTCTCTCTTCTCCATACTCAACATTAATTTCACTTTCATGTCCTTAAACCATCCAACATTCATTAGCTTCATACACCCTGTGTGTGCCACCACTGGATCCGATCCACCTGGATTGCGATCACCTCCACACCGTCTCCTCTACCACCGGAGAACCCCATAATGTCTCTTCATTAATAGGTAAAAGGGTAACATCACTTCGCTACGACCTTTCAATATGTGCGGTATATGAAAAATATAAAATTACAATGTGCCAATCCGGCGGCCTAACATGGTGTATATTACACATGCTTGCAATCACAAAATGGTAACGTGGATCCATTTCCTAATTCATATGATAGGTACGAGGTGCAAGAAAGTTCTATTTCAGAATTTGAAGAAGAGGGAGGAGGATCAGGTGGAGCATATGCAAGGCTGGTGGGCAGAATTTTAGGAGCATTGATCCTGACAGAAGCAACTACAGGAGTAAGAAGTTGACTCCAATTCGATCCGCTTGTAGGGACTACCAGGAAAAGGTGTAGGGTTACACCTCAGCGATTGCCCCTGGTGCAACCACCTCCTAATCCCAAAGTCAAAGAAGCACATTTTAGAGGAGGATCAAAAGAAGATGTAGATTTGCATGTTGCTCAGTTTGAAATCAAATGGATGGCCAATGGTTACCTAGCATTGTATGATGATGGAGCTAAATTACAAGAATTTGTAGCCATATTAGAAGGAAAAGCATTGAGCTGGTTCAACCAATATGGTATGGCTCATTTTGCAAAGATTTAGAAGAGAAAAGACTCCCTTTGATGTTTTGAGAAAACTTAGAGCAATCAAACAAAAGAATATGTTCGTGGAAGATTATGCTCAGCAATTCAGAATTTTAATGGAAAGATTACAAGGTAATGTGAGACCAAATGATTGTTGGTGCATTTTACCCAAGCCTACATGCTTGATATGCTTGATATTATCCTCATGTGTAAGTCACATGTGTAGTCATGTGAAGACCTCTTGTAAAAGAGTTCATTTTATCTCTTGTAATTAAAAAAAGAAAAAAGGAAAAGGATGGCTTACCTCATGCATGATGTAAAAGTAAATTCGTGGCTCTAACTACCTAAAACCATGAATTTTTTAGCTGAGGGAATATCTCCTAACTTTGGGGATGACTTTTAGGTAGAGCCATTCGAATATACCCTATTACACGAATAGATGATCTTCAAGAACTTCACAACTCTATAATTCCATTCCCTTGGGGCTTGCTTCAAAACATACAAAGCTCCCTTGAGCTTACATACATATTCTAAATACCTTTTATCGCAGAACCCTCCCAGTTGCTCCATGAAAACATCATCTGAAATATAACCATTAAGAAAATCATTCTTCACATCTAATTGACATAATCTCCAACCTTTACATGAAGCAATGGCTATGAGTGTCCTGATGGTTGTCATCTTTGCCACAGGACTATAGGTCTCATCATAATCTATACCCTATGTCTGAGCATAGCCTTTCACAACAGGTCTAGCTTTATACCTAGACACACTTCCATTTGCAAACCTCTTAGTCGTATAGACCCATTTGCATCCAATGATCTTCTGACTATTTGGTTTAGGAACCAAATCCCATGTCTCATTCTCCATCAATGCATCATAGCTTTCTCCGAGTTTTCCTTACCTTTTGCCTCTTCATACGTAGAAGGGTCTTGATCTGCTTTCACCATGTAAGCATAATCTTTAGTAGTCAAAAAAGAAGTATCATAGCTATACCTTGTAGGTTGCCATTTGTGTGTTGATGACCTGAGTTCTCCACTTCTTGAAGTTTCTGGTTCATCACAATCTGGATCAAACCTTGGCACTTCTTCCACTTCAACTTGTACTTAATTGTTCTCTTCTTCATCAAATATCTGAACTTTGATTTAACTTTCTTCTGATTCAAAACTTCTTCATCACCTGCATGATTATTGGTTGTACCTACATACCAAGTACCTTGCGCATCAAATGTAACATCCTTTGATACAAGGAACTGCTTTGTGGATGGACTTTATGACCTATAACACATCTGCTTATCATCATATCCAATGAACACATACTTTTCAGCTTTAGGTTCCAATTTATGCCTCAACTAAGATGGCACATATGCATAAGCCAAACATCCAAATATTTTGCAATGATCTAAGGTAGATCTCTTACCCCACCAAGCTTCATATGGTGTCATACCATGCAAAGCTTTACATGGTAACCTATTAACCAAGTATGTAGCTGTATTTATAGCCTTAGCCCACAAATAATTTGGACAATTTCTCTCCTTCATCATTGATCTTGCAAACTCAGCAAGAGTTCTATTTCTCCACCATTTTGTTGAGGAGAGTATCTGCAAGTAACTTCCCTTTTTATACATGCATTCCATAAGTAATCACTAATCTCCCCCTCCATCTAACCTTATTGTCTTTAACTTTTGACCTGTGATTCTTTCTGCATACACATGATAATGTTTAAATGTATTGAATACCTATGATTTATCTTTGATCACATATATAGTGATCCACCTGGTAGCATCTTCAACATAAATCACATAATATCTTGAACCATTAATACTGAAATCCTTTGATGGTCCCCACACATCTGTGTGTACCAATTCAAGCTTCTCTGAATACATAAATTCATGCTTATTGTATGATGGCTTATGAGCCTTACCTAATTGACATGCCTCACATCTGAATGTCATGTGTTGACGTGCAACATTAGGCAATCCAAGCACTGAACCATTGTTAACCATATCCTTAATACCTCTTTCATTGAAATGTCCAAGCCTTTTATGCCAAAGATCTAACTCAGAGATCTTATGTCCTCCATAAGTAAACAAGGCATGCCCAACATTACCTTGGATCTTCAATGTGAAGAGTCTTCCTTCTTTCTTCCCTGAAACAATTTGTTTATAGCCATTGCTAGGATCTTCCACAAAAACTCCATCATTAGTGAACCTCACCTCATAATCTTTTTACACAATTTTCCCTACACTTATCAGATTCTTTGGAATTGTAGGAACATACAAGACCTTACTCAAAAGAGTACTTCCATCCTTGGCCTTCACTGATCCAATTGACTTCACATTATGCTTTGTATTACCACCTATTTGAACTACATGATTAGTTACCTTATTCTCGAAATCAATCATCAAAGCTATCTTACCACTCAAGTGATTGATACACCCTAAGTCAATGTAGAAGATTCTTTGAACTTCAGTTTGTCTTTCAACAAGTTGCATTCAAAATCAAGGTTGAATCCTCCTTCTGATCTGAAGCATAATTGTAGTAGGTATTGTTGTAGGATTGACTTTGGAATCCTCTGCCTGCATTTCTTCCAAAGTAACCTCTATTACCTCTACGTCTGAAGTTACCTCTTTGATTTCTACCACCTCTTCCTCTTGAATTAAAGTTATGATTATATCCTCCAATATTATGATTATTATGCCAACAATCATGAGATAAACGATTTGTGTTACCACAAATCTAGCAAGCTTTGACTCCATGTTTATTGCTTCTGCCTCTTCCTCTACCTTTGCCACCTCCTCTTCCTCTTAGGAAGGTGGCTTGGCTAGTTGTACCTTCTTCTTCATGTAATTGTTGCTTGCCTTTGCTATTCTTCTTCTTTTCCTTTGAATACATTGCTTGACCTGCACTCTTATCACCATCACCATTGACATCCTGCTCAAAAGTTAGCATATGTCCTAGCAACTTATTTAAATCAGGAGTGAAATGATCTAGTGACAGTTCAATAGACAAAATGAATGGCTTCCATTTCTCATCTCCTCTCAAACCTCTAAGGATTTGCCTTACCAATTTATCCTCCTCAATATCTTCATCAATTGCTCCTAATGCATCTGCAATGTCCTTCATCCTTGTTACATAATTAGAAATGGATTTAGAGGCCTCCTTCTTGAATGTGGTAAACTCTACCCATAAAGATGCCTTCCTTGACTTTGTAATGTTTTGGAAATGCTCCTCCAAAGTATTCCGTATGTCACTTGGACTTTGAAGACCTCTAATATGAGGTAGCAAGTAGTCATTGACTCCCATGTAGATAATGCTCCTTGCTTGAGCATCCTTCTTCATCCAAGTCTTCAAATCTGGAAGTTCATCTCTAGTTGGAACACTAGGATCTCTGAATTCTAGTTTTTCTTCTTCACCTGTGATGTATCCGATCAAGTCTTTGCTCATTAGATGAGCTTCCATCCTCATTGACCAAGCTGGATAGTTTTCTCTATCCAATTTCTCTATATGAAGAGAATCTCCCATGTATTTGATTCTTCAAGATTTATGAGGAATAAATGTACCTTTACTTCGAATGAAGTTCCTCTTGATCTTCTTGATAGCTTCATGCCTCCTTCTCAAGCTTTCCCTTTAAGCTTTCACCTTTTGAACCTTTAAATGTTGATTTCTATATGACTGCAGCATTCGGGGTCCTCCTTTCTTCTATTTTGATAACTCTTGCTCTGATACCACTGATGGAGAGTGTTAATCTCCAAAAGAACACGCTATCCTTGATGTTAGAACATTTCTATATCAAGAATAACTAGAAACCTTGATCAATATTAGAAGATCAATGCCAAACTATCAAAAGTTGCACTAACTGTGAAGAGAGTCACTACTCAAAAAAGTCTGCTGCACTTAACTCATTAATTGAATGATCAAATGTATAACGTTTCTGATGAAATTTTGTACAAGGTGTTGCCTAAAGATTGCACATCTTCTCCAAGTTAAAACATCTCAAAAGATTAAGTAAATCTTGAGAAATGATCCAAACAATCCGCCTATATCTAAAACTATACTTCTATAGTCGACTTTGACACTTGTGACTTTTAATGCATAGTTCTCATAAACTACAACCCCTTTATTCAAATGCTTTTAGCCATAGGTAGCTTACCTTCGAACTTAAAGAATGAGTGCTTGATTTCTCAAAATGTTACACTGTGGAAGGATAACTGACCAAAACATTAGCATCAAATTTGCGCCTATTGCAAACTTCACTTCTTCACATTTACACAAGTAAATGTTCCTACTCTCAATTCTCTCAGCCTGATCACAATTAGGATTTGAAAACTTGTACAAAGGTCAATCAAATATAGACTTAGACTTGTATAAAAGAATTTCATGAAAGATTAAACACAGAAGGAGAACATAGAAGAATATTGGGTGCAATTTTTTGTTCTTCTCAGAAAAATTTACATCTGAATGAAGATGTTCCTCATTTCTAAAATGTCTAATGAATCTTAAAACTTCTAATTCTTCTCATCTCATGCTCTCTCATACTTTCCCCGACTTTCTACTTGTATATATAGGCATATATGTACAAGCTCATGACCAAAACAAAAGGTATAAGTGATCTAACTACAAGTTTAATGTACATATGTAACAAGTCTTCATTTCTTGAATATGCCCTATCTTCAAACTTCGTTTGTTGATCTTTTCTTTATCTTTTGAATTCAATTATTTATCCAAGACATCAATTGATGGTTGAAGTGCAGCGACAATCTCTGACTCTGAGAAAATCATTGAGAAATTTGAGGACATAGGGCTAATATTTTCTCTAGATAAATCTATTTTTGGAGTTGACGAGGTTCTCATAGTAGGGCATCTATGTGGAGACTATGGCCGCAAGCCATACACACAAAAATTTGAGGCCATTAGTAGGATTTGTGAGATGTGTCATAATATCAGTGAGGTGAGGAGGTTCTTGGGAGCCTGTGTTTTCTACGTGATGTGGATTCCTCACTTGGCTCATGTTGCAAACCCTTTATATGATCTATTAAGAGAGAGAAAGAAGTTTTTCTGGACAAAAAAGAGTCGAGAGTGATGCGTAAACTGAAGCATATCCTAATTGAAGCCCCAATTGTGAAGAATGATGATTATTTAGGTCAGAGCCCTATCATTTTGACAGTTGACAAAAGTCTTATTTGTATAGGTTGGGTCATAAGACAAAATGACAATGAGGGGTAGAGATATGCATTTCTCTTGATGTGAAGATTTTGCATGACACTCAAAGAAAATATCCACAGATAAAGAGAAATCTATGGGGCCTAAGACTACTTTAAAGAGTGATAAAGAGTATTTGATAAGGTGAATGTTGTATTTGAGACAGACTGTCTTCCACTGATTGTCAATGCATGGACTTCTTTACCTAGGAGAGATAATATGTCACATGAAGGTTCGCTTTTTTTGAGGATTGAAAAATCAAAACAAGAGTTAATGAATGTAGAAAAAACATATGCTAGACTAAAAGGATCACGCTTGAAAAATGTACCTTTTTACAAGACTTATAATTTATGTTGATCCTCCATTTCTATTGATGATTGGATCATAATCTATGATAGCCCCTTAGATAATAATCATGATGCATGTCCAAAGCTTATAAAAAGATGGTTCGGTCCCTATGTAGTCACTCATGTTTATGATGGAACCTACTCATTAAAAGAAGCTCATGGAACTATGCTAAAGAATCCAATATCGAAAAGGAGAGTAAAACTATTTAAGAAACGTGAATGTGATATTTATATTGTGGATGAGAACGCTAATGAGAATGCAAGCGATATTGAAAATGATGCAAAAATGAAGTGGCTTTTAAAGCATGAAAAAAGTGCATTGATTTGTTTTTGTGAATTCATTTTTTATTACGAATAATACAAAAATAATATACAGATATATATTTTTTGCTTTATTTATTCTTTATTATAAAGCTCAAAGATGTACTTTGCTTAGTTTCAAGAAAAACCATCAAGAAAAGAGAGATCTCCAATTTCCTATTTCAAAATTTCTTTCCTTCTAAAATGATGATGAAAATATGCTCTAACTTTTGAGATCATTCATTAGGATAAGTGTGCTTTCACTAAGATCGGGAATATCATCTTATCTTTATTTGATAAGAAATAAGCTTTGTCTCATAAACAAGAAAGGTACTTTCAAATGAGTGTAAATCCTCTTCATCGATATTTTTCTTTCATTAAACAAAAAATATTGTTTATACACCATTGAAATTTTCCTTATGCACCTACGTTTTCATTAAATAGAGCCATACACTATCAATGGCTTGCATATAGACACTAAAGTTTCATCTATATGCACAATAATTCATTTGCACATGACTGAATGTGGGACCATTTTGAATCATTCATCAATTGGAAAAAGGAAATTCGAGAAGCTTATGCCTTTATATCAATATGCCACTAGAGATCTCCAAGTATCTTTTCTTTTGCACCATGTGTGGAAAAAATTTAACTTCAAGTATGCATGTCTAGAGCAACATTACAATGCCTTGCATAAAAGACAGATATATTGAAATTTAAAACCCATGCACTAATCTATTTGCACCAAAAACTTAAGGGTCTTATTAAATTATGAGGACGTTATGAAACACTAAGTCATAAAAAATGAGAAAATAGACATGTTCTCTTTTTAAGATTAGAAGAAAAACACGGAATGATGCAAAATAGCTTGACTTAATTATCCCACTTTGAAAATCTTAGTTTCTTGTTCAATACATGCCTTTAAAACCATCATCTTCTTGTATCAGATTCTCCAAGCAGTAAGCCAACATGGCTTTCACAACAAAAAGTGATGTGTAATGAGCAAGTTAATCCCATGAGGGCTTCGAAGTCCACAAAGTATGCCAAATAGTGCCAAGAAAGAAAATGAAATACAACCTCGATATATTACTTACTTCAAACATGTAGATAACTGATCTCATTGATATTGATCATTTCCATAACTCGGATATGGAAAAATAAAATAGATTTTTTCAAGGTCGAACATAGATAATACCTCATCATTTGATCTTACAAAAATTATGAGAAACATTTTTCCATATTGCTATTGATACTCACAAAGCTCTTCTAATTGACACTTAAAGAATATAACCTCAATCAATCATAAATATAAACAAAACCACACACCTATCCAACAAAACAGAGTAGAATATGGATACGGATAAGTACAAATAATAAGATACTTAGCATTACATTCCAATGGAAAAGTTATTACATAAGTGGATGTTTACAAAGTTATATAGGTTTTCTACAATAGGAGTTAATCATTTGTCTACTCAACCTCATGCATTACATCATCTTCATGGATTTGAGGAGCCTCAATAATCTTTTCTTGATCTAAAATTGGCTTTTCAAGGTCAGCCATGTCTCCAGGCTCATCTGCTAGCACTAATTAAGACCATTAATTTGCATTCTAATGAAGCTGACTTGGGCTTTGTCTTTCTATATAGCTATGCAATGCCTAAACATTTTGAGCGCCCATGCCATTGTCATCCCTAAATATAAATAGGTCAATTAGAGATGATCACAAAAGAGATGTGGCTGAGCAACGTAGCAAACAACATTACCTATGCCAAAAAATAAGTCGAGGAACCAATCATCATCATCAGAGAACAACTGGATCAACCTCATTATAATTTTTTGTGGCTTCGGATAAGGATTAACCAATGTATTGTCCCCTGCCACATGACGAAGCTTCTTTGTAACTACATGAAACATTAGTACATTTGAAATTGTGTTCTCATTGACATGTTCCCTGACCTTTCTTTTACTGACTTCATCATAGTAACCCACTATCAAGCACTCATTTCACTAACAAACCAAAGGTCCGGAATGTGATTTATGTTTGTCTTTATCCTAGAAACATTACCATAAGTAAAAGCGTACATGTGAACACAAAGGAAAAAATGAACAATAGAATGAAGCTCAAAGAAAATACCGTATAATGCACTCTACAACATGACACCTTGAGTTCAATGATGTTGAAACAGAGAAGGATTGGTCCTTGCTGTGGAAAATAACGATTGACCATAATGATGATAGGGTCAATTCAGCAAAATTGGTTACCAACTTGCATATCTATGGGTGCTTGAATGGCTCATCATCATTAATTTATCCACTCATCCTAAATCCCATACGAGATATCTACTATCAAAAGGGTAAAATGCTTCCTAGGAACTATTGTATAAATGTTATTTACATCCTCACAAAATACACTATAATATGGTGTTTGATTCTCATGCATTGTCCTTTGGATATGTGTGAGGAAGACAGTAGGACAGTCCTCATTGGCCTTACCACTCTTCTTATTTTGTGGTTTCTACAAAGAAGCAAAGAGTATTAGTTCTACCATTCAATCGAAGTGCAACATACATGAATGATGGCAATGATTGGCATCCAATACATGGATGAAGTCTGTGATAGGCATTGAACTCAGAACTAAACATGACCAATAATGCTTGAAGGTGATGCGAGGCATCTACTACTTATGAAAACTGATGTCTGGCATCAACTTTGTACTCGATGCCCAATTTCCTAGCATCAGAATTCTATTTAAACTCGATGCCCAACATCGAGCTTTAACATGACTATGCGAATAGATCAAAGCCTAGCATCAAATATCACCAACTACATAGAGCAACAAATGGCTAGCATCTGATATGATCAGAGTAATAAAAGGAATTCAACACGAGTATGCATAGAAATTGATGCTTAGCATTGAATAGCACTAGTTTTATAGAGCAACTAGTTTCCTTGCATATTATATGATCATATTAATTACATATAAAAGGAGAAATCACCTAGTCGCACAGCCATATAAAATATTTTGATAATGCTATATATGAGGAGGTGGTCGAGTATTGTGCCTCAACTTCATTCCACATGAAGCACCTAAGCCTCCTCATCATGAACTCCTAATTGCATTAAAAATTTTGAAATTACATAGTCAATTATTGATAAATCAATGGAAAACACTTCTTATATGAATTGCACCTACTTTTTTAGCTCCTCAAAGCTTAGTTCTCTTGAAATAACCCTTCACGATGTGGAAATTATCAGTGTATCAGCCTTTATGCCTTGTAGAGCTCTCCAAGGGGTGAGCTTCATGTCCTTAGTAGCTTCCTCAATAGAGAGTTGAAACCCCTTTCCTTTTCCGTTTACATCCACTTGAGAGTCTAGCTTCACCTTCTTTTTTTTATGAACTTTCGCCTCCTTGTTCTCTCACATGATGAAAATCATATCCTAGCACTCCCAAACTTCTCCTATTTTGAAGGCATCAGACATTGCTTCCTCAAGTTAGGATGGATCCTACCACCATCTGCTCTAAGTGCATCAACATACGCATGATGGAAAAATGTATACTCTCAATGGACATCTTTTGTCTATAGTCATTGTCATTGTTGTGGTCCCAAGCTAGGAGCTTTGCCTCCTCTGTAGTTAAATGAACATAGATTTTACACTTCACATACCTGAAGAAGTATGTAGTGGGGTGCTCTTTAACCAACTATCTTTGGGCCTCTACAGAGTGTGATCCTCCAATAACATAATAGGTGTAGTCCTCATATAAGATTTCGTTAAACTCCTAAACAAAACCACATTCATTTGGATCAACCATTACCAAAAATGGCACAACAATTACATGCAGTTTCATTTTCTTTTTCTTTTTGAGATTCTAAACATGGAGGTTATGGGGCTCCCTTATCTCAAGAGGCCTTCTTCCTATGAGTGGCTCTATGAATGGTCTATGGATGATGGTAATTGGAAGGCGGAGAAGTTCCTTCCTCACAAGCTTTCTCTTAACAATATCCCCCCTAATTTTATTTTGCTTAGTTAGCAATATTCCATATGCATGTTCACCATTAGGGGCTACAATCTCATCTTGTGAGTCTGAGCTATTTGTGGATTCTATGTGTGCATGATTACTCATCTTTTGTTGGGGCTTCTTCTGTATCGGCTACTTACCCTTTGACTTCACATGCATCGACTTCAATTGCTACATCAGCATGTTGTTTCCTTGTATCCAAGGCAATAGGTCCACAATAAGATTTTCAAATTGTCTATAAGTTTGTGCAAGCCTCTCTAGCACACAACAATCTGGGCAAAGCATTTTCATTTCGTAAATAGCCTTCCTTAATCATTTTGTTGTCTCTATCAGAAACAACAGGTTATATGAGTCCTCATCCTCATAATTAAACTTGAATACCAAACTGTATTGAAACCCCTATGTGCTTGTCATCTTTCCCCTCCCATAGGCACCTGCAAATACAAGTAGAGTGGCATTTTTCTCCTCTATGTATTGGAGACCACTCAAGGCTTATCATATCACGTAGGGAATTGTCTTTCCTCACAACTTCCATCTTTTTGGACTTATTCTTCCTCACTAACTCTTCCTCAATCGGCTTGACAATGCTATAGCCACCTCATGAGTGACCCAATGGGTTACTAACACGTTTAGAAGACACAATCATGCTGGTCCTTTTCTAATTCACCCTTGTTCATTGGGCACTTCTTTGGCTTCCTCACCCAAGCTAAGCTTCATCTCAAATTCTTTACAACCTTCACCTCATGCTTATCAATGTCCCTGGTATATGATGCAAAAGTTTAGCCAAGGACATGACTTTCAACTTCTTTCCATCAGGTCGATGCCAGACATCGACTTTATGTGAGGGCCAAGTTGATGCTAGGCATCACCCTTGAGGACCAAGTTGATGCCACGCATCACCCTTGAGGGCGAGTCAATGCTAGGCATCACCGTTGAGGGCCCCATTCACTTCTAACATAAAGTCGATGCCTAGCATTGACTTGGTCCTGAAGGGTGATGCCTAGCATGGATATGGCCCTCAAGGGTGATGTCTGGAATCGACTTGGTCCTCGAAGGTGATGCTTAGCATCGACATGGCCCTCAAGGATGATGCTTTGCATTGACCCCTTGCAAAATAGGACATACTAAATATGCATGAAACAAACCTAAAATCAAATTTGTTCACAAAAAATACAAAAATTGGATTAACTAAATATTGGAATCTTTTTTTCTTCTAGGTAGATTTGGGTTACCTATGAGACATTCTAACAGCACCCTTCTTCTCCATTGCTAACCTTTTTTATTTTTTTGTGCTTTCTCTCTCTGATTTGTTAGCTCTCTCTGCTCTTTCTCGACTCGTGACTCAGTGGAAAATGACACTCAATTGCTCTCTTCTATTATACAGATTTATTGAGTTGAATCAAGATCTAACCAAGATCGACCATATCAAACTAGGTGCAACTTGATGGTGCAACTAGAGAAAAATGTTGAACCATGATGTAACCAAGATCAACCAGATTAAACTTGGTGTAACTTGATGGTACAAAGTCACAATAAATTTGTTCTTCATTTCTTTTTATGAACGTGCAAAAAAAGTCACTTGATATTAGTGGTCGACTTTCTTTGATGATACAAGAAGCCACAATCATGCAAGTAAATTTGGTGGAAGTTTTTTATAATGAATTAAATTAGCAACTATACCAAATGTTACCAAAATTTGGGGAAATTACTATTTTGGAGATGAAATTTGCATGCATTTTCCAACTAATGTTCCTAGAACAAGAATTATCAAAGATATGCACGAAAGTGAGCATTTGAATTGCTTTAGCCGAAGAAGAAGGAATCAATATATCTCCTTGCAATTTCAATTTATTGAATTATCTAAATCTCACTAGATCTTCTTTAATAAAGGACTTTGCATTTCCATCTATGACTAGGATCAATGAACTCCATGAGCACAATAACGTCTAACCCATACACCAAATGAAGAGGTATCATGCTTGTAAGTATCTTATATGCCATTAAAAAAGGGTGTGCTTTTAAATGTGGCTTCTTTTCCAAGTCCTTGTGATGATCTTCCACCATGTGTCTCATAATGCAAATCAATACTTTATTTATTGAATTCTCTTGTATGTTATCTTGCAGGTAATAACTAGTGATTTTTTGATGTAAGACCATATGCAAGTCTACTAGGAACCTAATTACATGACTGATCAAATGGGAACCCTCATCTCATGCAACTCCAATTGACATTCAACTTTGGACATAATATTCTTGTGGATAAAGTTTTCTAAACTTTAGGCTTTATTGTCCTTCATTCTTATGCTTCCATCCATTTTAGTCAATAGTGTGTTTGAACAAGAATGCACTTATTTCATTTTGATTTGAATTTAATACGCACAAAATTTGATCCTTGTAAAATTTAATACCTGGAAAATTTAATCCCCACTTCATAAATGGTTCCATCAATAACATCAATTGAAAGGCATTCTACTCTTGTCCAATTATTAACCAACAATGAAATCATACCTCCTAATCATTATCAATCATAAAGTTAAGAAATGACCATTCACCTGTACAACACATAATAATCGGCACAATCCATCTTCATAATTATCGAGAGATTTGATCTGGGAGATATAACCATTTGATGTTACACTTCCATTGCATACTATAAAGGGAATGTTTCAACATCTCTTTGAGTCCATGAAGATGAGCTCCCTCTTTTTGGTAGATGCCTAGGCCTCTCCTATCTCTAGTGAGCTTGATAGACTTTCAAATTCATTGTTTTCAATTGACCTTTCAAGAAAGTTGTCCTACTTAGAATCTATCAATGATTATGTGTTCTAGGTTCAATAATTTAAGTTAGATTCTCAATCCAACAATGCTCAACCTAGGATCGATGTTGATCTCAATCTACTTATTGATCTCTCTTCTGATTGAAGTGCATATGGAGGAAAGGATGCCAGTAAAAAGAGGGAGAGTGTACAAAGCATGTTCATGCATTTTACATGAAGGCCTTGTGGTAAGTGAAAGAAGATTTCAATTACTTACTTCAGATAGAGAAGTTGCATTGGACATTGTGAAGCATTGTTATGGTTTGAACTGTCAGTATAAATTAGGAATGAAGCAACTTATGCAACGAAGAGAGAAATTCTTGAATTTAGATAGTGAGAGGAAAGATATATAGCTTGGTGATCACATGAAAATGATTGAGAATAACATGTCATTAACACATGTTGCTTTTAAATATTACTTTAGTTAAGGGATCCAATGTTATAGGGCTGCATTTAAAATTTGATGGGCATGTGGAATTTAAGAATACATAAGATTCAGCAAGGGATTATCAGTGCAGATCTCATTTTTTATACATGTTATGGAATTGCGACCAAAGGATCCACTGGTCATCATGCAATGACTTTGATGATGAACTACTTTAGTTTGCACTGTGAAGTTACGCCTACAACTCGGAAGTTACACTTGTCAGATAACTTTACACGTAGAAGTATTTCAAGTCTGTAGAGAAGAGACAAAAAGTAAAACTAGGAAGTATGTGTTGTATTGACGTTTTACTTGATTATGGAAAGAAGAGTTTAACAATGTGAGTATCATGCATAAATTTAGGATGGGTGAACATTGAATTTGCGCCACTTTGAAAAACATAACAAAGGGGGCCACAACCCGAAGAAAATATAATTTTAAAAGTCTTCTCAACAACCATCATGAAAGTTAAGCTTTAAAAAGAAAGAAGGAAACTCATCATTGAAGTAAAGCACTCAAAAATCGAGAGCAGTATATGTGTTTGTTGATTGATGGTATGGATCAAAAGAAAATATGTTTGGCCCTTGCATTCCTAAGGATATTAAAGATGAATTCCTTGTGCAAATGCATTTGGTTCATGCTTTGGTGTACAATGGAACCATTAAGTCTAAGGTTTTCTTCACATCTCCCAATGTGTGTAATGATCCAAACCTTACGATCATTATGATTCATAAACTTTTGCAATCATGGGAGGGTCTTTTGCCACCAACTCTATATTTGCAACTTCATAATACTACAAGAGAGAATAAAAATTCTACATTCTTTAATATTCATGCACGCTTGTTGATAGACAAGTGTTCAAAAGATTAAGGTAAATTTCCTTGTAGTTGGGCACACTCATGAATCACATTGATCAAATGTTCAGTACATTGTCTAAGATATTGGCACGCCATAATGCTTTTACTCTTCCAATACTATCTGTGTTCAACATCTTAGATAGATTTATGATTTTAAGCAATTATGATCAACATGTCTTGATAACAATACTAAGGTTTTGACTCCATTGCACAATATTAGTTTCAACCATGTATTTAGGAGTCTTGACGACAAAAATCCCTTATTCACGAAGTAGTATTCATGTTCTCTGTCTGGGAGGGAGCCTAAAGATGGATGTTGATTTTTACTGCATATTCCTAATTTGACAATTTATTATGCAAAACAAACATCATATGAAGAGAAAAGAAATATAGAAAGATGTGGAAATGTGGTTAAGAAAAGTAAAAGATGGATGCATGTACTTATTGAAAAGAAGAGACAAATTGTGCTTGCAAAAAAAAATGCTAGGGATCAAGATATATCTTGGTGGGATGATTTTTATAACCATCAAGAAGATATTATAAAGAATAACATTGTAGGCCATTGGCCAATTGATATGCCATTCACACGGGATTCTAGCACACAGATCAATGAATGTGGACAAAGCACGTGATGCAAATAAACTTCAAAGCTTTATTCATCCACTAGAAAGGAATATTTATGTAGACCTAAGGATGGAAAAACAATTTGAAGCACTATGGCATGGAAACTTGAAAGTTGGAACACTTATTATAGTCCTTGCTAATGGTGATGAGTCTACCAAACCATTTTGGATTGCAAATGTTTTAGACATCATTAAAGATATTGATCAAAGAAGAATAGAGGCTTTGATAGTCCATTGGTATTATACTAAAAGTAATAATGCATTCATAGGTAAGTATAACTTCAAAATTGTATGTGACATCAAACAAACAGGCTCAAAAAAGAAAAGAATAATTAGAGTACTTTCACTCTTAAAATAGATGACGTCGATATTCTTGTTTATAATTTTGCCTTAACAGAAACAGGGCACTTGAGGAAAGCACCAATCAATATGATAAAGCAAAAGCTTCTAGATCTATGTGAGACAACTAATCATAGGAAAACAAGAAGATATGTGCATGATCCTGTAGAACTTGGTATGTTCTTGGATGAGGATAAGAAGAAGGAGAAGGAGAAGGAGAAGGAGAAGGATAAGGAGGAGAAGAAGAAGGAGAAGGAGGAGGAGGAGAAGAAGGAGAAGGAGGAGGAGAAGGAGAAGGAGAAGGAGAAGGAGGAGAAGAAGAAGAAGAGCTCGCAACAGTCTCAGGAGTCAGACTGAATCACATGCATCCGATGAGAGCACTCTAGATATAAATCAAGAAAGTTGTGGCTTGATCTGAAAATCTACGATATTTTTGGTGCTTATGCAAATGCTCCAAAGTAGCTTGCATAATGAAATCATGTTCTATAGCATTTTTTATTTACTGTCGGAGATCCTCCATCAAATACATGCTCAATTTTTATCTTCTGTATACAATTTTTTATCATGCTTATATTTCTCATATAGATTCCGAAGATGTCAATGTAAAATAGATCAAAATTTTGGGCACATGTTGATCTCCAAGTTCTCTAAAGAAATGATAAAACATATCGAAAAATCACATATTTTCAGTTGATTTTTGAAATATATGTATATTGATATAAAGGATTTTCACACTTAAGAGAATTTTCTTGATTTTTGACGATAGATTTCTCTTTTATTGATATAGTTCTCATTTGTTATGACTCACTATTATGAGTCACTCAAGTACCTCATAAGTTCTTCTATAAAAGTGGTTTGATAGGCCTAGAGTTTCAACCATAACCATTAGATGAACTTAAAGATCCAATTGCTCATGTTAACTCTCAAGAAAAAAGTCAACATGCAATTATGTCCATTGGATGTAGCAAGGATCTAATGGTCTATCTTGAAACTCAAGAAAAGAGGCACCTTTATGTCTATCATTGGATGGACCCAAAAAAGAATGGTCTAGATTAATTCGGTTGAAGTTTGGACCACTTTGAATCGCATCCGTTGGATCATTGCTTGATCTAATGGATGTAAAGCCTTACTTTTAAAAGGATCCCAAGAATGTTTCTAAACCATCGGATGACTGAGCCATCGGACGAAGCATATTGAATCGCACCACAAAAGCCCGTGAAGTTTTTTGTCTTCTTTTGCCAGTCGAAAGCCTCCCTTAGGTCATTGAATGCCTTCTATTTTGTCTTCTTTTGACAGACACAACAACTGTCCGTGAGCATCTCATCCAATGGACAAGAGTGCATACGACTACCCATTTTTTAGAAAGCTTTTTTTCGCCTTGTGAAGACAATTGTAGCCACCAATGTGATTATATCCAAGGGAAAAAATTGCCCACGAGTCCATTTAGATTGAGCACCAACTTGAGGAAAAATATTTTATTCTGAAAACCACTAGTGGTATTTTTTCTAGCCTTTAACCCTCTTTTTGCTGATCTTAATTCCTAAAAATTAGGGATCCTTATAAGGCCTATGTAGGGTTCCTTTTTTCCCCTAATGTGAGCAAGCCTTATTTTCAGAACACTCCCACATCATATTGGTCTATCACTAGAAGGTGATTCTGATGTCCACTCTTCTATTGTTTGAGAATGTGGCTTGCAATTTAACTTGCGAATAGGGAGGATCTTGGAGGACATAACAAGAGGGCTAAGGAGTAGCCCAACATCAATTGAAGTTAGTGATGAAAGGACAAAATACAAGGGAAATATCACCAAAATTGAAGATGAAGATCAGGCAAAAGAGAATGGAAACAAAATGGAGCAAGGGACTACATCAAAAGCTATGATCAGGTTTCCATAATAACAAATTTTCATTCCTCTTAAGGAGGAAAGCGATTCAAAGAATTCAAAGTATCATGTTGAAAGACCAACTTATAATTCCTTTATAGCTAGACACTATGAAAATATGAATAGAATGATAGAAGTTGAAGAGCCCACAATATTTGAAGCAAACAAAAGTAAAGATCATGGAGAAGCTATGGAAGAATAAGTCAAGCACTACTAGAAAATCAAACATGGATACTTGGTATAATACCAAGGAAGAAGAATATGGAGATCACTAGCAACACATGACTAAACATAGTGAAAACAAATTATGATGGAAGCATAGCAAGATATAATAAGGCCAGACTCTTTACTAAAGGTTTTGCTCAAAGTTATGGAGTAGAATGAAGAGACTTTCAATCTTAAAGCTAAGATAACAACTACTAGGATTCATAGCAATTGTAGTTAGCAAAGACTCAAAACATCTATCAAATGGATGTGAAGAATGCTCCCCTCAATAGAGAGCTTGAGAAAATTGACTACATGGATCAACCATTACGATTAGAAGATTTGCAAGTTTACAATACATATGCATACTCAAGAAGGCCTTGTGCGGTTTGAAAAAGACCTTAGATCTTGGAGAACAATATTACCAGAATATTTGAAGAAATATGTCTTTAAACAAAGCACATATGATCCCTTGTTCACACGGATGACAGAAAAACAAACAATCCTTCTTTGATTATATATTGATAACTTAATTCTCACAAGGAATAATAAGGATGCAATAAAAAATGACCTGTTTTCAAATATCACACCTAAGGGAATCAAGGTATTCTCTTGTACTCAAGATAGTAAACAAATCAAAAGGAGTTTTACTCATGCGAAGAGTACATTTTTGACATGTTGGAAAAGGTTGGTATGGAAAAATGCAATCCATTATCAAATCCTATGGAGTTCCACATCAACTTCAACACACATGAAAAAGTGGATGACCCAAGTCTGTATATATGAATTATTGGTTTATTGATATATGCAATCATGACTAGACCTAACATTGTCTATGTAGGTGGTATGCTCTATCAATACATGCAAACACTTAGGCCTTGTGCGGTTTGAAAAAGACCTTAGATCTTGGAGAACAATATTACCAGAATATTTGAAGAAATATGTCTTTAAACAAAGCACATATGATCCCTTGTTCACACGGATGACAGAAAAACAAACAATCCTTCTTTGATTATATATTGATAACTTAATTCTCACAAGGAATAATAAGGATGCAATTAAAAATGACCTGTTTTCAAATATCACACCTAAGGGAATCAAGGTATTCTCTTGTACTCAAGATAGTAAACAAATCAAAAGGAGTTTTACTCATGCGAAGAGTACATTTTTGACATGTTGGAAAAGGTTGGTATGGAAAAATGCAATCCATTATCAAATCCTATGGAGTTCCACATCAACTTCAACACACATGAAAAAGTGGATGACCCAAGTCTGTATATATGAATTATTGGTTTATTGATATATGCAATCATGACTAGACCTAACATTGTCTATGTAGGTGGTATGCTCTATCAATACATGCAAACACTTAGGGGTCCACATTATCAATCGACCAAAATAGTTATGGAAAATGCAAAGGTAAGTTTGAATGATTGATTATATTACCCTTCCAATGATAATTTGCAAGTTGAAGCATATGCTGATGCATATTCAATTCATTCAAGAGAAGATGCTTGGAAGGAAGCTGATCTCTCCATGCCAAAAACCATTCTCCTAATTATCTCTCCCCTTCACAACTAAGTTATCCGTATATGAGTTTGGCATGCGTATCTTTGTGAAAGTCGTGGAAATCAAATGATAAAGTCCATTCATGCCAAAAACGATTCTCCTAAGTATCTCTCCCATTCACAACTAAGTGATCCCTATATGAGTTTGGCATGCGTATCTTTATGAAACGCGTGGAAATCAAATGATCAAGTCCATTAATGATGTGAATTAGTTGAGAGCATAAGCAAGTAGGCAGCTTGCTAAGCCAGGCCCTAGCCAGATTCCAAACTATCGTCTCGGTAAATTTAACCTTTCCTTAGACATCGTGCTCAGGAATTACAGCTCTGCCTTTACACTACGCTTAGAACGGAATATTTTTATACGGAAAACCTTAATATGATACTGATATGTCGCATTCTTGAGCTCCTACCACTGTATATCCCTTCCAACACCCAAAATAACTCGGCTCATATCAACAGATAACTGAATACATCACCTCCAACCTGTCCATCCAATGGCAACTTCTGGCATATAGCTTCCTGAGGTTTCATTCAGTTCGACATAGCAATACCAATAATCAGTTTTTTTTCTCGACAGCAATGCCCAGACTCGATAAACGGAATAAAAGCAAAATATTATATCTGCAGCTTCTTTGATAAAAGAAAGACGAATCGGATGAAAGCACTCAATTGGAAGTGAGTACTTTTCAACAAAACATCTGATACAGGTTAGACTCCGGCTCCACTGAGGATTAAAAAGTCTAAACATTACCGTTTATAGAATATTCCTGTGTCCATAGTTTTCAAACAATCCCAGACGTGTACAAGCGACTTTAAATAGAAGTACATAAAAACTCTGAACGTTACCGTGCATATAATGGAATAATTTTTTCTACACAGTTTTTGTATGGAAACATCAACAATCCCAAACGGGCAGAGGCGACTTCAAATACAAAAACAAAAGTTAAAATGCCAAATACGACGGAAAAGAAAGAGAATGTAGAAGATGGTAGGCAGTGGTCAGCATATTATCCCGCATGAATATAGCAGTAAGCCCTTAAAGAACAAACAACCCGAGCACACCATTTGATCGAATGAGGATGCCTCCGCTAAAAGACCCATTTAACATAAGAAAACGAACAGAAAATCACACGCGCGCAGGCACGCATAGCTACTTGCAGAAAGCAGATTTTAGTTCTTTTTCACCCGTCTGTAACTGGATTCGCGCAAAATGATACAACATGGTATTGAAAGTTTTTCTTCATGTAGGAGAATTCAATAGTATCCAAATGAATTTAAAAGAATTATACATTAGTCAGATGACATGCTACATGGAACTGGTTCTAGACCTATTCATGACGTATAGAAAGCACATTTCATAGTTAAAGACCATTTTCATACAAGACGAATTTAATATCTCCCAAACATCCGTCGCAATTAAATTAAAGATATGATGAAGCGCCTATACAAGACGAATTTAATCTCTCTCAAACATCCGTCGCAATTAAATTAGAGATAAGATGAGGAACCTACACACGCGGGTGTGTATGTATGTGTATGTGTATAAATATACATGTATACACACACATACGCTACATACATATATATGTGTATATGTGTCCCACATATAGCAACAATTTGTCCCACATGAAAGTTGTTCTTTGTCGTATTGCATAAATGAAAGAGATTCAAAGTATCACGGTCCTTACAGCCACTTGTAGGATGCAAGATCAAATGAGCATAATAAGAAGGGCAACAGATATTCGATAATGCACGTTTGATCACATAGACACGTTGCGAAACAAATTACACGAATCCGGGGCTTTTTCTTGAATTGCAAATTGCCATAGTTTACATATACAGTGTTGGGTCTAAATAATTTGAGAGCGTTTGGAGGACGGTCTAAAGGGATGTCGAGTCTGTGATGCTGTTCAAAACCCCTGCTTTCCACTATGTATCAATTATAAAATCAATCTTGTCAGGAAAAGAAGCGAGGGATAGCGAGACACATGTTCCAAATTTAATCCCTAGAAATGAATGATCTTGTCTTCAAGGTCTCCACGTGAAATCATCAGCAATATTTGTAATATATATATTGATGTAAAGAATTAGGCTGTCCTTTGAAGAAAGTATTCTAACGGCCAGATTGTCTTGAGTTAATGAGGAAGACTATCCGGCGAAAACCTATAATGGCTAAACAATAAGACTGTCCTTTGAAGAAACTATCCTTGCAGCCAGATTGATTGTCTGAGTTATTGAGGAAGACAATCTGGCGAAAACCTATAGCGTGACATAGAGGTGAGCAATTGAGTGGTACTGACAAGCAAGACAACGGCAATAAACAGTGCTTTCAGGTATAAGCTATCAAACCCTGACGTCTGAGAGACTGCTGACGCTTAATGCACGTGTATTGAAACACCTCTAGGCTACGGTTAAAGTTTCCGACCTGGCTGACAGATCCCTGCCTATATGCTCTGTTTGTTGCCAAAGAAACGAAGGATTCTATCCTATGCACTGTGAACGCAAGACTTAGATTGCGCAAGAAGCGCCCTTGCAGACTCTAGCCTTCTTTTTGCGACCGCCTGAGCTTTTTCTGCGCCTAGCGTGACTGACCTTGCGTTTGCTAGGACTGGCTTTGTGCTTTTTGCCGCCATAACGCTGTACATAGTTTGCATGAAAAAGGAAATCAGAATCGAGCTTACTCAGAACATGAGAATCAGAAGCTTTTGTTCTTATGCGTGAATCCATGGAATCCTAACGGAATGATACATATGAACGTAGAACAGCGACTCGATCAGTGATGAAAAAAGAGACGACGGAAAAGAGCAAAAAGAAATTTGTTAGTAGGCGGACACAGAAAGCCATCTTCACAGGCAGAATCACACGCGGAACGTTTGCGAAAGACAATGTAGACAATCACTCGCAGTCCGGAAAAAAGCCTGCTTCATTGATAGACGTAAGCACACAGAGAGACGCAAGCTCCAGCTATTGTGTTCTAAAACGGCGATGTCTGACAAGGCGATGTGTGGGACACTTTCGAAAACAAAAGGTCCGATGCCGAACGTACCTTGACTTTGTGAGTCTTGCCTGCAGCGGAACGCTTTCGAGAGGCGCCAGTTCTCTTGCGAGGAGCCATGACTGCTGCGAGGACGGTGGCTAGTACTGGTACCGAAGTACGAGGAGACCGATAAGCAGATGAACTTCACGACGATGTTACCTTTGTGAGGGAAGGTGAATATATAGAAGATGAGGAGTCGTGCACCATGGGGCGCGTACGATGAACGGGGGGGTCTGTTCGGTAGAGCCGTGACTATCCTTACAAATAATCATTTTTTAACCATAAGCTATGCTGCTTTTATTCAATATAACTCGAATATAACAGTCTAATGTGGTTTTCGTCCATGTATTCCATGCCGAACTCTTCATATGAAGGATAAAGGGTGTGTCTTGGATGCATGTGTTTGTTTTCAAAAAATTAAAATAGTAGGTTGTAAAGATTGAACTATAGAAGAAAAATCAAGCTTTACTCAAAAACTATGTCACTCTATCTTGAATAGAGCCTCAAGTGTTACCGTTAGTGTCCATGTGAAAGGCCATCAGACACTTTTGTATATGTTCTTTAATAAAACATATACTCGTCTAGTCAACCGTAGACTATAAGTTTTATCATATTTGTAACACCTAAGAAGTCTGTGTTCGTGCTCCTTGTGTACTGTGTTTTTTTGCTTATTCTATAGCCTCTGTGTGGAGTATCGTGTGCGACGCTTGGAGCTCTATTTTCTACTCCGAGGATATATTCTTGGAGCTTTCGAGAAGGAGAGCGCATTGTGGTGCATTGCCATCAAAATACTTCATCGAGTTGACTAGTCATGCAAGCATTATATGTTCTTACTTTGTGAGATAGTGAATACATCAATATACATCAAAACACCTCCACCTTATCCTGCCGTTTGAGCCAAAACATGAAGATTAAAATTCTTACAAAGAAACTCAAGTTAGGGATTGTTTACCCTTTTTTCTTAGTGCAATCTCTTTTTTTTGTAGAGCTTATTTTGTTCTTAGTCATTTGTAGAAGAGTATTCTTTCCTTGTTGCCTCTGTTCTTATGTGCCCCACTCCCCTTGTTCATGATTTTTTGGGTGCAGAAGAGCTCTCTACACTTTTGCTTTCCTCTTGGCATGGTATCGAAATCAATGCGACTAAAGAGAGCTTTTAAAGAAGGTCAACATTGAGGGTGTCACTCTAACACAATGGCAAGTACCAACGTGAGGAGATACACCTCATAAATGTCAATCCGGGGAGACGTGAGGACTGGTATGAAGACCGTGAGCAAGTGATGGCACAAGTGCATGAGTGAAATCACACAAGCATGCACACACACACACGTGCACAAGGCAAGAGCAAAGAGTGGAACAATGGAAGGTCTTTGATTACAAAAGATCTCTCTTACAAAGCTCAAATCTAGAACAAGCTCCCCTCAAAAATGAGCTCTCCAGCCCTTTTTATAGTTTTTTGAGTGGTTTTGGTCCTGTCCAGACCTAGTGTTCGGCGTAGTTAAAAATTAGGTTCTAGGGCTTATTTGGGGGCCCAAATGGAGTCCAAAAATTACAAAAATTGGTAGGATGATAGTTCTAATACTCCTCAAGCTCGAGGACTCCTCGGTTTGAACAAAATGGAGTTGGAAAAATAGAAAATGGTATTTACAATGGTTTTTAATGATAAAAATCACTATTTTTATAGGGATTTCTTCTGAAAATTTGACATGTGCTTCTTGGAGATCGCTACATGCTTCTTCTTGTTGTGTGTCCACTTCCTTGATGCGCTTCCATGCTTGTGCTTGACCTTGAGTGTCAACACTCCCCCCTCTCGAGTCTGTCATCCCTAAAAGACCCTTGTTAAGTGGTTGTTTGTGTAGTCCTTTGAGAGGTAGTGTCCTTCATGTATCAACAGGAGCAGTCCATCTTCCTAATTTAGCTTGGTTGGTTCTCTAGTTCTTTAGTTTTCCATTGCTAGCATGTGCAAGCTTTGTTCTCATTGTATATACTTGTGCTTTGGATTTAATTTGGATGGTGTATTTGTGTGCTTTCAAAGAGTGCTAGTTACTCAAACCAGGTTGTCAATGTTGATCTTGAGAAATTGACTGTGAATTGCTTCAATAGTACTGATGTGGTATCCGTTATGTTCTCTGGATCTTTGAAACATGAGTTTCAAAGTATGATACCAAGTACTTGTAACCCATAATTACTGATGGATAAGTGCATTAATGCATGGGTTGAAAAAAATATGTGGCTTGTGCACGGCCTTGCAATAAGGCCCTATGCATGCGTACTTGGGAAAGGCAATGGAAGAAGTATGGTGCAAGGAATTGGGTCTTGAGCAAAGTGCTCAACGGTATGCTGATGAAGAGGTTTCCTAGTCTAGCATGGTTGTAGTCTTGTCGAGGTAGTTGAGTCTTACCATGGTGAAAAGTTTGTAGGTGTTCACCTCTTCGTGTTGTGCTCCAGCATGGTGATTGACCATCAACTTGTCTTTTGTTATGGATGGCTATCCTTGTTGGTGGTGTGTGTCAGAGATTCATCAAGTGCACAATTCTATTCGTTCTCTTTTTGTTTTTTTCTTTTTCTCTCTCTTTCTTCTTTTCTTTTTTTTTTTGAACAATGTCATAAAACAAGAAGAAAGAGGTTAGTATCAATAAAATATTTGACATATTTCAAGTGTGTAGCATGTGCCTAGGATTTCTCAATTGTGTCTATGCACGGCCATGTAATTTGGCCCTATAATAATGCATACTTTGGAAATGCATGACCTGAATGGTGCAAAAGACAAGCTTATGCCAAAGGCACATGGTTGTTGCACGTCGAGGCTTTCAATGTTTCTTGCAAATGGTGATGTAGCCTTTGTTGGAGGCATCCATTGGATCCCCAAATGACAATTGATCTTTCCTCTTGATAAGGATCCATCTTAGAACTGTGTGTGGCTATGTACAGGTCACTTTTGACTTCTTCATCTTTGAGTCGTTGCTTAAATTTTGTAGCCCTCGTAGTTGGTGCTATGGTTTTGTGGGTGCTACTGGTGCTTTTGGCTTCCAAACCCATATTCTTGATGGTTGTCTTCTTATTATTGTCAAAGAGGTGAGTTGATCTTCTTTGGCTCTTTATGCCTGGTTCTGACCCTTGCTTTTTCTTGGCTACTTTGTTGAGACTTTTCTTGTGAGGGAGATCAGTGGTGTTTGTGCATGTAAGAGTGGCTTGGGTACCCACATGTGTAATTGTCCTTGTTGAGCTGCAACTAATTTCTTAGGCACCCAAATTTGTACGTGATTATGGTCAGCCTTCATCGATTGCTTCGCTACCCAAATTTGTCGAAGACCTTGTGATTGATCTTGTCCCCGTTTTTGGGTGCTTCTTTTAGCATGGTTGGCTTGCCTCGATGGGAATGGTTGTGGCAAAGTTGGTGGTTGCTCTCCTTTTCGTACCCAAATATCCTTCATGCCTTTAGCTTCTTTCTTCTCGCACTTTGTTTGTCTATTTGATGTAGTTGTGCTCATGTACTGTTTTACTTGCCTTTTTGGTTGAATTGTTGTGGCTACAGTAGTCTTGGAAAAATTTAGAGGGGTCCTCTCTCCTTTGAGACCATTCTTCCATGAGTGAGTCCTTCTAGATCTTAGATTTTTTGACACATACAACATCTTCTTTGCTCAGATTAGGCCTAGAGGAACTAAGAGAATGCATGCTACTTGGATTTGTGCTCATGCAATTCTCTAATTCTAATGTGATGCATTGTTCATGTACCCAAACTTGAAGAAGTTGTCTTTTAAGGTTTAAGTTGACTGCATGGTCATAGATCCAGTCCTGACCCAAGACAAGTGGTTTCGTAAGGTCCTCATCTTCATACACTAGCATTTTGACTCTCATTGGAACATCTTGAAGATAGATGGGAGGCTCTATCTCACCCAAATAGGGGGTTTCCACACCTCCCTATTAATGATCATGGGTCCATATCCTCTTTTTTCCAATTTACGAGCATGTTGCTTTAGTGTATGAACCAACACTAGGTCTCCCTCTTTCAGTCCTTTATCCGTAATGTGTGCATCAAAGTATGCCTTTTGCCTTTTCTTTGCAACATAGATGCGTACAGCCGCTCGTAGCCTTGTCTCACATAAGCGTTCTAGATCAAAGATCCTAGAGGATAACTCGTGTCCATTCAACTCATGCTCTTGTGCTACTTTTAAAGCTTGGATTAGGAACTCCAATGGTAGCACAACATTCTATCCAAAGACCATCTAAAATGGGGTGGCATTGAGTATATTTTTATAGGCAACTCGATAAGCCCATATAGCATGATGGAGTTGTTTGTCCCAAGCAGAGCGTTTATTATTAACGAGTTTGGTCAATACATTGCATAGGACCTTATTTGTGCTCTTGGCTTGTTCGTTAGCTTGTGGATGATAGGGGGTAGAGTTCTTATGTATCACCAAGAACTCTTGGAGGAGATTTTCAATGACTTCATTCAAGAAGTGTGTACCTCTATCACTTACTAACTCTATGGGTAGTCCATATCTCATGGGAAGTTTGTAGGTAGTGAGTGGCTAGAATAATGTATTCTGCATGGGAGTCTCTAGCTGGGGGTTAATAGGACCTACAAAGTCGATACCTCACTTTGAGAATGCATGTCCTCCCATCATTGGCCTCAAAGGCATCTCATCTTTCTTTATTAGATATTGTGCACGTTGGCATGTATCACATTTCTTCACATAGGTATATGTATCCATATGAAGAGTGGGCCACCAAAGTCTTGAGAATAGAATGGTCTTGATTACTCGATCAGGCTCGAAATTTCCACTGGCAGCCCTATTGTGTGCAATTTCTAAGATTTTCAAATAGTCAGATTCGTGGATGCACAATCTTAAATAACCATCTTTGCCTCTTTGGTATAGGTTGTCTCCTACTAAGGCATATTCTAGAGCCTCTTGTTCCATACTTCGTTTTTTTGCTAGACTTGCCTCATTGGGTAGTGTTCTCGTTCTCACAAATTCTACCAATGGAGCGCTCCAATTTGGAATTAACACACATGATAAAGGGTAGCATGCCCCACTGGGAGTTTTTCTTGGCACACTGGACAAGTCTTGATCCATTCTGTATTTCTTTATCCATGCTAGGCCAATACACCCCTAAACGTTTTACATTTTGCAGTGTTTGTTGTTTAGAATAGTGATTTCCTAGCAATCCTCCATGGGCTTGTTGCAACCAACTACTATGTTCATCGTCCTCAACACAACAAGCTAGAACACCTTTTGTATCTTGTTTATACATGCTTCCTGCCAATATTTGATAGTTTTGTGATCTTACAATTTCATCCTTGTTCGTCTTCACATTCTTATTTGTAGGTCCAAAGGTTAGGACTGATACCAATATCTTTGCCCATTTAGGAACAAATTCTAGATTGAACAGATAAGCATCAGGCAATTCATCAGACACTCCCTGCGGTGGTTCTCTTGAAGTGATGCGAGAAAGATGATCTGCTCTAAGCTGGGTCCTACCTTTCCTAACAACCACTTCAAAGTCATATTCCATTAGTAAGAGGAACCATCTTACTAAGCGTCATGTATTGCAAGATTTATTGACCAAATATAATAAAGCTTGATGATCAGTGAAAAACTTAAACTTGTTGATGATAGTGTCTAAAGGTTGTCAAATACAACATTACATTTGAGATCTAGTCATGTGGCTGTGAGACATATTAGACTTCCCACAATCTTCTTGTACATAATAGTATCATTCCATTCTAATTGATAATTGATGAACATTGAATTAGGCTTAGGATTAGCCACATCATACTTTTGTAAATATTCAATTCATATTGCCTTTTTAACAACGATACATTCTACTATGTATATATAACTTCAACGCCCAAGAAGTAACTAAAAAACCCTACATCTTTCCTATTAAACATGACATACTATAAAACATGACATAGCAGGTATGTCATATTCATCACCATGACCAAAAACGAAGTATTAAACATAAATATCCACAAAAACAATTTAAACTTCAAACCTTGCATGCCATGCATGAAGGGCCTATTTAAGCCCTGTTAAGGATTTCTTTAACTTGCAGACCCACCTTGGTATCACGAGGAAGGAGACAAGGAAGAGAGCTCACATACACACTCTCACAATCAAAGAGAAGCACACACTCAGATTGAGGCAAGGAAGAATGATCTTCTTCCTCTTCTTCTTCTTCTTCTATTACATAAAAGGAATGTACAAGAATGACGTGAAAACAAGAATACAACTACTACAATATATAAAGACCAGTACATAAGGAAAAACCTAATGTCCACAAATGAGTGAGCCGGCAAGAAACAAATGTGCCATCACTCTCAGTAGATAAATCTAATAAAGCTCAATGAAGTGTCCCTGACATATACTGGCGTGACCACTATACATGTTAGAGAAATGAAAAAAGTGATACATGTCATCCTGGATCATCACATGTTGAGCTTGATATCTCAAGACTCCCCCTCAAGCTCAATGCCATGTCCTCTAATCCAAGCATCTTCCGAAACTTCTTCAGCTTCTCTGCTCCAAGTGCTTTGGTGAAAATATCAGTAACCTTCTCATATGTTCTCACATAAACAAGATCAATATCACTTGCAAATATCTTCTCTCTGATGAAGTGATAATGTACCTCGATATGCTTTGTTCTAGCATGAAAAACAGGGTTTTGAGCTAAATGTATGCTGCTAAGATTATCACAAAAGATGGTCATAGGCTTTTGCACTTCCACACCTACATCTGCAAGTAGCATCTCCAACCATGATGCCTCACATGCTGCCATTGCAGCACCTCTGCACTCAGCCTCCGTACTCAAAAAAGCAACAATGGGTTGCTTTTTGTGACTCCATGTAATAGTTGCACCTCCAAGTGAGAATAGAAAGCCACTAGTAGATCTTTTATCTTGAGTACTACCAGCCCAGCATTGGTGTATCCATGAACCTGCAAATCTACACTAGCTTCATAAAAGAATGCATAATCCAAAGTAGCACTCACATAACGTAGAGTGTGCCTCACAGCATCCAAATGTGGCTTCCTAGGAACCTGCATAAATTGACTTTCAAGTCCAACAGTATAGCTTTAATCAAGCCTCGCAATTATGACATATATCAAACTTCCCACAATTTTCCTGTACATAGTAGCATTTTCCAATGCTTCACTTGTTGTAGTATCTAACTTCAAATTCTGCTCTAATGGCATAAAAATTGTCTTACAATTAGCCATACCATACTTTTGCAACATATTCAAGGCATATTACCTTTGCGACACCCATATACCTATTTTTGTATGTATAAACTCAATGCCCAAGAAATAGTGTAGCACACCAAGATCTTTAATGTCAAATTTCTACATAAGAAGTTTCTTTACCTCTTTGATGCTTTCTTCATTATGACCACCTACAATCAAGTCATCAATATAGATAGCCACAATTGTGATGCCATCATCACCCTTCCTTGCATATAGTGAATGATCTACATCACACATAGAAAATCCAATGGTTGTCAAGTAATCAGCAATCCTTGCATGCCATGCACGAGGCGCTTGCTTCAACGCATACAAAGCCTTTTGCAACCTGAAAATGATATTCTAGATGCTTTGAATCTTCATATCCTTGTGGTTGGTCCATGTATACTTCTTCCTCTAACTCACTATGTAGAAAAGCATTCTCCACATCCATCTGATGCAATGTCCATCCTTTTGCTGTAGCTAATGCAACAAGTGTTATGATAGTAGACATTTTAGCTACAGGGCTAAATGTTTCCTCATAATCAATGCCATAAGTTATTGCATATCCTTTTGCTACCAAACATGCTTTATACATGCTTATGCTACCATCAGCATTGTGCTTTACCTTGTAAATCCACTTGCAGCCTATGGGTTTCTTTCCTTGTGGCGATGGAACCAGCTTCCATGTATCGTTTCCATAAAGTGCAGCCATCTCCTGATCCATATCTTTTTTCCAATCTGCATTTCCAATTTCATCTTTAAAATAAGAAGGTTCGACATCTTGTATTACCTTTTTCATGAAGGCACAATGACGAGCCATGTAACTATCATATGTCAATCATTGCACTGAATTCCGTATCCTCCTAGATCTTCTTGGTCCTGGGTCACTTCTCCTTGTATCATCTCCATGTGCCTTTCCTACTCCTAAAGTCTTCATAGAGAGCAATCCAAGTTCCTCATCAAGACTCTTTTTTTGAACTGCTTGAATCTCCATCAACATCTTTAAAACTTGCACATGTTTTATGATCAACAGAAAGCTTTTGTTTACCTTTCTTGGATGTATTTGATGGATTCATTGGACTGAAATTTCCACACAATCTTCCACTCCATGGATTTGAGTTGGAACTATTTCTTGGTGATGCATTTGGTCCACTCGAATCTTGAGATTCTACACTTTATTTTTCAACATTTTCTTTGTCATTTGGTTCAAGATTCCGTCCTTCTTTGGCATCTGGATAGAGGCTTGACATTTCATCAAATACCACATCTCTACTCACCTTCACCTATCCTATGAGTGGGTTATAACATTTTTATCCCTTTTTCTCAAGGGAGTATCCAATGAAGACACACTTTTTTGCTTTTGGATCAAGCTTCACCCTCAATTCATCTATAACATGTACATATGCAATACAACCAAAAACTTTCAGATTTGATAAGTTTGGATTTTTACCTGTAAACTTCTCTTCAGGTATAACTTGATGTACAACAGTAGTCGGAGTTCTGTTCATGATGTATACATTAATATGAACAGCTTCTGTCCAATAACAATGAGGCATATTCTTCTCAGCCATCAAAGCTCTTGCTATTTCTGCAATATGTTTTTTTTGTTTTCAACAACACCATTCTGTTGTGGTGTGTACCTGCATGAAAACTGACACTATTTTTCATGATTTTTAAGAAAATTGTTGAACTCATTTGACATATTGTATTCACCTCATTCATCAGATCTTAATGTTTGAATATACTTCCTTGTCTGCTTTTCCACCTGGTCATCAATGAAAGTAACATAAAACCTACAACTGCCCATAGATGTGGTCTTTGTAGGACCCCAAACATCCGTATGTATTATTTCTAGTATGTTCTCGCTAACATGATTGTCATGTGGAAATGATGCTCTTGACTGTTTTCCAAATTGGCATGTTGTGTTGGAGTTATACGTCTGCGAAAGCATGCCAACAACACAAGGAAGAAGAAGAAAGCTTGGAGCACAACACACAATACTGAATGTATTACTAGAGAATGTACAAAGACAATTAGCCCATTAGGGCAATAGGCGTATATACAAGCCGGGGGAAAAAAAACCTCCTAAAGAGGGAAAAAAGTGCCTCGGTGGTCCTAGAGTGTTCACACATATCACTACTTAAATATATCAACAAATCCCCCCTGGGAGTGATGCGGTCAACAAGTAGCTGGCACTCATGTATAACGAAGTGCCAAGCTATGTGGAAATCACTCCACAAAAGGAAGTAAGCCCAAAGCTTTGTCGAAAGCTTCAAACTTCTCCCTAGGCAGAGCCTTTGTGAAAAGGTCTGCAATGTTCTCCTCCGTGGGCACATATACGAAGCTGATCTCCCTAGCAGAGAACCTCTCCTTGACATAATGATAGCTCAATGTGCTTAGTGCGAGCATGGAACACAGGGTTCCTCACAACTGCTAATGCACTATGATTGTCAGTGAAGATTGTGGTGACAGAAGACTAACCAACACCCAAATCAGCCATAAGGCATCTGAGCCACACACACTCAACAATCGCTGTGAAAACTGCTCTATACTCAGCCTCACAACTGGAAGTGTCCATAGTAGTCTGCTTCTTGCTCAACCAAGATATACATGAGCTACCAAGCATGAAGCAAAAGCCACTAGTGGACACATGAGTGTCATCGCAACCAGCCCAATCAGAGTCAGAAAAAGCATGCAAATTTGGTGGTAGTGATCCCCCCTTGGGATGAAAAAAACCAAGTAGCCGGGTATCACTGAAGTAGCGAAGAGATCCACTTAACCGCCTGCCAATGCTTGATTCCTAGGCAATGCATAAACCTGCTCATCTGGGAGACAACAAACTGAATATCTGGCTGAGTAATGCATAAGTAAATCAGGCATTCAATAGCTTGCTCATAGAGGACAACATCAAATGCATCTCCAACATCATGAAGACTCAATCGTAAACCTCTCTCCATAGGAGTGGCAATATGCTTACAATCTTCAAGGCCAAAATGTTGCAATAATGTGTCAATATATTTTGTTTGACACAAAGCCATTCCACCATCAACTTACATAAACCGAATGCCCAAATAGTGATGTAAAACTCTCATCAACAAGTGCATCATGTAAATCTGCATCAGAAATGGCATGATGTGCATCATCACATGAAACCTGCAAAGGCTAAGAAGTTGCCTCATTAGGACTAGCACTAGACTATACACCTGTAAAAAGAGGGAGCAAAGTATCATACATGTCTTTGGAGCTAATAGATGTCTCCTTAGTCCATGAAAGGAATGGCTGAATAGCATCTTCCACAAAAACATCACGGCGAACTAGAATGCATTTCGTCTGTGGATGATACAGACGATGGCCTTTACTTTCAGAACTGTACCCAATAAATATACATTTTACTGCTTTATATCATCCAATTTTCTACGATGTTGTTCACGCATTAATGCATATGCGAAACAACCAAATGTGAAGAGATGGATAGGTATGTGCTTGAAGATGAAGAGGTGTTGCAAAATCCTTGATCTACACCAGCCAAACGAACTCCAGGAGTATATGGTGGACCCTTTTAGCTTGCCAATGGATGTATTAGACACCCTATGTACCTTGGAAGATCACTCTCAAAAAATAGATCAAGACAGATAAGTTGGAGTTAGCTCAGAGGTGAAGAACTTGCTATTCTTGGTTCATACACCTATCCAGTGTTTTGCATAATTCTCTGAGCACAGCAGTAATTAACTTGATTCCTTTTGGGTAAGTCTAGTTAACTTAAAGAGCTAACTTTAAAGAGTAATCTCATCAAAAATAATGAACCACACACTGAGAATGATGTTTAACAACTGATGACATCATCCCGATTTTCACATATGGGCTACTACAGTAATGAGACCAGTGAGCAGAAAAATGAACATAACTCAAGATATAAGAATCCAATGATTATGAAACATTGTATGTTTATACTAGACAGTACGTTGAATCCAACAAGCTTTAAATCATTGAATTTGGATAAGTAGCCACTTAGAAATGGCTCTCACACGATGAGTAAAAAAGTCGGGTACCTGATAGACAAGTGAAAATGAACAGATATTGTTCACTTCAACTAAACATAACTGAAGTTTGCAACATTCAAATGAAATGAAAATTGGTGAGCATATATTAGACTTATAGAGATAACGTCACCAAGTTAAATCACTGAAAATGATGCACCAAGCTTAGAGAAACCATCTCTGCAATCTGACTGAGAAAATTGAGAGATATGGCAGTGAGTAGTACACTTCACAAGAACATGGAAATATGAACTCAAATGAACATGAAAATGAAAGTATATTCCTTGTACAATACAATGGACTTACTAATACATATGTGTGCCTTGGAATCACACCTTGATATGGCATAAACCTCAGCTCTTAGAGGTCTTCACATAGGTCTCTCTAACCACGACTAAAACTGTCATCTATTTATAGTTGAGTTTGGGAGGCTAACTTCCCTCAATCACTCTCCAATCAATCAATGATTGATTTGATTCTCTATGTACCACAAATCACGAATTCGTGGCTCCTCTTTCCCTTTTTGATCAAGTGGACTCAACCACTTAAGATTCTTTCACTTTTACATTAAGTAAACTCTTCAAAAGTTACAAGAGGTAGTTCACAAGTGAACTTTACATAGTCTTCATTTTAAAGCTTCTTCTATGACTTTGTGGGACTCAAGCCAATACTTAGGCTTGTCATAGACTTGCTCCAACAGCTCCCCCTCAAGCCAAGTATGCTTGAGGTCTTCAATCTTCCAAGATTACCTGCAAACCAATCATAGCCTTGAATTTGCAAAGCTTTGTACCATCCAATGCTTTGGTTAGAATATCTGCACATTGTTGATGAGTGGACACATATGATATTTGAATCTCTTTGCTTAGAACCTTCTCTCGTACATAGTGATAATGAACTTCAATATGTTTAGTCCTTGCATGAAAAATAGGATTAGCAGCCAAATGAATAGAACTCATATTGTCACCAAAAATAGTTGGAGTTCCAAACTCCAATCCAAGATCTTTGAATAATGTCTTCATCCACATAGCTTCCTGAGTAGCTATGGCAAGACCTCTATATTCAGCTTCAGTAGAAGAGAGAGCAACTGTGGGTTGCTTCTTGGATGACCATGAAATAAGCTTTGAACCTGCAAAGGTAAGATAACCTGAAGTGCTCCTTCTATCTTCCTTGGAGCCAGCCCAATCTGCATCAGAAAATAGCTTCAAACCTAAATCAGATACATAAGGATAATAAATTCCTTCATTTATGGTTCCTTTGAGATACTTGAGAATCCTTTTGGCAGCATCCATATGTGGTTTCCTTGGTGTGTGCATAAAATGACTTAGCACTCTCACACTGTAACATATATCTACTCTTGTCAATGTGGCATAGTTGAGACTACCCACTAGACTTTGATATGATGTGATGTCTTCTATGAGTTCACCTTCATGTGAGCTCAATTTGTGATTGACCTCCATTGGAGTATCTGCAATCTTACAATCTTGCATCTTGAATTTTGCCAACATGTCCTTAATGTACCTTCTTTGAGTAAGAAACAAACCATGATCTTTGTAGACAACTTCCAAACCTAGGAAGTAGGTAAGTGAACCCAAATCACTTATCTTGAACTCTTCTCGCATCTGATCTTTGATCTTCTTCATACCATCTGCATAATTTCCTGTCAATATAATATCATCTACATATACACATAGGTAGATGATCTCAGAATTACTCTTTTTAATAAAGAGTGAAGGATCTGCCTTGCTTGGTTGAAAGCCTTTGTCCTGCAAGAATGAAACAAGACTGAAATTCCAAGCTCTTGGAGCTTGCTTGAGACCATACAATGCTTTGTTAAGTTTACACACATAATCAGGATAAACTTGATTCTCAAAACCAGGTGGTTGTGCCATATATACCTCTTGTGTTATCCAACCATTCAAGAATGCATTCTTTACATCTAGTTGAAGCATCTTCCAATTCTTGGAAGAGGCAATACTAAGCAAAACCCTAATAGTAGGCATCTTTGCCATAGGAGAGAAGGTCTCCTCATAATCAATTCCCTGAGTTTGTGCAAAGCCTTTTGCTACAAGCCTTGCCTTATACATGTTAATGGAACCATCTGAATTCTTCTTGAGTTTATAGACCCATCTTGAGCCTATTACCTTCATGGATGAAGTCTTGGGCACCAAATCCCAAGTGTTGTTTTCCTCAAGTGCTTCAATCTCTTCCTTCATTGCATGCTTCCATTCTGATTTTGCTTTGGCCTCTTCAAAGGATGATGGCTCCTCTTGGTTTATATCCTGTGCTATGTAGATAGAATGTTTAGTTACTAATGAGGTGTCAAACCCATACCTTTCTGGTTTTTTCTTTTCCCTCATAGATCTTCTTAGGCCATGATGTGATGATTCTGCCTCATGTCCAAGTTCATGCAATTTTGCTTTACCTTTAGACTTCCATGCTTTGATCTTTTCCATCTGAGATTCTTCATCATCCTCTGAGGTGTCTTGTTCTTCAATCTTTGGTTGTTCTCTACAAAGCTTTGGAAAATCTTCTTCAAGATCATATGGTAAATTGACCTTCCTGCATGAATCTTCATACCATGAATTGTTCTCATAAAAAACTACATCTCTGCTTACCAAGAATCCTTTGTTGGTAGGGTTGTATAACCTATAGCCCTTTTGATTGTTGTCATATCCAATAAATACACACCTTTCTGCCTTTGGATCCATCTTGCCTCTAACCTGTGAAGGAACATGAGCAAAAGCAATACATCCAAAAATTTTACAATGATCTAAGCTTGGTCTTGTTCCATTCCAAGCCTCATATGGAGTCATCCCATCAAGGGATTTTGAAGGCAACTTGTTAATCAAGTAAGTGGCTGTAGATATAGCCTCAGCCCATAGATAATTAGGTAAATGCTTTTCATTTAACATGGACCTTGCAGCTTCAACAATTGTCCTATTCCTCCTTTCTGCCACTCCATTTTGCTCAGGAGTGTACCTTGTAGTTACCTCTCTTTTGATTCCTCTTTCTTGAAGAAAAGAATCAAACTCATGGGAGAAGTATTCTCCCCCTCCATCTGACCTTAGCCTTTTTAGTGATTTACCTGTTTGATTCTCCACAAGAGCCAAATATCTTTTGAAACATGAAAAAAACTTCATCTTTGTGTTTCATAAAGAATAGGATAGTCCATCTGCTGCAATCATCAATAAAGGAGACATAATACCTTGATCCAGATATTGAAGCTTCCTTGCTAGGTCCCCATACATCTGTATGAACCAACTCCAAGAGATCTCCATGCATATAGCCTTTCTTCATGAATGGTAACCTGTGAGACTTTCCAAATTGACATGCACTACACTTATAAATCATATGTTGTTTTGACAAATTAGGGAGCCCAAGTACACTTTGTTCCCTGCAAATTTGCTTTAATGACCTTTCACCAATATGTGCTAACTGTTTGTGCCATACTTCCAATTCTGTGAGTGTCTGACTACCATAATTAAAGAGAGTGATGTTTCTAGTGTCTTGTAATTCAAATGTGAACAATCTACCTGTCTTTTCACCTTTTGCAATTCTTCTGAATCCTTGACTTGGATCTTCAACAAATGCTCCTGCTTTTGTGAACCTGACTTGCAACCCTTTCTCTACTATCTGCCCAACACTTATCAAATTCTTTGTAATGGTAGGGACATAGAGTACCTTACTGAGTAGGTTGATGTTTCCATCAAGTGCTTTGACATTGCCTATTTTCTCCACAAGATGTCTTGTATCATCTCCTGTTTGTACCTCATGCTTATTCCTTGGATCTTCTAAATCTGATAGGAGTGCCACATTTCCTGCCACATGATTTGAACAACCTGAATCTATGTAGGAAACATGCTCATCAGATTTACCTTGTGGCATAGCCATGTTCATGATCAATAATGAATCCTCTTTGTTGGAGTCTTCTGTGTAGTTATTGAAGTCTCTCCTTCCTTTGTAGCCTCCTTGATAGTTTGAATGATTATAGTTGTTGTAGTTGCCATGATAATTGTTGAACCTTCCTCTTGAGTAGCCATAACTTCCTCTATTGTATCCTCTGCCTCTTTGATTCCTGGAATTCCTAAAGAAATTTTCAGTTGTATGATTAGTTAATCCACAAATAGAACATTAGTTGGAAGTCTTGGGATCTCCCCCTGCCTTGTCTACCTCCTCTTCCTCTACCTCTGCCATGTCTTCCTCTACCTGCATAGTTAGCTTGATATGTACCTGCTTCATCATCCACTTTCTTTGCCTTTCCTTTGTTATCTTTGGACTTGCTTTTATCAGTGAATAAAGCTGAAGATTAATTACCTTTAGAGCTTTCTCCATTTTTGATAAGCTTTGCCTCTTGAGTAAGTAGTTGTCCAATGAGTGTATTGAAATCAGGTACATGCATGTCCATGTACAAATCCATAGCTGTGGTGAATGCTTCCCACTTGTCATCTGCCTTCAAGCCATTGATGACCTGCCTTACAATTTTCTCTTCATCTATTACCTCTCCAATGCTTCCCAACTGATCTGCTATGTCCTTGAGCTTTGTGACAAAATCAGTCACATTTTGTTTGGGAGCCTTCTTGAGAGTTGTGAGATCCAGCCATAGTTGATGCTTACTTTAAGAAAAGAAAGCTTCAAGTGCATCCCACACTTCTTGAGATGTCTGACAACTTCTAATGTGAGGCAACAAAAACTCTGAGATAGAGTTGAGAAGATAAGACCTTGCAAGTGCATCCTTGGAGCACCATGTGCTCAATCTTTCTTGCTCTTCTTGTGTTGGTTGACTTTTGTTCCTGAAACTTGGCATAACTTCATCTCCAGCCAAATAACCATATAAACTTCTACCTTGGAGATAAGGTTCCATTCTTAGTGACCAAGCTGAGTAATTACCTCTATCCAATTTGTCAATTGATGAAGGAAATCCATATGCCATGTTGTCCAACCTTGCTCTGATATCACTGTGAAGAGATGGATAGGTATGTGCTTGAAGATGAAGAGGTGTTGCAAAATCCTTGATCTACACCAGACAAATGAACTCCAAGACTATATGGTGGGCCCTTTTAGCTTGCCAATGGATGTATTAGACACCCTATGTACCTTGGAAGATCACTCTCAAAAAAATAGATCAAAATAGATAAATTGGAGTTAGCTAAGAGGTGAAGAACTTGCTATTCTTGGTTCATACACCTGTCCAGTGTTTTGCATAATTCTCTGAGCAGAGAAGTAATTAACTTAATTCCTTTTGGTGAAGTCTAGCTAACTTAAAGATCTAACTTTCAAGAGTAATCGCATAGAAAATAATGAACCACACACTGAGAATGATGTTTAACAACTGATGACATCATCCCAATTTTCACGTACGGGCTACTATAGTAATAAGACCAGTGAGCAAAAAAATGAACATAAGTCAAGATATAAGAATCGAATGATTATGAAAATTTGTATGCTGGTACTAGACAGTACGTAAATCCAACAAGCTTTAAATCATTGAATTTGGAGAAGTAACCACTGAGAAATGGCTCTGATATGATGAGTAAAAAAGTCGGGTACCTGACAGAGAAGTGAAAATGAATAGATACTGTTGACTTCAACTGAACATAACTGAAGATTGCAACATCCAAATGAAATGAAAATTGGTGAGCATATAGTAGACTTGTAGAGCTAACTTAAACAATTTAAATCACTAAAAATGATGCACCAAGCTCAGAGAAACCATCTCTGCAATCTGACTGAGAAAACTAAGAGATATGGCAGTGAGTAGTACACTTCACAAGAACATGGAAATATGAACTCAAATGATCATGAAAATGAAAGTAAATTCCTTGTACAATACAATGGAATTACTGATACATATGTGTGCCTTGGAATCACACCTTGATATGGCATAAAGCTCAGCTCTTGGAGGTCTTCACATAGGTCTCTCTAACCACGACATAAACTGCCATCTATTTATAGTTGAGTTTGGGAGGCTAACTTCCCTCAATCACTCTCCAATCAATCAATGATTGATTTGATTCTCTATCTACCACAAATCACGAATTCGTGGCTCCTCTTTCCCTTTTTGATCAAGTGGACTCAACCACTTAAGATTCTTTCACTTTTACCTTAAGTAAATTCTTCAAAAGTTATAAGAGGTAGTTCACAAGTGAACTTTACATAGTCTTCATTTTAAAGCTTCTTCTATGACTTTGTGGGACTCAAGCCAATACTTAGGCTTGTCATAGACTTGCTCCAACACCAAAGACACACATATGAGCAATAGATGGCTTGCAATCATGCCATGCCTCATATGTAGTGATAGACTACAACGCTTTAGTGGGACACGTGTTAAGTACATATGTTTCACACATGACAGCCTCAAGCCAGAAACTATGTGGTAAAGCCTGACTCTTGACCATACACCTCACCACCTCCATGAGTGACCTGTTCTTTTGTTCAGCAACTCCAGTTTTTTGAGGTGTATATGGCATTGTGCACTGGTGTTTTATCCCACGTTCAGCCAAAAATGCATTAAAATCAAAAGTCATATATTCACGTCCTCGATCAAAATGGAGGGTGCCCATTTTACATGCTAATAGATTTTTAGCCAAAACCAAAAACTGTTTGAAGCACATGAACACTTCAGACTTTTCCTTCAATGGATATACCCATGAATGCCTGGAAAAATCATTGATGAAAGTCACGAAGTAGAGATAATTTCCAAAAGAAGGTGTCTGCATAGGACCACAGACATCACTATGTACAAGATGCAATTTCTAAGTAGCCCAAACTGAACCATCTTTTGGAAAGGAAGAACGTTGCGTTTTGCTAAAAAATATAGCCTTCACAAACATGTTTTTGAGGTGCCTCAAGTTTCGCCAAAGAGGACACCATTTCAGATTTTTGCAAGTGTAGCAAACTAGCAAAATTTAGATGACCAAAGCGTGCATGCCAAAGCTTTGCATCTCACATAGCGTGAGAATCATGTACTGCACATGCCAAATCGTTTACAGATCTTTCATAGTCTATGAGCTTATACAGCCCACGACATAAAACATCAAAAGCAATAATCACATTGCCATTTGACAGATCATGAACTATACATCTGTCATCAACAAATTTCACAACCAAGCTAATCTTGGCTAATGCAGAAACTGATAATAGATTTTTCTTGATCCCTGACACAAACAAAGCATCTGACAAAGTGAAAGAACTACCATCAGCAGTAGTCAAAATGATCTTACCAACTCCCAGAATAGGATAAGAGGAGTTGTTGGTGCATGTAACAGTATTCCCTGTAGGGGCAAGCTCGAGTGAAGAGAAGAAACTATGCTACGAGGTAATATGTTTGATCGCCCCACTGTCAAAGTACTAAACATCGGATTCTACTACACACATGCACTGCTCATGAGAAGATGGTTCAAAACGACAAACAGTAGTAAACACCCATTCTTCTTCCTACACAAGATTAGCAGACTCTGTTTTTGGTGTAGAGGCTTCTGCAACAACCATTCCAGCCTCTTTCTTCTTTGCCTCTTTAGCAACCAGTTTTGGACATTTCTTTATGATATGATCATTTCCTTTATAGTACTTGCAAAACAATTTTTGTGTATCTGATTTCTTTTCATCTTTGTCTTCCATCTTCGATTGTGCAAAATTAGCAAATTTTTGCTTACTACTTGAGGAGCTCCATTTTCCTTTGCCCTTCTGATTGGCCAGGAAAGCTTTGATCTACATCGTGCATAATGACCTCTTCTACCTAAACTGATATTTCTGCAATAGAACAGAGACTAGCTCCTCAAATGACAAGGCCTTTGGATTGCCTTTCATCATCAACCGAAGAGTAGAAGCAAAACTCTGATATGAATCAGGAAGACCATTCATAACGGTCTGCACAAGTGAGTTATCTGGTATAACCTCATCAGTAGAAATCAATTGTTCCTTCAAGTCTTTGATCTTTGTTAGAAAATTATCCATAGAATCACCTTCATTCATGTTCTCACTCTCCAATGGTTTTCAGAGGTAAGCAACATGAGCCTCATTCCTAGCTTGGTACAATGTGCTAAGTATAACCCAAGCATCCTTAGCTGTTCTGCAAGAGTGAATGTGAGGAATAATGGCACGTTTGACAGACAATGCTATCAATGCATGTGCCTGGGCATCTTTGCCATCCCAACAAATTTTCTCTACAGTAGGTGAAGTAGAAACCATAGCACGAACAAGAATATGCAAAATATCATCATCTTCAACACCTTCTGCATCAGCTTCAGTACCTATAGTTGTGACACTTGCAGGTGTGATAGGACATTTTTCAACACCCTGCACAATGTTCCATAGTCCTTTTGCAACCAATACATGTTGCATCATATAAGCCCACAACGGGTAGATGGTACCATCCAACTTATCCTCAACATCCAACATATGAAATACATCGGTGCTTTCAGCCATGGTCGATGACTAAAATACCTTGATGCAAAAAATTGATTGTATCTCAAAAAATTGAATGGAACTGCCCATACGAGTTCTGCTCAACGTGTAGCAGACTTTGAGACACTTATATTGGCAAACCAAAACAGGTATATACCTTTGGCACAAAAATACGAAATAGCCTACACAAGCGCTGTGATAGTGCGTTCGGAGGCCGAAACGAGCTCAGATCCCGATTTCGACACCACACAACAAAGGTGTTTGATCTCTGAAACAACTTGAGTATGCTCACCAAATTTCATGTGAATCTGAGACTGCAACCGGAGAGGTGTAGATGACACCCTAGATGAAGTGGCAACCTACTCTAATATCAATTGTTGGAGTTAGACATCTACAGAAGCATGTGAATAGCACAAGGAAGAAGAAGAAGCTTGGAGCATAACACACAATACTGAATGTATTACTAGAGAATGTACAAAGATAAGTAGCCCATTAGAGTAATAAGCGTATATACAAGCCGAGGTAAAAAACCTCCTAAAGAGGGAAAATATATAGATAAGAGAAAATATTATGAATTTTGCTGATTTGGTATCCATGATGATTATTGAAGAAAAGAATCTTGGTGAGGATTCAAAATCCCAAGTAAAACCCAGTTCTGAGCAGGTGTTCTACTCTGGCAGAGAAAGAGGTAGAGGTAGAGGTTTCGAAACTGGAAGAGGAAACAGTAACCAAGACCAAGGTCAACAATAGAATCATGCAAGAGGAAGAGGATAGTTTTGATGTAGAGGGAGCCAAAGAGGTCGCAGAAATTTCCAAAGAAATGATTCGGGTAATGACACTAAAGGATGTTGAAATTGTGGTAAACCTAGACACTTTGAACGTGATTGCAGGTTGAAGAATCAAAATAACAAAAGATAGCAAAACAATTATGCATCCACAAGTGCAGATGATTCTGAGAAGTTGTTCATGGTTCAACATCACATGATGAATACGATGTCTGCTGGTGTTTCAAAATTGAATGATAATGTCTGGCATGTTGATTCAGGTGCTTCAAATCACATGACCATTCATGCGGAATGGTTTAGTACTTTGCAGACATTGCAAATTCTTGGATATATTAAAACAAGTGATAACACATCACACCCTATTGAGCATACACGAAACATAGCATTGTCTATGGAGGACGGGAAGGTAAAACATCTTGCTGATGTGCTGCATGTTCCAAATATAACAAAGAATCTGGTTTTCATTGGACAAAGGGTTGACTAGGGATTACAAGTCAGGTTCAATATTAATGGGTTATATGTAGAAGAATACAAACGGGATGGAAGATTGATTGCCAAAGGAAACAAAGTGGGTAGGATGTTCACCTTAAATGTGAAAATTCCTTAAATGAATTCAGTCATGTTTGCAGAAGGTGCAGGAATCATTGTTGATAGAGATCTGGCACAAACGGATTGGACATGCAAACTTGCAAAGGCTGAAATTGATGCAGTACTTATATGCAGCTCCTAAACCACGAAGGCACACTTCCACCTTATCATCATCATGTACATTCACACCAATAGATGCAAGTGACTCACATATGCTTTTGATTCTCAAAGTGTAGTCACTTACCGACATGCCCTTCTTCTCCAATCTATGCAGCATGTTCTTGAGTTGCAATTTAGGTGCCTTTGTATTGGTCTCATTCAATGTGACCAAGCTGTTCCAAGCCTCTTTCGAAGTCTTGGCATCCTATATGTGCCCAAACATGCTATCTTGTATGCTAACATATAGCCAATACATTACCTTTCATGCTCCTTGATTCCATTCCTCATATGCTCTTAACTGGTCTGAATCCTCTCTCATGAATATGGAGCATTTTCGTTCTCTCCTTCGATGTACTTCCAGTAGCCTTTTCCCATCACGAAATTCATCATTCTCATCTCCAAGCTTGGAAGTTGTTCTTGTCCAGCTCATCGCTCATGAGCTGACTCATTCCATTTGCGTTTTCCATTTCTGCAGCAATTCATAACATTGCAAAACTGTGAAGAGATGGATACATATGTGCTTGAAGATGAAGAGGTGTTGCAAAATCCTTGATCTACACCAGCCAAATGAACTCCAGAAGTATATGGTGGGCCCTTGTAGCTTGACAATGGATGTATTAGACACCGTATGTACCTTGGAAGATCACTCTCAAAAAGATAGATCAAAACAAATAAGTTGGAGTTAGCTCAGAGGTGCAAACTTGCTATTCTTGGTTCATACACATGTCCAGTGTTTTACATAATTCTCTGAGCACAGCAGCAATTAGCTTAATTCCTCTTGGGGAAGTTTAGGTAACTTAAAGAGGTAACTATCAAGAGTAATCTCATAAAAAATAATCAACCACACACTGAGAATGAGTTTTAACAACTGATGACATCATCCCAATTTTCACGGGCTGCTATAGTTTGAGACCAGTGAGCAGAACAATCAACATAACTCAAACTTTAGGAATCCAATGATTATGAAAATTTTTATTGTTATACTAGACAGTAAGATGAATCCAACAAGCTTTAAATCACTGAATTTGGATAAGTAACCACTGCGAAACACCTCTAACAAGATGAGTGAAAAAGTCGGGTACCTGATAGAGAAGTGAAAATGCACAGACACTATTGACTTCAACTGAACATAAATGCAGATGGCAACATTCAAATGACATGAAAATTTGTGAGCATATAGTAGACATACAGAGCTAACTTTACCAATTTAAATCACTGAAAATGATGCACCAAGCTCAGAGAAAACATCTCTGCAAGCTGGCTGAGAAAAACTGAGAGTAATGGCAGTGAGTAGTACACTTCACAAGAACATGGAAAGATGAACTCAAATAATCATGAAAATGAAAGTATATTGCTTGTACAATACAATGACTTACTGATACATATGTGTGCCTTGTAATCACACCTTGATATGGCATAAAGCTCAGCTCTTGGAGGTCTTCACATAGGTCTCTCTAACCACGACTAAAATTGCCATCTATTTATAGTTGAGTTTGGGAGGCTAACTTCCCTCAATCACTCTCCAATCAATCAATGATTGATTTGATTCTCTACCTACCACAAATCACGAATTCGTGGATCCTCTTTCCATTCTTGATCAAGTGGACTCAACCAGTTAAGATTCTTTCACTTTTACATTAAGTAAACTCTTCAAAAGTTACAAGAGGTAGTTCACAAGTGAACTTTACAGAGTCTTCATTTTAAGGATTTTTCTATGACTTTGTGGGACTCAAGCCAATACTAGGCTTGTCATAGACTTGCTCCAACAGCTCCCCCTCAAGCCAAGTATGCTTGAGGTCTTCAATCTTCCAAGATTACCTGCAAACCAATCATAGCCTTGAATTTGCAAAGCTTTGTACCATCCAATGCTTTGGTTAAAATATCTGCACATTGTTGATGAGTGGACACATATGATATTTGAATCTCTTTTCTTAGAACCTTCTCTCGTACATAGTGATAATGAACTTCAATATGTTTAGTCCTTGCATGAAAAATAGGATTAGCAGCCAAATGAATAGAACTCATATTGTCACCATAAATAGTTGGAGTTCCAAACTCCAATCCAAGATCTTTGAATAATGTCTTCATCCACATAGCTTCTTGTATAGCTATGGCAAGACCTCTATATTCAGCTTCAGTAGAAGAGAGAGCAACTATGGGTTGCTTCTTGGATGACCATGAAATAAGCTTTGAACCTGCAAAGGTAAGATAACGTGAAGTGCTCCTTCTATCTTCCTTGGAGCCAGCCCAATCTGCATCAGAAAATAGCTTCAAACCTAAATCAGATACATAAGGATAATAAAGTCCTTCATTTATGGTTCCTTTGAGATACTTGAGAATCCTTTTGGCAGCATCCATATGTGGTTTCCTTGGAGTGTGCATAAATTGACTTAGCACACTAACACTGTAACATATATCTACTCTTGTCAATGTGGCATAGTTGAGACTACCCATTAGACTTTGATATGATGTGATGTCCTCTATGAGTTCACCTTCATGTGAGCTTAATTTGTGATTGACCTCCATTGGAGTACCTGCAATCTTACAATCTTGCATCTTGAATTTCGCCAACATGTCCTTAATGTACTTCCTTTGAGTGAGAAACAAACCATGATCTTTGTAGACAACTTCCAAACCTAGGAAGTAGGTAAGTGAACCCAAATCACTTATCTTGAACTCTTCTCTCATCTGATCTTTGATGTTCTTCATACCATCTGCATCATTTCATGTCAATATAATATCATCTACATATACACATAGGTAGATCACCTCAGAGTTACTCTTTTTAATAAACAGTGAAGGATCTGTCTTGCTTGGTTGAAAGCCTTTGTCCTGCAAGAATGAAACAAGCCTGAAATTCCAAGCTCTTGGAGCTTGCTTGAGACCATACAATGCTTTGTTAAGTTTACACACATAATTAGGATAAACTTGGTTCTCAAAACTAGGTGGTTGTGCCATATATACCTCTTCTGTTATCCAACCATTCAAGAATGCATTCTTTACATCTAGTTGAAGTATCTTCCAATTCTTGGAAGAGGCAATACTAAGCAAAACCCTAATAGTAGGCATATTTGCCACAGGAGAGAAAGTCTCCTCATAATCAATTCCCTGAGTTTGTGCAAAGCCTTTTGCTACAAGCCTTGGCTTATACCTGTTAATTGAACCATCAGAATTCTTCTTGAGCTTATAGACCCATCTTGAGCCTATTACCTTCATGGATGAAGTCTTGGGCACCAAATCCCAAGTGTTGTTTTCCTCAAGTGCTTCAACCTCTTCCTTCATTGCATGCTTCCATTCTGATTTTGCTTTGGCCTCTTCAAAGGATGATGGCTCCTCTTGGTTTATGTCATGTGCTATGTAGATAGAATGTTTAGTTACTAATGAGGTGTCAAACCCATACCTTTCTGGTTTTCTCTTTTCCCTCATAGATCTTCTTAGGCCATGATGTGATGATTGTGCCTCATGTCCAAGTTCCTGCAATTTTGCTTTACCTTTAGACTTCCATGCTTTGACCTTTTCCATGTGAGATTCTTCATCATCCTCCGAGGTGTCTTCTTCTTCAATCTTTGATTGTTCTCTACCAAGCTTTGGAAAATCTTCTTCAAGATCATATGGTAAATTGATCTTCCTACATGAATCTTCATACCATGAATTGTTCTCATCAAAAACTACATCTCTGCTTACCAAGAATCCTTTGTTGGTAGGGTTGTATAACCTGTAGCCCTTTTGATTGTTGTCATATCCAATAAATACACACCTTTCTGCTTTTGGATCCATCTTGCCTCTAACCTGTGAAGGAACATGAGCAAAAGCAATACATCCAAAAATTTTACAATGATCTAAGCTTGGTCTTCTTCCATTCCAAGCCTCATATGGAGTCATCCCATCAAGGGATTTTGAAGGCAACCTGTTAATCAAGTAAGTGGCTGTAGATACAACCTCAGCCCATAAGTAATTAGGTAAATGCTTTTCATTTAACATAGACCTTGTAGCTTCAACAATTGTCCTATTCCTCTTTTCTGCCACTCCATTTTGCTCAGGAGTGTACCTTGTAGTTACCTCTCTTTTGATTCCTCTTTCTTGAAGAAAAGAATCAAACTCATGGGAGAAGTATTCTCCCCCTCCATCTGACCTTAGCCTTTTTAGTGGTTTACCTGTTTGATTCTCCACAAGAGCCAAATATCTTTTGAAACATGAAAAAACTTCATCTTTGTGTTTCATAAAGAATAGGATAGTCCATCTACTGCAATCATCAATAAAGGAAACATAATACCTTGATCCAGATATTGAAGCTTCCTTGCTAGGTCCCCATACATCTATATGAACCAACTCCAAGAGATCTCCATGCATATAACCTTTCTTCATGAATGGTAACCTGTGAGACTTTCCAAATTGACATGCACTACACTTATAAATCATATGTTATTTTGACAAGTTAGGAAGTCCAAGTACACTTTGGTCCCTGCAAATTTGCTTTAATGACCTTTCACCAATATGTGCTAACCTTTTGTGCCATACTTCCAATTCTGTGAGTGTCTGACTACCATAATTAAAGAGAGCAATGTTTCTAGTGTCCTGTAATTCAAATGTGAACAATCTACCTGCCTTTTCACCTTTTGCAATTCTTCTGAATCCTTGACTTGGATCTTCAACAAATGCTCCTGCTTTTCTGAACCTGACTTGCAACCCTTTCTCTACTATCTGCCCAACACTTATCAAATTCTTTGTAATGGTAGGGACATAGAGTACCTTACTGAGTAGGTTGATGTTTCCATCAGGTGCTTTGACATTCCCTATTTTCTGCACAGGATGTTTTGTATCATCTCCTATTTGTACCTCATGCTTATTCCTTGGATCTTCTAAATCTAATAGGAGTGCCACATTTCCTGCCACATGATTTGGACAACCTGAATCTATGTAGAAAACATGCTCATCAGATTTACCTTGTGGCATAGCCATGTTCATGATCAATAATGAATCCTCTTTGTTTCAGTCTTCTGTGTAGTTATTGTAGTCTCTCCTTCCTTTGTAGCGTCCTTGATAGTTTGAATGATTGTAGTTGTTGTAGTTGCCATGGTAGTTGTTGAACCTTCCTCTTGAGTAGCCATAACTTCCTCTATTGTATCCTCTGCCTCTTTGATTCCTGGAATTCCTAAAGAAATTTTCAGTTGTATGATTAGTTAATCCACAAATAGAACATGAGTTGGAGTCTTGGGATCTCCCCCTGCCTTGTCTACCTCCTCTTCCTCTACCTCTGCCATGTCTTCCTCTACCTCTGCCATGTCTTCCTCTACCTGCATAGTTAGCTTGATATGTACCTGCTTCATCATCCACTTTCTTTACCTTTCCTTTGTTATCTTTAGAATTGCTTTTATCCATGTATAAAGCTGAAGATTGATTACCTTTAGAGCTTTCTCCATTTTTGATAAGCTTTGCCTCTTGAGTAAGTAGTTGTCCAATGAGTGTGTTGAAATCAGGTACATGCATGTCCATGTACCAATCCATAGCTGTGGTGAATGCTTCCCACTTGTCATCTGCCTTCAAGCCATTGATGACCTGCCTTATAATTTGCTCTTCATCTATTATCTCTCCAATGCTTCCCAACTGATCTGCTATGTCCTTGAGCTTTGTGACAAAATCAGGCACATTTTGTTTGGGAGCCTTCTTGAGAGTTGTGAAATCAAGCCATAGTTGATGCTTCCTAGCTTTAGTACTTGAAGAAAAGAAAGCTTCAAGTGCATCCCACACTTCTTGAGATATCTTACAACTTCTAATGTGAGGCAACAAAAAATCTGAGATAGAGTTGAGGAGATAAGACCTTGCAAGTGCATCCTTGGAGCACCATGTGCTCAATCTTTCTTGCTCTTCTTGTGTTGGTTGACTTTTGTTCGTGAAACTTGGCATAACTTCATCTCCAGCCACATAACCATATAAACTTCTACCTTGGAGATAGGCTTCCATTCTTAATGACCAAGCTGAGTAGTTACCTCTGTCTAAGTTGTCAATTGATGAAAGAAATCCATCTACCATGTTGTCCAACCTTGCTTTGATACCACTGTGAAGAGATGGATAGGTATGTGTGTGAAGATGAAGAGGTGTTGCAAAATCCTTGATCTACACCAGCCAAATGAACTCCAGAAGTATATGGTGGGTCCTTGTAGCTTGCCAATGGATGTATTAGACACTCTATGTACCTTGGAAGATCACTCTCAAAAAGATAGATCAAAACAGATAAGTTGGAGTTAGCTTAGAGGTGAAAACTTGCTATTCTTGGTTCATACACATGTCGAGTGTTTTACATAATTCTCTGAGCACAACAGCAATTAGCTTAATTCCTCTTGAGGAAGTCTAGGTAACTTAAAGAGATAACTTTCAAGAGTAATCTCATAAAAAATAATCAACCACACACTGAGAATGAGTTTTAACAACTGATGATATCATCCCGATTCTCACGGGCTGCTACAGTTTGAGACCAGTGAGCAGAACAATCAACATAACTCAACATGTAGGAATCCAATGATTATGAAAATTTGTATGGTTATACTAGACAGTAATATAAATCCAACAAGCTTTAAATCACTGAATTTGGATAAGTAACCACTGAGAAACACCTCTGACAAGAGGAGTGAAAAAGTCGGGTACCTGACAGAGAAGTGAAAATGCACAGACACTGTTGACTTCAACTGAACATAACTGAAGATGGAAACATCCAAATGACATGAAAATTGGCGAGCATATAGTAGACTTATAGAGCTCACTTTACCAAGTTAAATCACTGAAAATGATGCACCAAGCTCAGAGAAAACATCTCTGCAATCTGACTGAGAAAAACTGAGAGTAATGGCAGTGAGTAGTACACTTCACAAGAACATGGAAAGATGAACTCAAATAATCATGAAAATGAAAGTATAATGCTTTTAAAATACAATGACTTACTGATACATATGTGTGCCTTGTAATCACACCTTGATATGGCATAAAGCTCAGCTCTTGGAGATCTTCACATAGGTCTCTCTAACCACGACTAAAACTGCCATCTATTTATAGTTGAGTTTGGGAGGCTAACTTCCCTCAATCACTCTCCAATCAATCAATGATTGATTTGATTCTCTACCTACCACAAGTCACAAATTCGTGGCTCCTCTTTCCATTATTGATCAAGTGGACTCAACCACTTAAGATTCTTTCACTTTTACATTAAGTAAACTCTTCAAAAGTTACAAGAGGTAGTTCACAAGTGAACTTTACATAGTCTTCATTTTAAGGCTTGTTCTATGACTTTGTGGGACTCAAGCCAATACTTAGGCTTGTCATAGACTTGCTCCAACAAAAACACTACAAGCATCACTTCTACTTGAACACTATCACACTATGAGTCTATGATGTGATAGTTCGATCTCAAAAAAACACAGTTTTCGTGTACCAACAGTACACGGAATCACTTGAAATTATGGATTTGGAATATATGAGTGTTGTCAAACAGGATGCAAGTTAGACCCTTGCAAACTTACCTAGTTTTTCTGTGGGCTCCACCTTGCAGGCTCGAAACGGAGGTCGAGATGGCTACGAAATGCTGATTTGACAATTTTCATAGCAATCAGAGGTCGTTTGTGAATCATGCTTTGTCCATGCCTTCTCACATACTCTTCACCATCGGACTTCTCCATGAGCTATCTAGAGCCACACTGGCTCTGATACCATGTCATGAGGAAGGAGATAAGGAAGAGATCTCACACACACACTCTCACAATCAAAGAGAAGCACACACTTTGATTGAGGCAATGAAGAATGATCTTTTTCTTCTTCTTCTATTACATAAAAAGGAATGTACAAGAATGACCTAAAAACAAGAATACAACTACTGCAATATATAAAGACTACTAAATAAAGAAAAACCTAATGTCTGCGAATGAGTGAGCTGGCAAGAAACAAATGTGCCATCACTCTCGCTAGATAAGTCTAATAAAGCTCAATGAAGTGTCCCTAACATATACCAGAGTGACCACTATACATGTTAGAGAAATGAAAAAGTAATTAGGTCCCGACAAGGCCAAAGCCACTCAAAAAACTATAGAAAGGGCTAGAGAGCTCATTTTTTAGGGCAACTCGTTGTAGATTTGAGCTTTTTAAGAGATATCTTTTGTCATCAAAGACCTTCCCTTGTTCCACTCTTTGCTCTTGCATTGTGAGTGTGTGTGTGTGTATGTGTGTGCATGCTTTTGTGCTTTCACTCACGCACTTGTACCATCACTTGCTCACAGTCTTTATACCAGTCCTCCCGTCTCCGCGGATTGACATTTATGAGGTGTATCTCCTCACACTGGTACTTGACATTGTGCTAGAGTGACACCAAATTTGGCACCATTGCCGGGGAGGGAGCTTGAAGGACGAGTGTGTGATGGTAAGACATAGAGTAACGATGTTCAAAGTTAAAAAAAATCACCATTTTCAATTCATTTTCTGTGTTTTTCTTCATCTTCATCTTCACCATCACCATCATTTCCTCCCACCTTCATCTTCTCAGATTTTTTTCCATTTTCGAATGTACATTCACTTTGTTTTCACTTGTGGATGCAAGCAAGAAGCCTATAGGAGATGCAGAGCTGAAACACTGAAGAATACTCTTGAAATATGCTCAAAATACCCCAAAAATTATGCTTATACTGGCAAACAGAAACTGGTATATACCTTTGGCACAAAAAGATGAAATAGCCTACACAAGCGCTGTGATAGTGCATTTAGAGGCCAAAACGAGCTCAGATCGCGATTTTGGCAACACATAGCGAAGCTGTTTTGATCTAAAAAACACGCTGAGTATGCTCAACAAAATTCGTGCGATTCTGAGACTGCAATCGGAGGAGTGTCGATGACACCCTAGATGAAGCAACGACCTGCTTTGATACCAATTGTTGGAGTTAGACGTCTGCAGAAGCACGTGAATAGCATAAGGAAGAAGAAGAAGCTTGGAGCACAACACAATACTGAATGTATTACTAGAGAATGTACAAAGATAAGTATCCCATTAGGTGTCAGACATTGATCCACAGGGATCAATGCATGTGATCCACAGGGATCAATGCATGTGATCCACAGGGATCAATGCATGTGATCCACAGGGATCAATGCATGTGATCCACAGGGATCATTGATCCATAGGGATCAATCCATTTGATCCACAGGGATCAATCCATGTGTGTGAGGGACAAGGGCCAGCTAGCCAAGGTCCCAAGCTCGGGGATACCCTAAGGTACTTCAGCAGTAATGGGAACTGCTTTGGTAGTAATGGGAATAAGTGTTGCATGATGGCCACATGTTCACACTAGACTATTCCATATCATTACTATTTTTAGAGTATACAGTTGCTATTTTTAGAGTACAAGAGGGTATATATGGATGGGAGGAGAGTCACACACACATCATTCAAGTCTCTTTCTAACAATTGGTATCAAAGCTTCACATCTCTCTTGGGATATTCATCATGTTTTTTTTTCACACTTGTTTTGACTGATCGTCATCCATCGCCATGGTGGAGCTTTTTCGGATTGTGATGGCTTTTGAGAGGGTACAACATACCCAAAACGGGACTGAGGGAGATTTTTTGAGGTTTTCGGTGCCGTTGGAGTTGTGTAGCAGGAAGCACAATGGTAATTTGGAAGTTGGAACCCCGCTTCAAGCCTCACATGCGCACGTTTCTGTTGTCTCCACCCATGCTTGCAGGCATCATGGATGTCTTCCACGTGTCCATGATGTCCCGAATTCTCAAGAACTTTACCCGCACTCAACGACGAGCGTACGTTATTATGATTATGACTTTTTGGCCTGACTGTACACAGAGACCATGGTGTTTCAGCCATCCACCAGGTCTGCGAATGTACCTGGCATATATTTTGCTTCGTCGATTACAGAGAGATCTGTATTTCCCACACAATAAATAGGATGTTGCATATTCAACAAGATATATGGGATAAACTCCTCTGGTGGCCCCGTGGCTGGGAAAAGCATTACACAGAGGTGATTATAGATGACTTCGAAATTTTTTGTGCTAGAAGCTTGGCTAAGCCAGTTCTCTTCACCAAATTGGCCATATCTTGGTCCTTCGATATCCAAATTCGGAGATCTTTGTTGCTCTAGATTGCTCTCTCAGAGATCTTTTGAGTGACTATTGCAAGCCATGGTTTGGTTTCAGCCTCACTTAGATTCAGAGTTTGGAGTTTGCCCGTTTTTCTGGACCATCTTCAGTACTTTCACACACCTACAAGTTATTCGTTTGAACCTCCAGATAAGTCTCTTGTCGATTTATATGCATTGTTGCTCTCTTTCTGCATCCAATTGCATATAGAACATGCAATTTTGCATAGCACCTACACTATACGCATAGGTTAAATGCGAGTTTGTATTGTGCGGTGCATGTAATCTTCTTGCAGGAAAAGGTAAATATTTTTCTTGTAGGTTAGCAAGGAGAAAAATTAAAAAAAATTTGTCAGGGTGTGTATCCCCTTTTCGGTCTACTTGTAAATATATTATGCCTGTCAGCATTGCAAAATTTGTCCGGGTGCGTAATCCCCTTTCGTTGTATTTGTAGATAGATTGTGCCTGTCAGCACCGATATCACAAAAATTACTTGTCGTAACTTTTTTGGTTTTCAAAATTACGCTGTTAGATTGTCAAAATTTTTAGAAAATTAGTATGCATATACATGCAAGCATCTAGAACATACTACAAGTTTCTTATTTCTTTATGTTCTGTTGAGTAATGGCTTATAAATAGTTTCTTTTTTGCTGCCACTTTCTTGTTTTGAATATGCATAAAATATTCAAACTATAGAAAAGAATCGTATAAGCTTGAGGATATCTAGTAGATATCACTCTTTGGTGAAAATTAATTCAAGTGTAAGACCAAGGGAAGTCTTAAGACAAGGACAACTGTTGCCAAGCATTAGAAAGAGGAACTTAGTAGTTCACAAGTTAGAATTCTAGGATATCTAGTTAGAACCTAGAATAGAGGATAGTTAATCCTCAAAGATTTCATGATCAAGAAAGAATGTAATTTGCATTATGATCCAAAGCAATAAAGTCAAGCTTTGACAGGAAAATATTTAAAGCAATACATTTAGAAAGAGACGAGAATTTCTTCAAATGAAAAGAATTACCTTTTTGTATAAACTACAAAATGAGAAAAGGAATAGTTTTACCAAGGTCTCATGAGTTAGAAACTTAAAGGTAAGAGGTCTCAAGGTAGTTTGATACCTTAGAAGCGAAATCTATGAACACCTATAAGTTTAAGAGGATTATAAATTGAGTATCTAGTTCATAAGTAGTTCCTATACATATTTAGTTATGAGCTCTAGAGAACATTTCTATGTGTATAGAACAAAGAAGTTTATTTCACAAGAAGTATAGACTTCTGATTTGTGGAATTAAAAGGACACATCAAGTTTGATTAGGATACCTTAAATAGAAATAGTAAAACAAAAGTCATGTAAGAACTTCCTAGATATGGAGGTCGAGACATAGACTTATAGTTACTAGTTCTATAAAAGAAATCATATCTTGATTCTCTAACAGTTTAATATGGGTAGATTGGGTAGTCCATTTATCTATTTACCTAGAGTGAAGGACAGAGATCCTAGGTAGACTCATCTTTATTAAGCAAGCAAGGCAAGTCTGTAGCCAAGAACTCTAGAGTGGCCAAGATACATATAAGGGCAAGGTTTGCAGAGAGCAAACAAGGCAAGTGTATGGGTCAGATACTCAAGAGTGGCCAAGAAATATAGAAAGGCAAGGTTTGCAAAGAGTAAACCAGGCAAGGCTATAGTCTAAGTCCCTAGCAGGGAGTGAGAAAAGGTTATATAGCACGATATGGTTTGCATTTATTCAACAAGGCAAGGTTATCTCCAATAGGGAGTGATTATACAATAGTGCAAGGTCTAAAATTAAGAAATTTAATTCCAAATGGAAGACAAGTTGAGAAGCAAGTTTGATGTCTTTATTTATCGTTATCTCAGTGATCAAGTTTGAGCATGAGGGGTTCTCTAAGTGGGAAATAGACTTTGTAGGTCCTATTAATCCAGATAAGAGTTCCCATGCGGAGTATATCATTGTTGCCACTGATTATCTGACTAAATGGGTTGAAGTGAAAGCCGCAACAGAAAACGATGCTCAAACGATAGCTAAGTTCTAATTTAAGAACATGTTCACTAGATATGGGATACCAATAAAACTCTTAAGTGATAGAGGCACTCACTTCTTGACTGAAATCATTGAAAACCTTCTCCAAGAGTTCTTGGTGATACACAAGGAGTCTGCCCCCTATCACCCACAAGCTAATGGGCAAGCCGAAAGCACCAATAAGATTCTATGCAATGTGCTGAACAAATTAGTGAATAATAAACGCTCTGATTGGGACAAATAGCTACACCATGTTGTTTGGGCATACAGAGTTGCCTATAAAACGGTACTCCAAGCCACACCCTTTCAGATGGTATTTGGCCAAAATGCAGTGCTACCATTGTACTACTTGATACCAACACTGAAAGTAGCACAGGAGCATGAGTGGACATGGCATGAACTCTCTTCAAGGATCTTTGATCTTGAACAGCTAGATGAAACGAGACTCAAAGCAGCCGCAGGGATCTATGCAGCCAAGAAAAGACAAAAGGCATACTTCGATGCCCATGTGAGGGATAAAGGCTTGAAGGCCGGAGACTTAGTTTTGGTGTAGAGATTGAAACAACATGCACGAAAGATAGAGAAGCATAGCTATTGACCCATGATTATTAACAGAATATCAACAAGTGGGGCAATCCAATTAGCCACCTTAGAAGGCGATATCCTACCAAGTTACATTAGTGGATGCCGAGTCAAATTATATCAAGAACCCCTCATGGAGGAAATGCTTAATCGACTTTATACTACCAAGAAACACAAACAAGAACAAAAACAAATCCAAGAAGAAGCACAGGCAGAAGCTTTGGAATGCATCTGTAGAATGAAATTGAGAAGACATTGTAGAGATAAGCCTAGGATAGATGCCTATGCAGCTTCAGGGTATCACATGGCTATGTGTGAAGTCTCAATCGTAAGTTACCATAGAATAATTGACCGACATCCTTTTGTGACTTTAGACATAGGACAAGGAAATAGTGCAAGGACTGTATAGGCCTTGATTGACTCAGGTGCAACCACTAGCACTGTTAAACTTTCTTACTATCAAGAATTGAAGTTAAGTGTCAATCCTATAGAAGCATACCACATAGGATTGGGAGGTATGGAAACCCCTTGCATTGGCGAGGTGGAACTTCCCCTCGACATTCAAGATGTTCTAATGATAGTTAAAGTGCTAGTGTGTCAAGATGAGGATCTCACTAAACCTCTTGTCTTGGGTCAAGACTAGATCTACGACCATGCAGCCAACCTGAACCTAAGAAGTGGACTTCTTCAGGTCTGGCTAAGTCAAAATCACATTACAATTGGGTTAGAAAATGAAGCACTCAAGGAACGAGGAAAGGCACCAACTCATGGTCCTTCCAAGAGTACACATGAAGATGACGATGCTATTCTTGTCCAAAACTATGTGATGCAGAGGGACAATGTTGTCAACAAAGAAGCCAAGGATATGATGGGACTTCCTTCTTTTCCAAAAGTGATAGAGACACGGCAACCAAAGGAGTATCGAATGCAGAGGAAGCAGATGGCCTACGCTCAAAGCCAATGGGAAGTACAAGGCAAGGTGTCTCAGCCACCAAAACAAGTATGGGTAGTGGACAACAAACAGTCACGGACTGGCTCGAACAAACTCAACCAGTAGTATTCGAAGTAGAGGAAGATGAGGAGGAGATGGAAGAAGAGGAACAAGATGAGGAGCATGAAGGAGCATCTGACGAAGGGGAGCATGAATATGAGTAACACGTCATACCGGAACTCACGGAAGCCCCAACATACACAGAAAATAAAAAGATTGTATGATATTATGAACCTGGTTCAAGAAGAACATAGACTATCCTTGGCAGCAGGAAAGGCCTTAATGAACTAGATACTTGAAGAAGAAAGTGTAGATGATCAATTTAGAGCGTCGCTCAACTTGCTCACAAATGCATTGGGGGTGCCACAAACTATGCACACCACCCTTGGACACTCTCAAAGATTTGAGCAATGGCATGGGAGATGCCCTCCAAGATCTAGGAGACAGATACATATTATAGTATCAGAACCACATGGCACCACCTCCACAACCACTGGCACAACACACTCCATTCAACACATTGAAGGACCCCACACATCAAGTGCACCCCCATCACCACCCCTACCACCCTCCCCTCCAAATCCACCTCCCTCACCTCATACCACCACTGTCACCACTACTGCCACTGCCATAGTCTCCACCTCCCTTAGTGAAGCACACAATGTGAGTCAACCATCACAACTCTCACAATGTGACACTACCACTGTTGTAATTGCTAGCACAGATGATATAACTCTAACCATGTTTACCGAAAATCCAATTCCTCCTGTCACACTTCTAGGTGGCCCACATGCACAACTAAACACACCAATGTACACCTTCACTACCATCACCACACCTATCATTTCCATGTATATGGTAACTCCCACGGCCGCATCTACACACGACCACATGGACATATCACCCACATCTGCACCTCTCTCCCCCCCCCCCCCCCCCGCCATATTCCCACAATCTACCATTCCCCCACCACCCACTTCACCATTCTCAAGCACAACATCCACCATCCCTTTCCCTTTTCCCTACCCTCCTGCATTCCAAACCTTCCTAGCATCCACCCCTGTAAATAATGTATTCAATAATTTATATCAATGTGTGTCTGAGTTATAGCAAAATTACCAGCATTTAGATGCTCAACATATGGACCTGTTTAGAGTCCGTGAGACACTACAAGAACGACTCACAAACATGGAGAGGGATAAGCGGCTACTACAACATAATTATGATACCTTGTAGAGACAATATGAGGAATTAGTGGCCAATCCTCCCCGACCAGATTCACAGGTGTTGAAGCTCAAGGTCTCAAGGTCAAGCACAGGCATAAAAGCGCATCAAGGAAGTGGAGACACAAGAAGGAGGAGCAAGTAGGGAGCTCCAAGAAGCACCTGTCAAATTTTCAGAAGAAATCCCTATAAAACTAGTGATTTTTATCACTAAAAACCATTGTAAATACCATTTTCCATTTTTACAACTCCATTTTGTTCAAGCCGAGGAGTCGTCAAGCTTGAGGAGTATTAGAAATATCATCCTACCAATTTTCATAATTTTTAGATTCCGTTTGAGTCCCCAAATAAGCCTTGGAACCTATTTTTTAACTAGGCCGGACACTAGGTCTGGACAGGGCCACAACTACTCAAAAAACTATAAAAAGGGCTGGAGAGCTCATTTGAGGGGTTAGCTTGTTGTAGATTTCAGCTTTGTAAGAGAGTTCTTTTGTAATTCAAGTCCTTCCATTTTTCAACTCTTTGTTCTTACCTTGTGCGCGTGTGTGTGTATGTGTGTGCATGTTTGTATGCTTTCACTCATGCACTTGTGCACTTCCTTGCTCTTGGTCTTCATACCGCTCCTCACGTCTCCACGGATTGACATTTATGAGGTGAAGCTCCTCACGTTGGTACTTGCCATTGTGCTAGAGTGACATCAAATTTGGCGCCGTTGCCGGGGAGAGAGCTTGGAGGACGAGCGTGTGACGGTAAGACGTAGAGTAGCGACGTTGGACGGTAAAAAAATCACCATTTTCAGTTCAGTTTCTGAGTTTTCCTTCTTCTTCATCATCATCATCACCACCATCTCTCTCTCACCTTCACATTCTCTAATTTTTTTTTCGCTTTTTTGCCCATACATTTCCGATTTTCGCCTCTTCTTTTTCATCCTTAGCTGTGTGACAAGTTCAGAGAGGGTTCAGAGCTTAGGCACCTTTGAAATATAGAGATTTGCATCCCTAAAACATCAAAAAACTGAGCAACAGTATCGCGGCGTGAGAGGAACAACGTTTGGTATCGCGAGGGTTGTATCATGAGATTGAAGGGTGATTTTGCATCTACAGGCTGATAGGAGTGACAAGGAGAACATGAGGTACACATATTTGTAAAAATTTTTGAATTTGGGCTTAAAAATCTCCAAGTATCATGTCCGGTTGAGTTTTGGTATCGTGATACCAGAATTCCAGTGTATCGCGATACTTGTCAAGGTATCGTATCGTGCACACCCACTTGAGGTATCGCGATATCATCCTGGTATCGTATCATCAAGTGCTGGTATCGCGATCGCGGTCGCCCCAGTGGTATCGTATCGCGGTCCACATGGTATTGTATTGTCTCGGTCCTGGTATCGTATCGTTGACCGTGCAGTATCGTATCGCGTGATAGTTTGGTATCGTATCGTCAACTTAGTATCGTATCGTGTAATTTTTTGGTATCGTATCGTCTGTCTCATTGGTATCGTATCGTGATCAATCTGGTATCGTATCGTGTGGTGGTCAAGTATAGTATCGTCCACTAACTTGGTATCGTATCGTCGAATGTAGAGGTATCGTATCGTGTGAATTCTGGTATCGTATCGTCAGCAGACCAAGTATCATATCGTCGAACTATTTTGGTATCGTATCGTGGACTTGGTGGTATCCTCTAGTGAGTGGTATCGTATCGTGGCCATTTTCAGTATCATATCGTGTGGTTTGGTATCGTGATCTTGGTCCACTCAGTAGTATCGTATCGTATAAAACACAGGTATCGTATCGTGGAAATCTGGCATCGTATCGCCTGTCCTGAGTTCCCAGAGAGATCCTGTTTCCCTGTTTTAACCCCCAAAACCCTGAACTGGCATAACTTTCTCATACGAAATCCGTTCGGGGTGAGCTTGGGTTTGTTGGAAAGCTCGTGGTTGACCCTCAGGTTGGACTAGGAAGCAAGGGGTTCCACAAGATTTTGAGCAATTCAAAGGACAATTGTGGACTTGTAGACAAGGCTTATGAACCTAAGCTCAAGTTGATACTTAGGAAGAGATAGATAAAGTACCAAATCTCTTGAAACTAAGGTCAACCACACAACGAAGTCAAGGACTCACAACTCAGTGGTTAGCACTACGTGCTGAGTTCATAGACAAGTGAGTAAAAAATGTCATTTAATTGGGAGAGACTCTTGGCCTCCGAAGACATGCAAAGTTCAGTGCCTAGGAAAGATTTTATGTCCATAGTGGAAGGGGAATATAGGATGTCTCTTCAATACGTCTCCACTAACCTGCAAGGAATACCCATCTACCTCGATGGTCTACACATATCAGTAGCAAGAATGATAAACACCATAGAATCTGAAATAATTCCAAGACCAGCTGTCAAGTACGAGGATGGAGTCTACATGGACAAGATGGGCCAGATCTATGTCGTAACTGAAAACCTTGATCAGATTAACGAAAGAGGAGAGTTAGCTCGAGATCATGCAGCTACCTCACAAAACCCATTCGAGACCCAGCAAAGAACAGAAAATGTAATGTTAGGACAAATGAGCCAAGGTCCTAGACCCGATAGACCACATGAACAATTCACCATGCCAGGAATCAACTCCCACAGCCACACTAGTCAGAGAATGGGAAACATGAATAGACCTACCTTTAGGACAGAGCCGCCCCAAGGTGTCCCCATCATAATGCAATCTCCAGAGCCAGACAAAAGAGTGAGACCAATCCAATTGGCCAAATGTATGCGAAATCGTTACGACGGCACAGGAGAGCCCTATGACCACATAGCATAATTCAAGCAAGTGTTACGAGCGGAGCAAGTGGATGACTTTTTCATGCAATATGAATCCTTTGGGCTAACTCTCATGGGAATAGCCTTAGCTTGGTTTCAATCCTTGGACCCAAATTCCTTTGGCAATATCGAACAATTCTTCCAAGAATTTATTTGGGAATTCACTAAGCGAGGGATCAAGCACAATTCATCATCCTTACTACATAGTTTCAAACAAGCTCCCAACGAGACAGTAAAAAATGCAGCACGAAGGTTTAATCAATACGTGACCCGATGCCCTGTGACAGAGAGATCTTCTCAGCAGAAAATGATATCCCTATTTTTAGAGGGTCTAACCAATGGAACATTAAGAATTTTAGTATACGTAAAATGGTTGCAAACTCTGAGTGAGTGTCTTCAAGAATGTATAGATTTGGAAGACAACTTAGCTGAGGATCTCAAAATCACACAAGATCTTACCAAGACGGAGGACACAAGGAGCAATGGGACTTCTAGTTCCAATTATGTGGAGGAAGTGGCAGCGTTAGTGGCCAAGAAATTAGGGGTACAAGGACAACGGGACTACGAAATTTCTTCCTTGAGATCACCAATGATAGGACGTTGCACACTCTGCGGTGGAGATCATCCATCTCATGTCTGCATCAGAGAAGGATTAGGGTTATCACAACCTTATCCTTACGATAGACACCCAAATCAGGAGCCTAACATGTACTCTTATAGTGCACAAAAGTACCCCAACCACAATAGCGAATACTATCCAGTGAATAGACAACCACGACTACTTGCACCACCCCAATGTAGACCATATGGGTACCCTCCTAGAGAACAAGACATAGAAGTTCCTAGGTATAACCCTTGTCCAGGACCACGAGGAGCAACTAGACCATATGAACATGGAGGATATGGCCAACCTCAACCTATACCAGGACAACAACCATCCCACCCACCAGCTCCGACACAAGGACAAAATGTCACAATACAAGTCGTTTGTCTTGAGTGTGGCAAAGAACAGCTCCTGAGAGATTGTCCCGGACATCCCTCTAGTGCACCAAAGGTTACACCCGTTAATGTGGTAGGCCTAGTAGGGGATTCAAGTTCCAGTTGCGATAACGTGGCTCCTATACATGCAATTACGAGGGCACAAGCCTTACAAAAAGCTAAACTAGTTGAGCAATCAGAGCCAAGTGAATCAGGGGAGCCTAGTAAGAGAAAAACAAGAACATGGAAGGATACTAGGGATAAAGCCAATCGTAAGTGGACCAAAAAGTTATCTGAACTAGAAGAAAGCCTGAAAGACGCAAAAACAAAAATAGAAGATATTGCCTCTCAAAGCTCCTCACATGTCAAAACTCCATCCACACCACCTCAATCCCCCCCACCTACCACTGTAAATAGACCACCACAAGCAGGATCTATTCTTGCAAATCCAATCCCAAAACACTTGGACATGATGTTCAAGGCATACCAGGCTCGACTTCAAGAAGGGCCTACACCTGCGAACCTAGACAAGAGCTACCCTAGAGCAGATTTAGAGATTGAACGGACAAAAATGTGCATAAAAATGGTGGAACTAGCTCAAGCTATGTTCGAGGCCAATCAATCATTCAATCAAACGAATGCTATTATGCCGGGTTTGCACTTATAGGGCTTACTAGATAGATTAGAGCAGCTGGTAAATAAACCTCAAGTTTCTTTACCTCCACAGGCTCAACCTACTGTTGAAAGAGAAAGCTCATCACCACAGAAAGTCTATGTTCCTGACTCCATAGATGAGGGGGAACCTCTTTCAATTCAACAGCACACTCAAAAGTTCTTGCGGGAAATACAAGAAGAGAAATGGGCCAAGGAGAAGGATGTTTCCCCTCCTATTCTCAAAATTGATGATCGTCATGATCAATTCCCACAAGACATTCCATCTATTTATGGAGACCAAGTAGAGCAACAAGAAGAAGAAAGTTCAAGATTTGAATCCAATTCTTTACAAGAGTTGCCGCAGTTCACAGGCCCATGGGAATCTAAATCTCTCCAGATCAGAGCTCCCACAATATTGATAAAACACGAAGACTCGGTGGTTCCAAGAAATACTGATGTCGTGAAGAACACTAAGGTTCAGTGTCATCTCACTGTGGAAGAGCTGCTCCAAGCAAAACCTGAGCTATGGAATCATGTGAAGGATCGGGTTCTAGAACTTGCGTCCAATATGCCAAAAGTAGACTCTAACCAGAAAGTTCCAGAGATACCTCTAGACAAAATAGGGGACATGAGCGAAGGTGAGGAAGGTAATACTTATCTTCCGATCACCTACCAAGGTTACACAACCAAAGCGATCATAGATTCTGGTGCTGGTGTTGCTATTGCGACCACTTCCCTGTGGAAGCAATGGGGTAAACCTGCATTAAGACCAACTAGAATGAAGCTTCAGATGGCTGACGGCCATGTTGAATGACCTCTAGGATTGCTAGAAGGGATAACTCTAACCACGTGTGGTGTGGAGTTTGAGAACACCTTTGCTATATGTGACTTTGGTAAAACTACTACCTACGAAATGATCCTAGGAAGGCCCTTCTTACGACAACTACAAGTTGTACAGGATTGGGGAACCAACTCCTTATACTTGCAACGCTTAGGGGTAACAACCAAGGTCAATTTGAAGGATTATACCTCCAGAGATGTACCACCCCTACAGTGGAATTCTATCCACAAGGAGCAAGAAGATTCGATCTCTGTGCATTCTAAAAGTTCATCTGAGACATCCTGGATGCATGAAGATACTCATTTGTGGAGGTGCAAGGTCGCAAAGGAAGAGGAGAAACGCCTAAAAGCGAGAGAAAAAGGAACTTCTCAAGGAGATAGACCAGTTAAAGACCCAGCCTATACACCAATGATATTTCTAGATGAGGAATTTGAGCCTCATGGCTAGGCAGAAATCTTAGCTACCATGGACATTGCAGTCAATGAAGAACAATGGACACCTCATTGTGATGAGGAGGGTTATGATATCTTAGTTTTCATGTGTCAGCCCTTGCTCGAAGAATGTGACCCTAGTGACTCCATAGAAGAAGAAGAGAATGGTGATGATCTAGAGTCCCTTGTGATGGATAGTTGCTTTCTTTCAGAAGAGCACTATCTAGAAGACATAGGAGTATTTACCCAAAAGGAAGAAGAACCTCTCACAAGCATTAAAACTGTCAATTCAAAGGATGGAAGTGAAGGAGGTCGAAAGAGAAAGAAAAGACAAGGAGTGAAACAAGAAGAGAATGAATCATTGTTCGAAGTACCAGAGAATTTCAAGAAATATGAAGTGGAGGACCGAAAAATTTTGGTACGAATGCCTAAGAGAGAGGCCACCACAGGAGAAGCGTATGATAACAAAGAAAGGACCAAAAAAGTCGTAGTCACCATTGAGGAGAACAAAGAGAGATGCACATACATAGGAGATGACCTAAGTAAAGAAGAGGAAGCAGAGTTGGTAGCCTTGTTAAGGGAATATAGGGACGTGTTTGCGTGGCACTATCGAGACTTGAAGGGAGTAGATCCGAAGGTTTGTTCTCATACGATCCCCATGATAGCAGATGCCAAGCCCACCAAACAGAAGCCCTACACATATAATGACACTTATGCAGCCAAAATAAAAGAAGAAATCGACAGATTGATTGAAGCCGGATTCATCTATGAAATTGAGCATACTGAATGGGTTTCCCCCGTTGTAGTGGTGCCCAAGAAGAATGGAAAGTTACGTGTGTGTATTAACCTTAAAAAAGTTAATGCCGCTACGGTTAGAGATAGCTATCCACGTCCAATTACTGATCATTTATTGGAGCGTGTTGCGGGCAAGGAAGTTTATAGCTTCCTTGATGGATTTTTAGGTTACAACCAAGTAGCCATTGCCACAGAAGATCAACACAAAACGGCCTTTGCCATAGAGTGGGGAGTCTTTGCATTCCGTGTGATGCCATTTGGGCTCACCAATGCACCTGCAACATTCCAAAGGCTCATGTGTCATGTCTTCAAAGAGTTCTTGCGAAAGAACTTAGAAGTATATGTGGACGATTTATGTGCTCATTCCCAAGAAAGGAGATGTCACATTCCTGAGCTCAGACAAATCTTCAACAAGTGTAGAAAATACCGAGTGTGTCTGAACCCAGAAAAGTGTGTGTTCATGGTACGTCAAGGTAAAATTTTAGGTCATATTGTCTCTAAGAACGGCATATCCATAGATGAGGACAAAGTAAAAGCCATAGCGGAGCTGTCAAGGCCAAGGAATGTTATAGAGGTACAAGCCTTTATGGGCCATTGTGGATATTACCGTAGGTTTATTCACATGTATGCAATTATAGCTAAGCCTCTTTATGCCTTGTCGACAAAGTTTGAGTGGAACGACGAATGCGAGAAGTCCTTCAATGAGCTGAAGAAATGCTTGTGCACAACACCCATACTGACCACTCCTGATTGGAATAAGCCATTCCATGTACATGTGGATGCATCCAATTATGCAATAGGATGTGTGTTGTCACAACCCACAGAAGAAGGAAATTTGGATTTGCCTATAGCCTATGCTAGTAGGCAATTGAACGCTGCTGAACGAAATTACACCACAACCGAAAGAGAAGGGTTAGGCATGGTATATGCTGTAAAGAAGTTTAGACACCTTCTATTGGCTAACAAGTTCAAATTTTTCACTGATCATCAAGCTTTATTATACTTGGTCAATAAACCTTGCAACACCGGACGCTTAGTAAGATGGTTCCTCTTACTAATGGAATATGACTTTGAAGTGGTTGTTAGGCAAGGTAAGACCCACCTCAGAGCGGATCACCTTTCTCGCATCACTTCAGGAGAGCCACCGCAAGGAGTGTCTAATGAATTGCCCGATGCTTATCTGTTCAATCTAGAAGTTGTTCCTAAATGGGCAAATAAGTTGGTACTAGTCCTAACCTCTGGACCTGCAAATAAGAAGGTGAAGACGAACAAGGATGAAATTGTGCGGTCACAAAGCTATCATATATTGGCAGGAAGCATGTATAAACAAGATACAGAAGGTGTTCTAGCTTGTTGTGTTGAGGATGATGAACATAGTAGTTGGTTGCAACAAGCCCATGAAGGATTTCTAGGGAATCACTATTCTGAACAACGGACATTGCAAACTCTAAAATGTTTAGGAGTGTATTGGCCTAGTATAGACAAAGAAATTCATGAGTGGATCAAGAATTGTCCAGTGTGCCAAAAGAGACCCCCGGTGGAGCATGCGACTCTTTATCACATATCATTAATTCCAGATTGGAGTGCTCCATTGGTAGAATTTATGAGATCAGGAACATTACCTAGCGAGGCTAGTCTAGCAAGAAGACGAAGCTTGGAGCAAGAGGCTAAAGACTATGCCTTTGTAGGAGACAACCTATATAGGAGAGGAAAAGATGGTTACCTAAGATTGTGCGTTCACGAATCAGACTATTTGAAAATCTTAGAAACTGCCCATAGCAGTGTTGCAGGTGGACATTTTGGTCCTGATAGAGTAATTAAGACTATTCTATTCTCAGGACTTTGGTGGCCCACTCTTCATATGGATGCACATACCTATGTGAAGAAATGTGACACATGCCAACGTGCCCAGTACCCAATTAGAAAATATGAGATGCCTTTGAGGCCAATGATGGGAGGACGTGCATTCTCGAAGTGGGGCATAGACTTTGTAGGTCCTATTAACCCCCCAGCTAGAAACTCCCATGCCGAATACATTATTGTAGCCACAGATTACCTCACAAAATGGGTAGAAGTCAAAGCCACAACAAAGTTTTTATTCGAGAACGTGTTCACAAGATATGGATTACCAATAGAGTTAGTAAGTGATAGAGGAACACACTTCTTGAATGAAGTCATTGAAAATCTCCTCCAAGAGTTCTTGGTGATACATAAGAAGTCTGCCCCCTATCATCCACATGCTAACGGACAAGCTGAGAGCACAAACAAGATCCTATGTAATGCAAAACAACTCCATCATGCTGTTTGGGCGTATCGAGTTGCCTATAAAACGGTACTCAATGCAACCCCATTTCAGATGGTCTTCGGACAAAATGTTGTGCTACCTTTGGACTTCCTAATCCCAACTTTAAAAGTAGCACAAGAGCATGAGTGGAATGGACACGAGTTATCCTCTAGGATCTTTGATCTCGAACGCTTAGGTGAGACAAGACTACGAGCAGTGGCAGGCATCTATGCTGCAAAGAAACGGCAAAAGGCATACTTCGATGCACATATCAAAGATAAAGGCTTGAAAGAGGGCAACCTAGTGTTGGTTTATACACTAAAGCAACATGCCCGTAAATTGGAAAAAAGAGGATATGGACCCATGATCATCAATAGAATTTCCACTAGCGGTGCAGTTCAATTGGCCACACTAGAAGGTGACATCTTGCCTGTTGGAGAAACACTCACTAATTAGACATATATTTGAAGGTCAAATCTTAGGAAGAAAACCCCATGCCTATGTGAAGGGACAAATTCACAAATGTATCATATTTGTAAAGTTAGTTCACTTTAGTTCTAGAAGTTTTTTAAAATCACGAGAATACGAAAATCTATATAAGTTAGTTTGTATCAACTGACGCAGAGAGAGAGAGAGAGAATAGAGAGAAGAAGTAGAAGAAGGAGTTCATTTTATACGACTGAGAATAGTCGGGCTTCTCTGAGTGAGAAAGCATCTGTAAAACTTCTGAGTTTTCATAGTTGTGAGAAAGAACTAAGTAAAGTTCTGTGTATGAGTCTCTCTCCATCATCTCCATGTTTGCCTACTGTGTGATGAATTCAAAAGTTCAAGTTTTCTGAGCAATTCGATGCCTGGCATCGAATCTTGGCTGATAAGTCATTTTTTCATTCTCTGTGTGTTAACTATTGTTGAATCTTCTAAAAATATGAAGTTTGTGGAGCAACTCGATGCCTGGCATCGAGTTCCAACATAAAATGGATGCCCGGCATCGACTTCTATCATATAAGTCATCTTCTTCATGTGTGTGTAAAATAGAGTGTTTCTGGTGCAGAAAGATAGCCAAAAAAAGCCCAAAGTCGATGCCTGGCATCGACTTGGACTGAAATTCGATGCTAGGCATCGAATTTTTTATTTTTGGACATCAGGAATACTAAAACAGGCAAGATTTCCAGTTTTGGAAGGTCATACAGGGTCATCTTGTGAGGGCCATAACTTGAGTTCTAGAGCTCCGTTTGATGCATATGATAGCTTGTTGGAAAGCTCTACTCTTCTAGTTTCAGCCTATAAAGTTTCATGGAGAAAGCATACTTGAGCTAGGAGAAATTAGCAAAATACTGAAGGTATGTCATTTCGGTGACTAGGAATTTCTGTAGAAGCAAAGTTCTCACTTTAAGCTATCATTTCTCAAAGTTTGGAGTGGCAATGAGTTAATGGTGACCATAGAGGTGTTCTAGTGTCACATTAATTCATTTCTTGTGGTGTTTTATACATCAACATTGCCCAACTATATCAGTGGTTGTCGAGTCAAGCTATATCAAGAACCTCTTACAGAGGATATGCTACAGAGACTCAACACTGCTAAGAAGCGAAAAGAAGAAGAGTTAAGGGTTAGAGAAGAAGCACAGGCAGAGGCTAGAGAACGCATTAGGAGAAATAAGTTAAGACGCCTAGGCCTAGATATCAATCATGAGGCCCCAAGATACCACGCGGCCATGTGTCAAACATCAAGTGCAATTGCTTCTCAAATAATTGATCGACGTCCTTTTGTGACCATAGCGGTAGGACAAGGGAAGAATGCAAGGACTGTGAGAGCATTGATTGACTCAGGTGCAACAACTAGTGCAGTTAGACTATCCTACTGCCAAGACTTGCAATTAAACGTAAAGCCCATAGAAGCCTATCTCATAGGTTTGGGAGGTGTGGAAACCCCTTGTTTGGGCGAGGTGGAACTTCCCATCTACCTTCAAGATGCTACAATGAAAGTCAAAATGCTAGTATGTCATGATGAGGACATTATAGAGCTGCTTGTCCTGGGTCAAGATTGGATTTACGACCATGCAGTCAACTTGAACCTAAGAAGTCAAATCCTTCAATTTTGGGCACATGAACAATGTATCACATTAGAATTAGACAATTGCATGCTCACAAATTCAAAGGTCACACATTCTCTTAGTTATTCCGAAACTAATCTTTGCACCGAAACTATTGTGAGTGTCACCTACCCTATGAAGCACAAGAACTCAATCATGAAAGCAAAAGATCAAAGGCCAGCACACCTCTCTTCTTCTTCACATACTAATGCAAGTGTAACCCAACCAAGCAAGCAAGCAAAAATGACATCTGCTATATCAACTAGACAGACAAAATTCAGAAAAAGAAGCTCTAGGCATGAAGCAGATTTGGGTACAAAAAGGAGAACAACCACCAGCTTTGCCACAACCAATCCCATCAAAGCAAGCTAAACATGCTAAAAGAAGCACCCAGAAACGAGGACAAGCTCAATCCCAAGGTCTTCAACAGGTTTGGGTACCAAAGCAACTGATGAAGGCCGACCATCATCACATGCAAATTTGGGTGCCTAAGAAGTTAGCTACAACTCAACAAGGGCGATCACAGATGTGGGTACACAAGCACCTCTTACAGACACAAGGACCTATGCTCCCCACCATGCAAAAGGTCTCGACAAAGAAGCCAAGGAGAGAAAATGGTAAGAACAGAGCACAAAGATCAAAAGAAGATAAACCCAACCCTTCTGCCAAAGTAAGCAGACAATCATTAAGGATATGGGTTTGGAAGCCAAAAGCACCAGCAACATCCACAGAACCAACGAACCAACCACACTGGATACCAAAGTTTGTAAAGCATCCATAGATGAAGTGGCCTGAGGTGATCTCTACAGGGCCAAATCCTATTCTAAAATGGGTTCCAATCAAGAGGATTACCTCATTTCGAGATCCACTCGACACCTCCAAACAAAGATTGCATCAAGTCTAGAATTAACATCAAAAAGCCTCGACCAACAACAACCATGTGCCTTTGGCATAACCTTGTCTTTTGCACTATTCAGGTCATGCATTTCCAAAGTATGCATTAATCTAGGGCCACATTACACGGCCGTGCATAGACACAATTGAGAATCCCAAGCACATGCAACACATTGGACATATGTAAAATATTTTATTGATACTAACATCTTTCTTCTTGTTTTGTGACCTTGTTCCAAAAAAAAAAAAAGGGATTGTGTGTTTGACGAATCCCCAATGCGAACCATCGACAACGGAAGATAAGCTGATGGTCAATCATCATGATGGAGTACAACACGGAGAGATGAAGATCAACAAACCTTTCAACATGGTAAGATATGCATATTCAACAACACTATAACCATGATAGATTAGGAAACCTCTTCGTCGGCATACCCTTGAGCACTCTGCTCAAGACCCAAATTCTTGCACCATACTTCTTCCCATGCATTTTCCAAGTACGCATGCATAGGGCTATATTACAAGGCCATGCACAAGGCACATATCTCGTCCAACCCATGCACTAATGCACTAACCCATCATCCATTATGGGTTACAAGTACTTGCCATGCAAACTATGAACGCCATCTTTGGAAGCATCAGAGGACATCAGGGTGACCACTACAAGAGCAAGGAAGCCATCCACCACCGAGAGTTGCTCATAATCAACATTGACCACCTCCTTTGAGCAACTAGCAGTTTTGGAAAGCTCACAAATGCACCATCAAGATGGACTACAAGGAAGAAGTACATACAAAGGGACTACAAACTGCAAGAGCTAGCAGACAAACAATCAGGATACATTGGGAAGATGGATCACTCCTGTTGAACGTAAAGGACACTACCTCTCAACGTACTACATGGAACAACCACTACAACAAGGGTCTGTCAAGGACGACAGACTCAAGAGGGGGGGGGGAGTGTTGAAGCTCAAGGTCTCAAGGTCAAGCACAGGCATAAAAGCGCGTCAAGGAAGTGGAGACACAAGAAGGAGGAGCAAGTAGGGAGCTCCAAGAAGCACCTGTCAAATTTTCAGAAGAAATCCCTATAAAACTAGTGATTTTTATCACTAAAAACCATTGTAAATACCATTTTCCATTTTTACAACTCCATTTTGTTCAAGCCGAGGAGTCGTCGAGCTTGAGGAGTATTAGAAATATCATCCTACCAATTTTCATAATTTTTAGATTTCGTTTGAGTCCCCAAATAAGCCTTGGAACCTATTTTTTAACTAGGTCGGACACTAGGTCTGGACAGGGCCACAACTACTCAAAAAACTATAAAAAGGGCTGGAGAGCTCATTTGAGGGGTTAGCTTGTTGTAGATTTCAGCTTTGTAAGAGAGTTCTTTTGTAATTCAAGTCCTTCCATTGTTCCACTCTTTGTTCTTACCTTGTGCGCGTGTGTGTGTATGTGTGTGTGCATGTTTGTATGCTTTCACTCACGCACTTGTGCACTTCCTTGCTCTTGGTCTTCATACCGGTCCTCACGTCTCCACGGATTGACATTTATGAGGTGAATCTCCTCACGTTGGTACTTGCCATTGTGCTAGAGTGACATCAACAGGCACAACAACACCTTGAGGAAATGCTACGTGTCCAACAAGCAGATAATCTGAGAACCTACCGTAACCTCGCGTTACTAAGGAAACACGTCAGTAGCACTAGAAGAAAATAAAAGACTACAAAGACAAAATGAAGAAAATTTAGAAGCGGCGATGGAAGGATCACCAAAAGAGATTGACCTGGAGAGATTCAAAGCCTCCCATTAGCCCACATGCAAACCATATTGGACACCCATGACGACCTACTAGAGGCCTATGATGCCTTAGAAAAAGAGTGTGATGACCTACGGAAGCAATTGGCCAATCAACGAGAGCAATTGAAAGAAGCAACACCTATAGATGTCACATTTGAAGATGTGATAGAATTGAGAGCACAATTGACAACTTTGCAAGATAAGTTTCTGCAATATGAACAACAACCTATTAGATTACTTCAAGAACCTATCTCATCATCGATGGATTCACACTTTCGATGATTAGTATGTACCATTTTGTGTATTATTGGTAGATTATAATGCTGAGATCAAACACCGCACCATGAAAGAGCCAACCTCTAGAACCAGATTCTCCCCCGACGATATTCCTGAGAGCACTACGTAGGGCAACATCTTTTAACCTACATGGAGAATACGATTACTCAAAATCTATCCCAAAATGGTGTGTACATGGAACAATATGTCCTTGTACATTAAGTATAACCCCTGCTATTGTCCTATTTTTCGAAGAAGATCATGGCCTGAGTTCACTCAAAGAGTGAAGAATGTGAAAGGATGTGATGAATGGCTGAACTATGTCTATCTGGCACCGCCAAATGGACCACCAATGGTAGCATATATGATTTCAACCATTCGACATTGGGGCATTAGGTTCAAGAATGTACCAGATGTCATGGCACAGATGTGCCTCAAAATTCTCGAACTCATGCTCATCACATTTCGAACCTTCAAAAATGTTAAATAACCTCACCTCTCGGCCCTAGGCTTCAATGAAGGCAACCTCGACCTATTGTATGATATGAGCACCACCCCATCCGTCAATGTTGTGTATGCGTGGAATGCTCATATCAAATATCTCCCGATGTGTTTTAAACAAACGTTTAAAGAAATGTTTATCATAGGGTTCTGGGAGTATGACTCAGAAATATTCATACCCAGACCCTCTCATCTACTACATTTATTTGCTATGGAGCAGGCTCTACACTCAGATCTGTTACGTATGCCACATCTGGATGTACCCGGGCCAATCGATTGGGATGCCTTACTCACAGGTTTATCCAGAGGACTGAGGCTAGAAGAGCATCACTTGGCCACAGATGTCGTCAAATACTACGTCAAATGTTCAACTCAGCAAGGGTTTGTCAGAGACGACAAACGTGAGAGACGGGGGAGTGTTGGCAACAGCCAGGGCATCTCAAGACAACGAAGGCAATGAAAAGAGTCAGAGCAACGAGAAGGAGCAAGCAGGCAAAGCAGTCAACGCAAATCCGACAAATAGGCCCTATAATTTTCCATGAAGCAATATTTCCCAAATAATGATTTTAGTCACTTATCACTAGTGTAAATACCATGTTTTGTTATTCCTACTCCATTTTGTGCAAACCAAGGAGTCCTCAAGCTTGAGGAGTATTAGAAGTAGCTATATACCAATTTTCATAAGTTTTAGACTTTGTTTGAGCCCTCAAGTAATCCCTAGAACCTAATTTTTAACTAGGCCAGACACTAGGTCTAGACAAGGCCAAAAGCTAGTCAAAAACTATAAAAAGAGCTAGAGAGCTCATTTTTGAGGTTAGCTTGTTGTAGATTTGAACTTTGTATGAGAACTCTTTTGTAATGGAAGCTAATCCTTTGTTCCTCTCTTTGTTCTTGCCCTGTGTGCGCATGTGTGTGTATGTGTGTGCATGCTAGTGTGCTTCTCACTCACGCACTTGTGCCATCACTTGCTCATAGTCTTCATACTAGTCCTCATGTCTCCATGGATTGACAATTATGAGGTGGATCTCCTCACGTTGGTACTTGCCATTGTGCTAGAGTGACACTAATCTTGTTTAGAATGAAGAATGGGTATTTACTATTGTTTGTAGTTATAACCCATATTCACATGAGTAGTGTATGCATGTAGTAGACTCACATGTTTGGTACTTTGATAGTGGTGCAACCAAACATATTACCTCACAACGCTTTTTCTTCAGTTCACTTGAGCCTTCCCCTATAGGGAAAACTGTGATGTGCTAACTATAGAGAGTACGCATGCGGAAGCAAAATGAAAAGTAAAGTACTCTCACAAAACAAAGAATGTGTGAGACACAAAATGAGTAGACCATGAAGTGGGTAAACTTGTGAAGAGAGATGGTGGATGCAATCCAAAGATGAGAAGGTGCTGCTACAACCAGCTTCACACCAGCCAACTGAGACTTCAGAGTTGATTAGTAGACCCTTTGAGCTTCCTAAGTCCACCAAAATATCAGCCAAGTACTTTGGAACATGTATCCCAAAAGTTTAAGTCAAGACAGACTAGTTGCGGAATGACTAGCTCCCAAAACTTGCTATTTTTGGACATACACCTGCTAGAAAAAATGAACAGTGCTCTCAACCTGGTAAAAATTAGAAACTTTCCTTTTGGGCATAGCAAATAGACTTAGCAAGCTTCCCAATACAAGTTAAAACACTTCAAATGATGGACTGAGCACTGAGAACAAGATTTATCAATTTCTAGAACATGCCCACCATTCTCGGGGCTCTACAGAGATAGACCAGTGAGCAGTAAAATGCAGATATCTCCAAAACTATAAATCCAGTGACCTTAAAAATTGATATGCAGAAACTAGACAGGACGAGCTATCCAACTCACATTAAATCACCGAAAAAGGATCAGTAGAACTCGAGATATGACCTTCTGAAGGTACTGCTCAGAGTGAGTATAGCAGAGAACAAAACAGAGAAGTGAATGATGATAAATGTATAAATTCATATATGATTACAACCACATTGGCAATGAATCTTTGCAAAATGGGAGTAGAATGATAGAGCTATGGAGTAAGCTCTTCAATCTCTACAAAATGACATGAAGTGGTCAGGTACAAGGCTTGCTAATCGCCTCTTCCTTCTTGCTCTTTTTATAGCTATTCTTGGAGGGAGTTTTGAATTCGAATTCGAATGCTTCCACCTAAAAGTGATCCCCAAATTTAGGAGAGATTCCCTCAGCTCAAAAAGTCATGGTTTTTGGTAGTTAGAGCCACGAAATTGCTTTTACATCATGCATGAGGTAAGCCATCCTTTTCCTTTTTCTTTTTCAAATTACAAGAGATAAAAATGAACTCTTTTACAAGAGGTGTTCACATGACTACTCATGTGACTTACAAATGAGGATAATATCAAGCATATCAAGCATATCAAGCATGTAGGCTTGGGTAAAATGCACCAACAGCTCCCCCTCAAGCCTAACATGCTTGACCTTCAAATAATTCTTCAATTGTCCTTGATTTCCTACAAGCCAATCATCAACTTGAATCTACTTAATTTTGTACCATCAAGAGCTTTAGTCAATATGTCGACACATTGCATATCTATAGAGACATAGGATAGTTGAATATCCTTGCCCATTAGCTTCTCCCTTACGTAATGGTAGTGGACTTCAATATGCTTGGTTCTAGCATGGTATACCGGATTAGCTACTAGATGTAGTGAGCTTGTGTTGTCACCAGAAATGTGAGGCGTTGAAGAATGAAGTCCAAGATCTGTGTACAAAGACTTTAACCACATGATTTCTTGAGTTGCATTAGCCAAACCTCTATATTTGGCTTCAGTAGAAGATAATGCCATGGTTGGTTGCTTCTTCGATGACCAAGAAATGATTTTTGAACCTGCAAATGATATATACCCTGATGTGCTTCTTCTATCATCTTTAGATCCGGCCCAATCTGCATCTGAGTAGACCTTTAGCTCAATATCTGAAGTATATGAATAGAACAAACCTTCATTCATGGTCCCCTTTAGGTACTTGAGGACTCCCTTGGCTGCTTCCATATGTGGTCTTCTCGGCTTATGCATAAACTGACTCAATATGCTAACACTATAGCATATATCCACCCTTGTGAGTGTTGCATAGTTCAAACTTCCAACCAAGCTTTGATAGCTTGTGATGTCTTCAATTGGCTCTCCTTCATAAGCACTAAGCTTATGATTTTGCTCCATAGGTGTACCTGCACACTTGGTATTTTCCATCTTGAACTTGACGAGCATGTCATGGACATACTTCCTTTGTGTGATGTATATACCTGAATCTGTTTGATTCCTTCAAGATCATTGCCTGTGATAATAATATCATCAACATACACACATAAATAGATCACTTCAGATCCATTCCTCTTTATGAACAAAGAGGTATCCACCTTGCTAGCTTTGAATCCTTGGTCCTCCAAATAAGTCACCAATCTGAAATTCCAAGCTCTTGGAGCTTGCTTCAATCCATACAAAGCTTTCTTTAGTTTGCATACATAGTTAGGATGATGTGCATCCTCATATCCAGGAGGTTGTGCCATATACACTTCCTCAGAAATCCATCCATTCAAGAAAGCATTCTTTACATCAAGTTGATAAAGATTCCAATTTCTAGATGCAGCAAGACTAATGAGAACCCTAATTGTAGGCATTTTTGCAACAGGAGAGAAAGTTTCCTCATAATCAATACCATGGGTTTGAGCAAACCCTTTAGCAACTAACCTTGCTTTGTGTCTATTATACTTCTATCTGGATTCCTCTTGATTTTGTATATCCATCGAGATCCGATTATCTTCATAGATGGCTTGTTAGGTACAAGCTCCCAAGTGTCATTCTCCTTCAAGGCGTCCATTTCTTCATCCATTGCATCTCTCCAAGCTTTCTTGCTTTGTGCTTCTTCAAATGTGGTAGGTTCTTCATTGGTTGAATCCTTTGCAATGTAGATTGAGTGCTTCGTGACCAAAGAAGTATCATAACCAAACCTCTCTGGTTTCTTCTTCTCCCTTGAAGACCTTCTAAGTGGTTGATGTGAGCTCTCAGGTCCATATGTAGCATCGTGCATCTTTGCTTTACCTTTGTTCTTCCATAGCTTTAGTCTTTCCAAGTCTTCTAGGTCAATCTCCGAATCACTTTCTTCAATCTGCTTCGGCTCCTTTGGTTGAAGTGATGGAAAATCTTCATCCAAGTCATAAGGCAGCTTCACTTTCCTGTCATCATCAAACCATGATTTGTTTTCATCAAAAATTACATCTCTACTCATAGAAAATCCTTTATTGGTTGGATTGTACAATCTATATCCTTTTTAGTTTTGGTCATAACCAATAAATACGCACTTCTCTACCTTGGGATCCAATTTCCCTCTTACTTGAGAAGGAATGTGAGCATAGGCTAAACATCCAAAGATTTTACAATGCTCTAGACTAGGTCTTCTTCCATTCCACACTTCATATGGAGTGGTTCCATCTAGTGACTTAGATGGAAGTCTATTTATGAGATATGTGGCTGTAGACACAGCCTCTACCCATAGGTAGTTCGGCAATCCCTTTTCGTTGAGCAATGGACCTTGCAGCTTCGACAATAGCTCTGTTCCTCCTCTCTGCTACACCATTGAGTTCGGGTGTATACCTTGTAGTGACTTCCCTTTTAATGCCTCTTTCATGCAAGAAGGCATCAAATTCAGAAGAGAAGTATTCTCCTCCACCATCTGATCTGAGTCGTTTCAACGTCCTACCTGTTTGGTTTTCAACAAGACCAATATACTTCTTAAAGCAATTAAACACCATCCTTGTGCTTCATGAAAAACAAAATGGTCCACCTACTACAATCATCTATGAAAGATACATAATATCTTGAGCCTGATATAGATGGCTCCTTACTTGGACCCCACACATCCGTGTCCACTAGATCCAAAGGATTTTGATACATATATCCTTTCTTATTGAAAGGTTGTCTATGAGCCTTGCCGAGTTGACAAGCTTCACACTTATAAATAATGTGTTGCCTTGTGATATTAGGAAAACCAAGTACACTTTGGTCCCTGCAAATCTGTTTGAGTGTCCTCTCACCAATGTGAGCAAGCCTTTTGTGCCATATCTCCAACTCTGTTAGAGTTTGAGATCCATAGCTAAACAAAGCTATGTTCTTTGTATCTTCCACTTCAAAAGTGAAAAGCCTTCCTGTCTTTTCTCCTTTGGCAATCCTTCGAAAGCCTTGCCTTGGGTCTTCAACATATGCTCCAAATCGGTTGAATCTAACCTGCAATCCTTTTTCAACAATCTATGCAACACTTATTAAATTTTTGGTAATTGTAGGGGCATACAAGACTTTGCTTAAGAGGTTCATATTCCCATCTGATGTCTTCACATTACCTATCTTCTCCACTGAGTGCTTTGTATCATCTCTTGTCTGCACTTCATGCTTGTTATGAGGATCTTCCAAATCAGAAAGTAAAGCCACATTTCCTGCTACATGGTTCGAGCATCCCGAATCAATGTAAAATATGTGATCATCATCCTTACCCTTCTTCGCTGATAGATTCATAATCAATAATGAATCTTCTTGACTTTGGTCCTCTGCATAGTTATTGTAATCTCTTCTTCCTCTATGGCCACTTTGATAGTTGTTATTGTTGTTGTAATTGTTGTTGTAGTATTTGTTGTTGTTGTAGCCTCCATTGTATCTACCTCTATTTGATCCATAGCCACCTCTATTGAATCCTCTTCCTCTTGAGTTCCTCGGGTTCCTGAAACATTCTTCAGTAGTATGGTTAGATAAGCCACATATGTTGCAAGGTTGAGATGATTGGAATCTCCCCCTGCCTTGCTTTCCACCTCTGCCTCTTCCTCTAGCTCTTCCTCTACCTGCAAAGTTTGCTTGGAAAGAGCTACCTTCATCTTCATTCTTCCTATTCTTTGACTTGTCCTTGACCTTAGCTTTATCAGAATATAAGGCAGAAGTTTGATTACCTCTTGAGGACTCACTACCTTTGCTAATCTTTGCTTCATGAGTGAAGAGTTGGCCCATGAGTGTGTTGAGGTCGGGTACATGCATATCCATGTATAAATCCATGGCTGTTGTGAATGACTCCCACTTGTCATCCGCTTTGATTCCATTCATGATTTGTCTTATGATTTGCTCCTCTTCAATTACCTCTCCAATGCTTCCAAGTTGGTTGGAAATCTCCTTCATCTTTGTGACATAATCAGTCACATTTTGCTTTGGGCTTTTCTTCATTGTTGTGAAATCCATCCACAATTGGTTCTTCCTCGCTCGAGTGTTGGAAGAGAAGAAAGAAGCAAGTGCATTCCAGGTCTCTCTTAATGTCTTGCATCCCTTGACATGAGGTAAAAGAAAATCAGAGATTGAGTTTAGAATATAGGAGCTTGCAAGTGCATCCTTCGAACACCAATTCGAAAGTCCTTCCACTTCTTCATGTGATGGTTGCCATGTGTTCCTCATGGTTGGCATTGCTTCATCTTTGGATATGAATCCATATAGATTCCTCCCTTGAAGGTAAGCCTCCATCCTTAGAGACCATGCCGGGTAGTTGTTTCGATCCAGTTTGTCAATTGTTGATGGAAATCCATCTCCCATGTTGCTTGACTATGCTCTGATACCACTGTGAAGAGAGATGGTGGATGCAATCCAAAGATGAGTAGGTGCTGCTACAACCAGCTTCACACCAGCCAACTGAGACTTCAGAGTTGATTAGTAGACCTTTTGAGCTTCATAAATCCACCAAAATATCAGCCAAGTACTTTGGAACATGTATCCCAAAAGTTTAAGTCAAGACAGACTGGTTGCGGAATGACTAGCTCCCAAAACTTGCTATTTTTGGACATACACCTGCTGGAAAAAATGAACAGTGCTCTCAACCTGGTAAAAATTAGAAACTTTCCTTTTGGGGATAGCAAATAGACTTAGTAAGCTTTCCAATCCAAGTTAAAACACTTCAAATGATGGACTGAGCACTAAGAACAAGATGATTTCTGGAACATGCCCACCATTCTCGGGGCTCTGCAGAGATAGACGAGTGAGCAGTAAAATGTAGATATCTCCAAAACTATAAATCCAATGACTTTAAAAATTGATATCAAAAACTAGACAGGAAGAGCTATCCAACGCATGTTAAATCACTGAAAAAGAATCAGTAGAACGCGAGATATGACCTTCTGAAGGTACTGCTCAGAGTGAGTATAGCAGAGAACAAAACAGAGAAGCGAATGATGATAAATATATAAATTCATATATGATTACAACCACATTGGCAATGAATCTTTGCACAATGGGAGTAGAATGATAGAGCTATGGAGTGAGCTCTTCAATCTCTACAAAATGACATGAAGTGGTCACGTACAAGGCTTGCTAATCGCCTCTTCCTTCTTGCTCTTTTTATAGCTATTCTTGGAGGGAGTTTTGAATTCGAATTCAAATGGCTCCACCTAAAAGTGATCCCCAAAGTTAGGAGAGATTCCCTCAACTCAAAAAGTCATGGGTTTTGGTAGTTAGAGCCACGAAATTGCTTTTACATCATGCATGAGGTAAGCCATCCTTTTCCTTTTTCTTTTTCAAATTACAAGAGATAAAAATGAACTCTTTTACAAGAGGTGTTCACATGACTACTCATGTGACTTACAAATGAGGATAATATCAAGCATATCAAGCATGTAGGCTTGGGTAAAATGCACCAACAAAACTCATGTGGATTAGAAATGAGCTTGCCAAGAGCATGGAGTAGTCTCCTCAAGCTTCTAACCAAGTACAAATGAGGGGAGAGGCCCTCCTTATATATATTTGGGAGGGGCTCTCAAAAGTACATCATATGTGGGATAAGTCTCCTGAAAGGAGAATGAATACAACTGGTAGAAGCACATGGCAAGGTACCCAAATACAAAGGTAGTACAATATAAAATGGAAATAGACTAGAAATGGAGTGCCTCCTAGATACAAAATGGAGATGCACTCATGTGGATACAAATGTAGATGAAGTAGGAGAAATCATGTCATCAACACCCCCTCTGCAGCTCCATTTTGGAGTGTATGGAGGCTGCTAGGGTATGTGAGAAAGGTCCACCAAGAATGTATCAGCAGTAGCAGTACGAGCACCAGGAAGTCGACGTCTAGGAATCCATAGTCTCCAAGTGGTATCGACCATGCGGGATCGCCAGGTACTCCATAATATGTCCACCAGATGGATCAAGCGGATGCTCCAGAGGTATGCCACCAACGAGGTACAAGAATGAAACAAGATCTCACTGGACGAGATCACCTCCATGTGAGAGAGATAGGATGACTCCATGTGGTACATAGGAACCTTTAAAGCTTTGACAATGTCCACCACACTATGTGTATCGCCAAGAAGTAGGTCCTGCAAGAGTGAAACATAAAGCATGAAGCATAGAATCATAGTCACATGGTAGTACATCTGTATGTTGTAAGCCTCCATGGAGTGTACAAAGCCCTGATGTGTGTCGGTAGAATCATGGAAGCCCCCTTTGAACCGAGAAGTTGGCTCAGAATAGGATCCAACTGAGTGATGAATCTAGGTAGATGCAGGAGTATCCTGTGGGAAATGAAAGGATGCTGGACTCCATGAATGGAAAAGTACATGCTCAGAATGCTGCTGTAGACGAGGTATGTGGCCTCTCGAAGATAGGAATGGAAAATGTCGAGTCACTGATCTTGGAGTAATGCCCAACTGAAGGTGAGGGGAAATATAAGCCTTCAATGGTACGATAGGTATAGCCATCTGAGGTATAAGCTAAGATGATGTCTCTGACTCGTCATGCTCCAAAACTGTCCCATGATCGGGAAAGTCATGTACGAAGAGAGCATCTTCCACATAGTGTGATTGTTCAAAACTAGAATGATCCCCCTCTGAATCTAAAATGGGAGGATCCAAAAGGGATGAATACTTAGAGTATTCATCAAAGGTGCAGTCTTTGGTTTCTATAACTGAGTGACTCTTTGGGTCATAGAGTTTGTATGCCTTTTGTCGCTCACTGTACCCGATGAAAATATACTGCTTAGGCCGATCATCATCATAGCCTTGGACGTAGGCATCACTACCAAAGATGTCGAAATAGCTTACACTTGGCTTCTTTTGAAAGTAAGCCTCAAATGGTGTTTTGTTCTTCAAAACATCTGAAAATCCTCTGTTCTAAATATGAACTGATGTCTGCACTGCTTCACCCCAATACTTTAGTGGAAGTTGCTTCTGTCTAAGCATAACTTTGGCCATTTGGATCACACTTCGACTCTTTTGTAATGCAATATCTGGTTGAGTATCTTGCTTGGTTTGATACTTGATTCCATGTTGCTTCAAGTACTTGGAGAAGTTTTGGTTGACAAAGCTACTATCTCCATCAGATCGGATGATCTTCAAAGAACTGGGAAAGTCTTCTTCAATTGTTTTTGACCACTCCTTAAACTTGGAAATGGCATCTTCTTTATGCTTGAGTGAATAAACCCATGTGTATCTAGTGAAGTCATCTACAATCAGGAAGAAGTAAATTGAACCACTTAGAGAAGGTGTACTCATAGGTCCACAAATGTCGATATGGATTAATGCTAAGGGTTTATTTGCAGAGATGGATGCTTCTTGAGGCAAAGAGAAAGCCGTTTGCTTGTCACATGCTTTGTAATTCAATTCCACTTGTGCAATCCTGGGTAGACCGTTGACAAGATGATTTTAAGAGATGTTAGCTAAGCAAGAGCTATGGCCAAATCTACAATGCCACAAGTTGATACTTGAATCCTTGGCCATAAAACTTGAAAGCTTGTAGAGACCCTTATCTTCATATCCTTGAGCTATCACTTCATTAGATTTGCAATCAATGACTTGAACTTGGTTGTGATCAAGCTGAACTGTCATGTTGCACTTTGTGATGGCTTTGGCTGAAAGAAGATTCTTACAGAGGCTTGGTACATAAAGAACATCTTGTAGTGCCTTGGTCTCGCCTTCAGAGTTGATGACTTGAACTTTTCCTCTTCCTTGGATTTCAATGCACTTGTTGTCTCCAAGGTAAACTTGTCCTTGATGCTCTTCAAACTCATGGATCATCTTTGTCATGGCACATGTGGGATGAAGCACCACTATCAAAAATCCATTCTTTCTTGGGAGTGGTTGCCACAAGTGCTTTGTGTTCACTTGTGAAAAATAGGTCTTCACTTGTGCAGTGAGAATGATGTTCACTCTTGGAATTAGACTTAGACTTGTCCTGGTTCTTTTTCTTGAAGCAATATTTTTCAATGTGCCCAAGTTTGCCACAAAAATTACAAGTGAACTTCTTTGATGAATTATGCGATCCTTGCTTAGATCCATTGCTAGCATGATGACTTGTGGTTTTGCCTCTAGTGAATGGGCCTTTGGCCTTCATGGCTTACTCTTGTGAGGAAGCCGATTTGGTTCGCGAGTCGTGAAGGAGCAATAGGTGATGAACCTCTTCCCAAGATAAGACTTGGCCACAATTATACAAAGTTGTGATGAATGTCTCGTACGACTTAGGTAACTTGTTGAGAAGCCGAATGGCCATGTCTTCACTAGAGATCTGCCTACCACATAGTGCTAATTTACGCTGGTAATCCTCAAATTGGGCTATGACCTTGGTAATTGTGTTGTGTGGCCTAATGGTCAAATTATGAAACTCGGCCTCTAATGCATATATTTTTGAAGGGGTCTTGTCTTCATACAAAGTAGCTAATGTATCCCAAGCATCCTTGGACGTCTTGTAGGCACTGATATGTCCTTTTGTCAGTTCATCATAGGCAAATAACAGCTGACCTAAAGCTCTTTTGTCCTTGACATTCCACACATGCCAATTGTCTAAGTTGGTATCCCTATTGGGCTCGGGGTCTGACCCATCTACTACCTCATGAAGAAGATTCGTGTAGAGATAGGCTCGCATGACATCTTTCCATAGAGTGTAATTTTGTTCATTGAGGCATTCATCCTTAGGCATAAAAATAGGGGTGAAAGAGGGTAAGAAGTTAGCCATAGTTGATGAGCTACTTTTGGTCATTACAAAGCTTTGAAGATAAAGTGTTTAGAGAAACTACCAAAATCTTCGCCAAACGCACAAGCTTTCATGATAAAGTGTTTAGAAACACTTCCAAAATCTCTTGTAAAAAATGCTGCTTCAAAATAATTGCAAAGCTTGAAGTGAACGACTCGATACCATACTGAAAAACTCCTTGGGGTGGGGGGGGGCTTAGAGTAGCCCTACTCTTGCAAAAACACCAAGAGGAGTCGACGCGAGAGGAGAGGGCTTAGATTAGCCTAGTGTACACCAATGGATCCTTAGAGGAGGCTTAGACACTTGGAGAGAGCTTGTGGGTGGGCTTAGATTAGCCTCGAATCCCACAATCATACACACACAATACTTTTTCTTTTATTGCTTGAGTTTACAAGAGAGCGCACTTAGTGCCAATTGGTGTTGAGAGATAAACCCTTGTGAGAAATACAAATGAGGACTTATCAAAGTGCCAAAGGTGGAGTTGGAAATCCTTGAGCAAAAACAATGTAATGCTTAGGAATGGTGCCACCACAATAGGATCAATGACCCTTGAGAGTTTACAAGAATGTTGTTGATGGAGTAAAGGAAGTGGATAAAAGTAATATGACCGTATAGGGTTAGTTTGTGATTGCACTAAGAGAGACCAAAGTGGTCCAAAATTTGTTAAGGAAGCATTCTACCTTCTATTGGGAGGGAGCATGAGAAGCGTCAAAGAGATGAGACAATGATTAATGCTTGTTACACAGATATAGCATGATTTAGCAAATAACGCAAATATAATTTACGTGAGCTCATCTCCCATTCTTGACATCGCTCAGAGAAACGATTGGTTTGAATCAATGATATCATACATCATACGTGAGGTCACTATCTAGGATCTTGATCTCAAGAAATAAAAATGTCATGTAATGTATTTGAAGTTGTACTGCTAGAGCATTTAATGAATCGCGGTCCACTGCCAACTATCACGTGAAGATAGAATTGCACCACTGTGCCACCAATTCGTCAGAAATCTACTGCCTTGCTGCCAGACGTCAAGACTAGGCGCCAAAGCACATGATGATAGTGCGCTACCAGAGCTAAAAATGGCGGCCAGGCTGCAGAAATCCCAGCGCCTTTCTCGGTGGCTCTCTCTCTTGTTGCGAAAATCCTCGGTGTCCTCCACCTTTCTTAGTGGCTCTCGCTCAACTGCGAAGCTATAGTAGTGCACTCGTTTCTATCTTGCTCGCTCTACTACGTTGTTTGCTGGAGAGTAGGTCCGTCAAGGGTGGTTGCTTTTCGCGGATGACGACAGTGGTGCAGAGCAAAGGCACCAGAAGGTCACTCGATCGTTGTGGTAATGATCATGGCAACCTACAGCAGCAAGAGTGCTGGTATCTCCTGCGAGAGCATGGCTTGCCTACGCGCGAGCCTTCCTACTCATCGCATCTCTTTGTCTTCGCACCATCGTGTTCGAATAGTCCCACAGCAGGCTTTTTGTGGCCTTCACCAGCATAAGTTGCTGAAGCTCACTGCAAATTCTTCGGTATCCAGCTTTGGGGTATCCAATGGTGCATGTGTCTTTGCCATGCGGTCAGTCAAGCAGTACAGGGGGATCTGCTTCTCTCACTCTCTCTTTGTATCTCTCTCTCTCTCTCTCAGATGCATCAATAATTATACAAAGTGTTTATAAACACTTCAAAAAACTAAGATGAATGTAGCAAGCTCAAGAAATTGCCATGTTGTATGCAAAACAATGTAGTCTCCACACTAAAATAATAACTATGAACCACTAAATGAGCACAAAATCCGTCAACGACAAGGGTGGGAGGGAAAATGGGAGTAAATGGTGAACAAATTGATGAGGAAAATGGGTCCGAGGGTGGACAAATGGGCGAAATGAAGCCTCAAAGAGTAAAGTGGTGGCAAAATGCTTCTCCAAAGTGAATGGAGAGCAAGACCACCAAACTCAAGCACCAGCACTACCAAAATCACCGCCAAATGCACCACCAAGACATCCACCTAGTGCTTTGATACCATGTAGAGAGTATGCATGCGGAAGCAAAATGAAAAGTAAAGTACTCTCACAAAACAAAGAATGTGTGAGACACAAAATGAGTAGACCATGAAGTGGGTAAACTCATGTGGATTAGAAATGAGCTTGCCAAGACCATGGAGTAGGCTCCTCAAGCTTCTAACCAAGTGCAAATGAGGGGAGAGGCCCTCCTTATATAGATTTCGGAGAGGCTCTCAAAAGGACATCATATGTGGGATAAGTCTCCTGAAAGGAGAACGAATACAATTGGTAGAAGCACATGGCAAGGTACCCAAATACAAAGGAAGTACAATATAAAATGGAAATAGACTAGAAATGGAGTGCCTCCTGGATACAAAATGGAGATGCACTCATGCGGATACAAATGTAGATGAAGTATGAGAAATCATGTCGTCAACGCTAACAACTCTTATTATCTTGGATTGTGAGTTGGTAAGATCATTCTAATTATTGCTGATGGCCGTGCTAGGGTTCAAGGAAAGTTTCTTGTGAGTTTCAGCATTACCTAAGATTGGCATGGTTGTCAAATTTGTTGATGCTAAATGAACAATTCATGATCTCTTGAATGGTGATGTTATTATTACTTCTAATAGTTTTTGTCATGGGCCATATAAGTTCATAAACTATGAAAAATCTATAAATAATTTAGCATGTGCAATTTATGATTCTTAGGCTATCTCAAATGCAAAGCTTTAGCATGCATGCTTATATCATCCAAATTTTGCTGGTTTGCTATACCGATAGAAATCTAATATCGTTCCTCTCTCCCCAAACTTGAGGCACATTCTAAACATCTATGTAAAGGCTATATTTTAGGCCAAAATATGTTAAGCGGTAGAGCAACAAAACGCATGTGAAGACTTGAAAATTGGATAATAGGTATTGTATTCTTTGTCTATATGTATACATGATAGCACGATTGGGAAGGGAAAGATGGAAAAGCTCCAAAGGAGGCATGTAATAGTTTGATCACATTCTATGAGACCAATATGAAGATGCAAAATCTACAAGTATAAGATGATCTTCACGCATTACAAAAGAATTTCATGCTAATAATAGATTGCACTAAAAAAAAAACAAAAGAATATGTGGGAATCTTGCATTTATTTGTGGTCATTGTGCTTGATGATGTCAATTTATAAGTATCCTTTGTGGTTTAGGTCCTATGTACAAGTAGTTCAAGATATCCTTACAAACTAGGGAGAACATACCAAACTTCTTTTATTTATCATGTCCATGTTGATAATTGAAGAAATGAACCTTGCTAAAGAGTCCACTTGAAGAGGAAAACCAAACTTTGGATTGGCCGAGAAAGACGTCGAGGTAGAGGTTATAATCGTGAATGAAACAATAACAATGAGGGCCAAATAGAAGAGCAACGTTAAAAAAAAAACCACCATATACAATGTAAATTCTCAATAAAAGGGAGACAAATAGGTTATGTAAATTACCAAATAAATGAATCTTCTAATGAAACTTGAGGATGTTTGAATTGTGGCAAACCAAGTCATTATGAATATGATTGTAAAATAAAAAATAAAAAATAGTACAAAGCAACAAAACAAGTATGCATCTACTCGCGCAGACTATTTGGACAAACTCTTTATACTTTGCTGAATAAAATGTTTGTTGATGTCTCATAGCCATGTAATAATGTATGATATGTTGATTTACGTGCTTCAAATCATATAAGCAATCATGAAAATTCATTTACAAATTTGCCAAAATCCTCTACCTATACATTTGTTTAAACTAAAGATGATGTATCAAATCTTATTGCACAAACAAGAAATACAATTCCATGAAAGATGAAAGTTTAAAAAATCTTCTTGGTGTGCGATGTCCCTAACATAACCAACAATATAGTTTACACTACTGTTGATTATGGATTTCATTTCAAGTCTAATTCAAAGAGTGTGAGTGTATATATATATAAATAAATAAATAAATAAATTAAAAAAAATAATAAAAAAATATATATATATATAGAGAGAGAGAGAAGAGACACAAGGAAACAAAGTGAGCAAGATGTTTACTTTCGATATGAAATTTATTTTGTTGAATGAAATCATGTTTATAGAAGGTGTGACTATGATTGGCATAAATTATATTGAACAAGAAAATTAAAAAAGGATGAAGTTTATGAAATAGAAGAAAATTTTAAGCAGATTTAGAAGATTTAAACTTTCAAAAATGACGAAATTATATGAGGCATGTGATTTGATAACGTTGGATTTTGAGGCCTACAGAAGCATGCAAACAACACAAGAAAGAAGAACAAGATTGAAGCACAGCACACAATACTTAATGTATTACTAAGTGAATGTACAAAGATAAGTAACCTGTTAGGGTTATATGTGTGTATATAAGACGGGGAAAAAACCTCCTAAAGAGGGAAAAAAGTGTCGTGGCGGTCCTAAGTGTGTTCACACATATCACGACCAAAATATATCAACAGATCCCCCTTGGGAGTGATGCGGTGAAGAAGGAGTTGGCACTCATGTATAAGGAAGTGACAAGCTATATGCAAAGAGATCAATCCAAATAGGAAGTAAGCCCAAAGCTTTGCATAAAGCTTTAAACTTCTCCCTAGGCAGAGCCTTTGTGAAATGAACTGCAATGTTATTCTACCTGGGCATGTATGCCAAACTGATCTCTCTAGCAGAGAACCTCTCCCTGACATAATGATAATGCACTTCAATGTTCTTTGTGTGAGCATGGGACACAAGGTTCCTTGCAAATGCCAATGCACTCTAAGTGTCATTGAAGATGGTGGTGCTAGAAGATTAACCATCACCCAAATCAGCCAAAAGGTTTCTAGGCTTCATACACTCAACAATCACTACAAAAGTTGCCCTAGACTTAGCCTCACAACTAGAAGTGGCCATAGTAGGCTGCTTCTTGCTCAACCAAGATATGCATGAGGTACCAAAAATTACGCAAAAGCCATTAGTGGAGACATGAGTGTCATACAAACCAACCCACTTAGAGTTAGAATAAGCATGTAAATCTAGGGATAGTGATCCCCCTTGGGATAAAACAATCCAAGTAATCATGTCCCACTCAAGTAGTGAAAGATGCGCTTAATCACCCGCCAATGCTTGAACCCTAGGAAATGCATAAACCTACTCATTTGTGAGACAACAAATAGAATATCACCCTAAGTTATGCATGAGTAAATTAAGCTTTCAACAACCAACTGATTGATTAGCATCAAATGCATCTCCAACATCATGAAGACTCAACCATAAACCTAATTCCATAGGAGTGGAAATAGGATTGCAATCTTCAAGCCCAAAATATGCAATAATGTATCAATATTTATTTTTTTGAAATAGAGCTATTCCACCATCAACTTGATAAATTGAATGCCCAAATACTGATGCAAATGGACCAAATCTTGTATCTCAAATGACGCATGCAAATTAGTGTTAAAATCAGGAACATGCTTCTCATTAGGACTAGCGATCATCATGTCATCAACATAGACAACAATGATGAGAAACACATCATTTGCATGCTTGATATATAAGGTTCTCATAGTTGGACTATTCTCAAAACCATGTGCAATCAAGTAGGCATGCATCTTTTCATACCAAGCACGTGGTGCTTGCTTCAAACCGTATAATGCCTTTTTCAACTTGCACACTTTTTTTTTTCATTGTCTTTCTTCACAAAACCATGGGGCTGGAAAACATACACTTCTTCATGTAAGTCACCATTTAGAAATGCAGTTTTTATGTCCAACTGATGTACATTCCAACCATGATGTGCAACAAGTATGAATGGTAGTCACTCGACATGTGGGTGCAAAGGCCTCATCAGAATCAATGCCTCTTTCTTGAGCATTACCTTTTGCAACAAGCCCAAACTTATAGTTCCATCAAGCTTATGCTTCATCTTGTATAACCATTTAGTGACAATGGCCTTCTTGATTGGAGGGAGGCAAATCACATAAAGACCAAGTACCATTCTTCATAATAGCATCATATTCTGATTGCATAGTAGCCATCCAATTTTTTGAATTTTTTCTTGCATCAAAAGAAACAAGCTCATCCTCATCACAAAGAATAGAGGCAGCCATTGCATAGTAATTTGATGCAAAATAAACACTATGAGAGCCTGAACGAGAATGGTATGATAGAGATGCATCTAATTTGCTATCTCAGAAAGTTTGCACTAACCATTTAGGCATATTTTTCACCTCCTCTATATGAGCCCTCTCATCAACAAGTGCATCATGTAAATCTCCATCAAAAAAGGAATGCTCTACATCATCATATGGAACCTCTCAAGGTTAGAAATTTCTTTAATTGGACCAACACTTGATTGTGCACTTCTAAAAGGAGGCTGCAAAGTGTTATACACATCTTTGGAGCTAAATGACATCTGCTTAGTACATGAAAGTAATGGCTAAATTGCCTCTTACACAAAAACAACATCACCGATAACCAAAATGTGTTTAGTCTATGGATGATAGAGACAATAACCTTTCCTTTCATAGCCTTTGCTTTCATAGGACCACAAACATCAGTATGGAGAAGCTGCAATTTTTGAGTAGCTCAGATTGCATCATATTTTAGGAAAAAGGAACACTGCACTTTGCCCAAAATATAGCCTTCACAAACATGCTTAACAAGTGCCGCAAGTTTGGGTTGAGAGGACATCATTTCAAAGTTTTTAGGTGTAGCAAACTAGCAAAACTCAAATAAACAAAGTGTACATGCCAAAGCTTTGCATATGAGATAACTTAAGAATCTTGAGCTACACATGTTGAATCATTGATAGCTTTTGCATACTCTATGAGCTTACACAATCCACAACATAAAATGCCAAAAGCAATGATAACATCGCCATTTGATAGGTCATGAACTATACATCTGTATCAACAAATTTGACAACAAAGCTGATCTTGGCTAATGCTAAAACTGGCAATAGATTTTGGTTGATCCTTGGTGCAAAAAAGCATCTGACAATGTAAAACATCTACCATTAGTAGTAGTGAGAATGGTCTTAGGAACTCCCATGACTAGATAAGAGGATTTGTTGTCACATGTGATGGTACTCCCTGTAGGGGCAAGCTCAAGTGAACTAAAGAAAGTACATTGTGAGATAATATGTTTGGTCACCCCACTGTCAAAGTACCAAACATCTTAGTCTACTATAGACATACACTATTCATGACAAGATGGTTCATAATTGCAAACAATAGTAAATGTGCATTCTTCATTCTGCATAAGATTAGCAGACTCTATTTTGGGTGTAGAGGCCTCTTCAACAACCATTCTAGCCTCTTTTTGCTTTGCCTATTTTGCAACTAAGTTTGGACAACCCTCTATGACATGATCATTTCCTTTACAGTAATTGCAAAAATAAATTTGCTTTTATGACTTCTTCTCATCTTTGTATTACTTTTTTAACTATTTAGAATTAGCAAATTTTTGCTTACTAAGAGATGAGCTCCATTTTTACCTTTTCCCTTCTAACGAGCTAAGAAAGCTTGATTTTCTACATGCATAATGGACATGTTCTACTTGGACTGATCTTCCTAAACAAAATAGAGACTGACTCCGCAAATGTTAATGCATTTGGATTGCCATTCATCATCAACTCAAGAATAGAAGCAAAAATCTTATATGAATTTGGAAGACCATTGAGAACAATATGCAGAAGTTAACTACCTAGCAAGACATCATCAAGAAAAATCAATTGTTCATTGAAATCTTTGATCTTTGTCAAAAAATTGTCCATAGAATCTCCTTCTTTCATATGCTCACTCTCCAAATGTTTTTGGAGTTAAAGCAACAAAAGCCTCATTTCTTGCTTGGTATAAGGTGATAAGTGTATCCCAAGCATCCTTTGTTGTTTTGGAAGGGTAAATATAAGGAATAATGGCACATTTGACAAAAAACGCTATCAATGCATGTGCTTGAGCATCTCTTCCATCCCATCAAAGTTTCTCTATGGTAGGAGGAACCACAACATGAACATGAATTTGAATATCATCATCTTCAATGCCATCTCCATGACCTTTAGTAACTATATTTGGAGGTTTAGTAGGTTTTTTTCAACACACTGCACAATATTTCAAGGTCCTTTTGTGACCAATACATGACATATCATTTATGCCCATGATGGGTAATTGCTACCATCCAACTTGTCCTCAACAACCAACATATGGAATAACTTGATGCAAAACAAAAGATTGTATCTCAAAAAGTTGAACAAAACTACCCTATGGAGCTCTACTAAACTTGTAGTAGACTTTGAGATGCCTGTAGTGGGAACCCAAAACTTGTATATATGTTTGGCACAAACAGATAAAATTGCATACACATGCATTGTGATAGTGCATTTGGAGGCTAAAACGAGCTTAGATCCAAGTTTTGACACCACAGAATGAAGCTATTTTGAACTACTAACACCTTGACTATGATCATCAATTTTCATGTGATTCAAAGACTATGACCTAAGGGGCGCCGACAACATCCTAGATGAAACAACGACCTGCTCTAATACCAATTGTTGGAGGTTGAGGTCTACATAAGCACACGAGAAACACAAGGAAGAAGAAGAAGCTTGTATCATAACGCACAACACTTAATGTATTACGAAGTGAATGTATAAAGATAAGTAACCCATTAGGTTTATAGGCATATATCCAAGCCGGGGTCAAAACCTCCTAAAGAGGGAAAAAAGTGTCACGATGGTCCTAAGTGTGTTCATACACATCACTAACGAAATATATCAACAGATAAAAAATCAAGATATTCACTTCCATGTGATAATCATGTCAATAAGAAGTTGAGGTTTCTAGCGATATTGCATAGAGATTGGATCTACAAAAACCATATCTATGGCACACTATGAATATTATGTTAGATTCATTGATGATCATACAAGAAAGCTATAATTTTACTTGATGAAGGAGAAAAGTGTAATACTCACTAACTCTCAACATGTCAAGGCTATGATGGAATGAAGATAGAAATAATGAAAGAACAAACCTAGTATGAAAGTAGCTACAAAATTAATGGCTAAGAAAAGCATGCCTCATTATTTTTGGATCCAAACTATGTTTACTATTATGTATATTATGAAGAAAACTACAACTCTTGTTGTACATCAATTTAAACTTGAGTAGAAGTTTACATGTAAGGATCTTGACATGTCCCACATTATCATATTTGGATAGACTACATTTGTGTTTGCTCTTGATGACTTGAGCACAAATGGTAATTCTATTCAAAAGCATTTTTGAGGAAAAGGGATGTAAATGCTAAAACATATCCACACATTAATTGAGAGTGAGCATAGATGTTTAATGTTTGGTCATCAATGTTGATCCAAGTAATAGAAGAAATATTGAAAATGAAATTGTAAAATCTCAAGTTTTGAGTAGACTACATGTTTTTCTTTGCAATTGCCCTAGCTCCAATATGCAATAAATTCAAAATCGTAATTCTATTCAAAATCTATGCACAAAATTGTAATTCTATTCAAAAGCTTTTTTGAGGAAAAGGGATGTAAATGCTAAAACATATCCACACATCAAGTGAGAGTAGGCATAAATTGATGTTTGGTCAAATGGAAAGATAATATCTAGATATATAAGATATCATCAATGTTGATCCAAGAGATAAAAGAAATATTGAAAATGAAATTATAAAATCCTCAGTTTTGAGTAGACTACATGTTTTTCTTAGCAATAGCCCTAGTTCAAATCTATGCAATGAATTCAAATCCATGCAATGAAGTATTTCACAAAATGTTCAGCCCTACAAAATCCTACAATACATCAAATAAAATCAAATTAAAAGTTGACTAAATCTCAGGATATGAAATGTGAATGAAAGTTTTGAATATGATGATTCAAGAATTGTAGAACACAATCCTCATGAGAAGATTTAAATAGAATGTTGTAATATTATAGGAGTAAGAAAGGCATATGCAAGTTACAAAGTAGGTGGAAGTGATCTAGAGCCACCAAGATTTGGGAGGATATGAAAAATGCAATGCAAAGATTCACATATGATATTGCCAATGGGTCATCACTGTGCATATGATAGTGACAAGGTTCATTGTGCATATATGATGGAGCATACTTTTTCTTAGGTTCATATCAGAATGCAAAATGGGAAAATCTATGGGCGATGAAATGGTTGAATTTTATGTAAAATGCCAAAAGGAAAGAAAAGCAAAGGTTGTAGATAGCTTTAGATGATACAACATAATGTTGATGGTTGCATAAGTAGCTATAAAACAAGATTGGTAGCAAAGGCATATGCTTATGTACATGAAATCAACCATGTTTGGTCCAATGCCTTTGTGGATTACTTTTTGTAAATTAATAACACTCGATGCAACATAAGGATGTATATTGCATCAAAGAGATGTAAATAATTTTGTTTCAAAAATAATAGGCGAACCAAACACATACTTATGAAAATTGTGAGCACCTAAGGTAGGTCTAAAAGTTAAATAAGTCCTTAGAAGTGCCTTCATGCATGGCATGCAAGATTTGAAGTTTACATTGTTGTTGTGGATATTTATGTTTAATAGTTTATTGTTTTTCATGGTAATGAATATGGAATACATGCTATGAAGACTCTTTGTGTGCAAGAGTTTCATAGGAAAGATGTATGGGTGTTGAGTTATTTGGGCGTTGAAGTATACATATAATAGGCCTAATTCAATGTTCGTCAATTATAAATTGAAATTCAATAAGTACTATACATGGAGCTTTTGAAAATACCATTACGTACAAGAAGATTGTGGGAAGTCTAATATGTCTTAGAGTCACATGACTAGATCTCAAATGTAATGTTGGATTTGAAAACCATTTTATGGAAAGTCCATGGAACGAACATTTGGATGCATCGAGGCATCCATTATGATACATGAGGGCGACCTTCGACTATTCATTATGTTATTAAGTTAATATTGATATAAAATTATATGGATATTGTTTGTACATGGATATTGTTGTAGAACCAATAGAGACTACAATACTATCAAGATAATGTAAATATCAAGAAATATAAACTAACTACCAAGACCACCCAAGATGGAGAGATGCATTTATCCATCCAAGAGATTGCACCCATATAAATTTCTCTACGCCAAGGGGATGCATGTCCTAGTAGACTTCCAAGTGGTCCCTCATATAGATGCCCCCTAAGGTCGATCACATGGTATCACATTGATACTTGATCAAATGAGGCTTGTCCTCTCATGTACACCCCAAATTGGCACTTGGAGAGACTTCTCCTAAGAATAAGGTCTACAATTCTTAAGATACATTATTCCTAAGTTTGATACCCTTCAAATGGGAGCTCAAATAATCAAAATAATGCAAGGTTTCAAAGCCTTGGAGTGTATTGAACCCTTAAAGCTATGTCTCTTGGACCTACAATTATAGAAAATTCTCCTTGCCCCATAAAAAAAGAATTTTGTCTTTGAAAATGTGTACAAGTATATTATGTGGAGTATTCCCTTATGCACCATGATCAATCTTGTCCATCTTGTTCTTCATCTATTTGATTTTCCTTCTTATTAAAAAGACTAATATATTTTAAATTGGACCTAAAAAGAGGGAAATCCATGCTTGGTCTGATCCCTGCCCAAATAAGTCAAGTGATCATCTTGATTTGCATGTGAAAATCTATATCAAATGCAAAGTATGGAAAGAATGATAAGATTATATTTAAAGTTTTTTATATACCCTTGGGGCACTTTTTTCCTTCTTTAGTAGATTTTCTCCTTGGCTCGTATATATGCCATAACCCTCATAGGTCACTTATCTTTGTCCATTCACTTGGTAATACATTTAGTATTGTCTTGTGATCCAAGCTTTTTTACCTCCTTATGTTATTCATGTGCTTCTACAAACTTTGAACTCCAAAAATTGGTATCAGAACAAGTACAAGCTCCATCTAGGGCATCATCAACACCTCTCCAATCACAATCTTAGAATCACATAAAAATTCGTGAGCATACTCCAGGTGATTATGATTTTACAATTGCCTTTCTTTGTGGTGTCCAAATTTTGATTTGATCTTGTTTGAGCCTCCGAATGCACTATCATAGTGACTGTATAGGCAATTTCATCCTCTTGTGACAAACACACACACACACGCACACACACACACACACACACACATATATATATATATATATATACACACACACATACATGCATACATAGGTTTTGATTCACCAATACAAGTACCTCAAAATGTGCTATAGGTCTATCATAGCTTGACAGGATATTTTTATTCAAATTTTTGAGATACAAAAAAATTTCTAGATCAAGATATTTAGTCAATATCCATGGTTGAAAGCAATGACGTATTCCATATTGTTTGCTGGTATTCTCTTCATAGAAAATAGGGTTTGGGGAATGGGGACTATGAGAAATAGTTTCGAGTGCATTTCTATTCCTTGAATATCACTTCAAACCATTTCTTGGAAAGAAATAAATTTTGAATAGACAGACATAGAGTACAATAGGACAGAAAATATACCAAAGAAAAGGTTTTTGCATTATAGTAATGAAAACAAGACAATAGATTACAGAGTTCACTTTTGGCTTCTGTATTGCTCTCTTCCTATCTCTAGTTCCTTCTAACACTCTAGCTTGTGTTACAGAATGCGGGCTTGAATTGCGTTAGCCTCCTTTTATCTGTTATAGAACATTGAATGATGGTAAATATTCCTGTAAAGCTCTAAGGACATTTACAATTTACAGAATTTCCAGAATTTGGATAATAACAAAATTATCGATAGACATACTTATGAGAGCCTAACACTCGCATGCAAGGTGGACTTGAAACCACTAAGTTACATCTCATGTGTATCCAAAGGTGGATCTTGTATTCTACATATATAATACATAAACTCATCAGAGATTTCACGAAGTTGAGCTATGCTGGATTGAACTACCTCCCTACAAAGCTCCTCATTAGGATCATCCATTAAGTAAGCTTTGGAGGCTATTGCTTCTCCTTTAGCTTCCAAAATGTTTGTTGACATCTTATCCAACAAGTCATGAGTTGCTACCTCTACTTCTTGAGTGTGTGTCTGTAATGTTGAATCTTTGTATTCTTTTTGTTCCACTTAAACTTGTCTACTTTCTATAGTCTTCTCTAAATGTGTGTGATTTTGCTTAAGCTCAGTTATTTGAACTTCCTTATCTACTAAAATCTGAGTATGTTATGTAATCAACTGCATAACGTCTTGCAATTTTCTCTTCACATCCTTGATTCCTTCAATTTTTTCTAAGGAGACTTGGAAATTTCCTATTAAGGAAGTTACCTAATTGGAGAAAAAATTCTTCTCTATAAGTAGAGTATTAGCCTAATTCTGGAGATCATCCTTATCAAATCTTACTCTCCTTAGTTCATCTTTCTTGACATGCAATTTCTCTATAATTTCTTGATGACCTTCTAAAATTTCTTCGATATGTATGTCCAAATCATTTACTTTGGACTTCAAAGCCTAAACTTCTTCTTTATATGAGCTTGGCCATCCAAAGAATCTTGTAATTTTGTATTATGTTGTTTCAACAGCAGCAACTCTGCATACATCTATTCCATCTGTGCTTGGAGAGTACTTTTGGTTTGCTCATCCTTTTCCATCTATAATGAACACACAATAAAAAATTGAGCCACATATGCAATTGTACTTGACTAAATTTGGAAATCTTTCATGAACCAAGGACAGATGATAGATAAACATCCAATCATTGGCACTTGGACTCGCCCTGACTATGTTTTCCATGGGTTTGGACATCATCTTTTAGAACTTGGAAAGTAAACAATTCATGCAAACTCAATAGTTTATGAGAATTGCTTAGTTTTGGCCTTATGAGAATGAATTGGTTGAGACTCTAGAGGTTCTTTTTTTTGTTGTTTCTTCTATAGATTTTCATCATTATTCTACCTCAGCAATAGTAGCCAAATCCTCTTGTTGGTTTCATTGTACTTCTTCCTCTATTTGTTCCTAAATTCGATGGACCCTCTCCAAATTCGATTCCAATTGCTAGGAATGAGGCTCATGTTGCTTACCTCCGAAAAAAGTTGCAGAGTGAGCACATGAACGAAGGTGATTCTATGGACAATTTTCTAACAAAGATCAAGGATTTGAAGGAACAATTGATTTCTACTGATGAAGTCCTTCCTGATAGGTCACTTGTGCAGATTGTTCTGAATGGTCTTCATGACTCATATCATAGTTCTTCATTAGATGATGAAAGGAAATCCAAATGCCTTAACATTTTAAGAGTTAGTTACTGTTATGTTGTAGGAAGATCATTCTAGACAGAACATGTCTATGCATGTTGTAGATCAAGCTTTCTTGGCTAGTCAAAAGGGCAAAGGAAAATGGAGCTCTTCTACTAGCAAGCACAAACCTGGTAATTTTGCACAATTGAAGAAGCAAGACAAAGATGAGAAGAAATCACGAAAGCAGAAATTGTTTTGCAAATACTCTAAAGCAAATGATCATGTCATTAAGAGCTATCCAAAACTGACTACTAAAGAGGCAAAGAAGAAAGAGGCTGGAATGGTTGTTGCAGAGGCCTCTACACCAAAAACAGAGTTTACTAATCTTGTGCAGGATGAGGAATGGGTGTTTACTACTGTTTATAGTTTTGATCCATTTTCTCATGAGTAGTGCATGCTTGTAGTAGACTCACATGTTTGGTACTTTGATAGTGGGGCGACCAAACATATTACCTCACAATGTAGTTTCTTCTCTTCACTCAAGCGTGCCCCTATAGGCAATATTGTTACATGCGCCAATAACTCCGCTTATCCTGATATCGGAGTTGGTAAGATCATTCTGAATACTATTGATGGTAGTTCCTTTATATTTTTAGATGCTTTATTTGTGCTAGGGATCAAGAAAAATCTAATATCAATTTTGGTTGTAGCCAAGATTGGCTTGGTTTTGAAATTTGTTGATGATAGATGTATAGTTCATGATTTGTCAAATGGCGATGTGATTATTTCTTTTGGAATTTTATCTCATGGGCTGTATAAGCTCATAGATGATGAAACATTTGTGAATGATATAACATCTGTAGTACATGATTCTTAGGCTATATTAGATGCAAAGCTTTGGCATGCATGCTTTGGTCATCTGAATTTTGCTAGTTTGCTATGCGTGCAGAAATCTGAAATGGTGTTCTCTTTTCCCAAACTTGAGGCACTTAGTAAACATGTGTGAATGCTATATTTTGGGCAAAATGCAGCATTCCTCATAGCTCATTCTCATGATAGAGACTCGAGGTAGGCATAGCATAGCAATCTGATGCAAAAGAAGCACTATGAGAGCCTGAACAAGTATGATATGATAGAGATGTATCTAATTTGCTATCATGCAAAGTTTTCACTAGCTATTGTGGCATAGCGTTTGCCTCCTAAATATCAAATCTCTTATCAACAAGCGCATATTGTAAATCTGCATAAAAAATCGAATGATCTGCATCATCACACAAAATATATAAAGGCTAATAAATGTCTCCTTGGTACATGAAAATAATGTTGAATAAAATCTTCCACAAAAACAATATCATGGCTAACCAAAATGCGTTTAATCTATGGATGATACAAATGATAGCCTTTGGTTTCAGAACTGTATCCAACAAAAGAACATTTCATTTCTTTATCATCCAATTTCTTATGTTGTTATCCAAGCATTAATGCATATGCCAGACAACCAAAGACATGGAGGTGAGCGACACATGTCTTACAACCATGCCAAGCATCATATGGGGTGGTAGACTACAATGCTTTAGTGGGACACTAGTTAAGTACATATCCTGCACACATAATAGCCTCAAGCCAAAAACTATGTGATAAAGCCTAACTCTTGACCATACACCTTGCCATCTCTATGAGTGACTTGTTCTTCCTTTCAACAACTCCATTTTGTTGAGGTGTATACAACACTATACACTGATGTTTTATCCCATGTTTAGCCAAAGATGCATTAAAATCAAAAGCATATATTCCCTCCCTTGATCTAAATGGATGGTGCCCAATTTACATGCTGATAGATTGTTAGCCAAAACCAGAAACTTTTTGAAGCACATAAACACTTTGGACTTTGATTTCAATGGATATACCCATGCATGGCTAGAAAAATCATCGATCAAAGTCACGAAGTAAGGATAGTTCCCAAAAGAAGGTGTCTACATAGGACCATAGACATCACTATGAGCAAGCTACAATTTTTTAGTAGCTCGAACTGAACCATCTTTTAAGAAGGAGGAACCCTGCAGTTTTCCCAGAAGATAGCCTTCACATACATGTTTTGTGAAGAGATGGATAGGTATGTGCTTGAAGATGAAGAGGTGTTGCAAAATCCTTGATCTACACCAGCCAAATGAACTCCAGGAGTATATGGTGGGCCCTTTTAGCTTGCCAATGGATTTATTAGACACCCTATGTACCTTGGAAGATAACTCTCAAAAAGATAGATCAAAACAGATAAGTTGGAGTTAGCTCAGAGGTGAAAACTTGCTATTCTTGGTTCATACACCTGTCCAGTGTTTTACATAATTCTCTGAGCACAACAGCAATTAGCTCAATTCCTCTTGGTTAAGTCTAGGCAACTTAAAGAGCTAACTTTCAAAAGTAATCTCATCAAAAATAATGAACCACACACTGAGAATGAGTTTTAACAAGTGATGACATCATCCCCATTTTCACGGGCTGCTACAAAAATAGACTAGTGAGCAGAAAAATCAACATAACTCAAAATGTAGAAATTCAATGATCATGAAAATTTGTATGGTTATACTACACAGTAATCTGAATCCAACAAGCTTTAAATCACTGAATTTGAATAAGTAACCACTGAGAAATGGCTCTTACAAGATGAGTGAAAAAGTCGGGTACTTGACAGAGAAGTGAAGATGAACAGACCCTGTTGACTTCAAATGAACATAACTGAAGATTGCAACATCCAAATGACATGAAAATTTGTGAGCATATAGTAGACTTATAGAGCTAACTTTACCAAGTTAAATCACTGAAAATGATGCATCAAGCTCAGATAAAACATCTCTGCAAGCTGACTGAGAAAACTGAGAGTAATGGCAGTGAGTAGTACACTTCACAAGAACATGGAAAGATGAACTCAAATAATCATGAAAATGAAAGTATATTGCTTGTACAATACAATGACTTACTGATAAATATGTGTGCCTTGTAATCACACCTTGATATGGCATAAAGCTCAGCTCTTGGAGGTCTTCACATAGGTCTCTCTAACCACGACTAAAACTGCCATCTATTTATAGTTGAGTTTGGGAGGCTAACTTCCCTCAATCACTCTCCAATCAATCAATGATTGATTTGATTCTCTACCTACCACAAATCACGAATTCGTGGCTCCTCTTTCCATTCTTGATCATGTGGACTCAACCACTTAAGATTCTCTTACTTTTACATTAAGTAAACTCTCCAAAAAATTACAAGAGGTAGTTCACAAGTGAACTTTACATAGTCTTCTTTTTAAAGCTTCTTCTAAGACTTTGTGGGACTCAAGCCAATACTTAGGCTTGTCATAGACTTGCTCCAACAGCTCCCCCTCAAGCCAAGTATGCTTGAGGTCTTCAATCTTCCAAGATTACCTGCAAACCAATCATAGCCTTGAATTTGCAAAGCTTTGTACCATCCAATGCTTTGGTTAGAATATCTGCACATTGTTGATGAGTGGACACATATGATATTTGAATCTCTTTGCTTAGAAGCTTTTCTCGTACATAGTGATAATGAACTTCAATATGTTTAGTCCTTGCATGAAAAATAGGATTAGCAGCCAAATGAATAGAACTCATATTGTCACCAAAAATAGTTGGAGTTCCAAACTCCAATCTAAGATCTTTGAATAATGTCTTCATCCACATAGCTCCTTGTGTAGCTATGGCAAGACCTCTATATTCAGCTTCGGTAGAAGAGAGAGCAACTGTGGGTTGCTTCTTGGATGACCATGAAATAAGCTTTGAACCTGCAAAGGTAAGATAACCTGAAGTGCTCCTTCTATCTTCCTTGGAGCCAGCCCACTCTGCATTAGAAAATAGCTTCAAACCTAAATCAGATACATAAGGATAATAAAGTCCTTCATTTATGGTTCCTTTGAGATACTTGAGAATACTTTTGGCAGCATCCATAGGTGGTTTCCTTGGTGTTTGCATAAATTGACTTAGCACACTCACACTGTAACATATATCTACTCTTGTCAATGTGGCATAATTGAGACTACCCACTAGACTTTGATATGGCAACATGTCCTTAATGTACTTTCTTTGAGTGAGAAACAAACCATGATCTTTGTAGACAACTTCCAAACCTAGGAAGTAGGTAAGTGAACCCAAATCACTTATCTTGAACTCTTCTCTCATCTGATCTTTGATCTTCTTCATACCATCTACATCATTTCCTGTCAATATAATATCATCTACATATACACATAGGTAGATGATCTCGGAATTACTCTTTTTAATAAAGAGTGAAGGATCTGCCTTGCTTGGTTGAAAGCCTTTGTCCTGCAAGAATGAAACAAGCCTGAAATTCCAAGCTCTTGGAGCTTGCTTGAGACCATACAATGCTTTGTTAAGTTTACACACATAATCAGGATAAACTTGATTCTCAAAACCAAGTGGTTGTGCCATATATACCTCTTCTGTTATCCAACCATTCAAGAATGCATTCTTTACATCTAGTTGAAGTATCTTCTAATTCTTGGAAGAGGCAATACTAAGCAAAATCCTAATAGTAGGCATCTTTGCCACAGGAGAGAAGGTCTCCTCATAATCAATTCCCTGAGTTTGTGCAAAGCCTTTTGCTAGAAGCCTTGCCTTATGCCTGTTAATGGAACCATCATAATTCTTCTTGCGTTTATAGACCCATCTTGAGCCTATTACCTTCATGGATGAAGTCTTGGGCACCAAATCCCAAGTGTTTTTTTCCTCAAGTGCTTCAATCTCTTCCTTCATTGCATGCTTCCATTCTGTTTTTGCTTTGGCCTCTTCAAATGATGATGGCTCATCTTGGTTTATGTCATGTGCTATGTAGATAGAATGTTTAGTTACTAATGAGGTGTCAAACCCATACCTTTCTAGTTTTTTCTTTTCCCTCATAGATCTTCTTAGGCCATGATGTGATGATTCTGCCTCATGTCCAAGTTCCTGCAATTTTGCTTTACCTTTAGACTTCCATGCTTTGATCTTTTCCATGTGAGATTCTTCATCATCCTCTGAGGTGTCTTGTTCTTCAATCTTTGATTGTTCTCTACCAAGCTTTGGAAAATCTTCTTCAAGATCATATGGTAAATTGATCTTCCTGCATGAATCTTCATACCATGAATTGTTCTCATCAAAAACTACATCTCTGCTTACCAAGAATCCTTTGTTGGTAGGGTTGTATAACCTGTAGCCCTTTTGATTGTTGTCATATCCAATAAATACACACATTTCTGCCTTTGGATCCATCTTGCCTCTAACCTGTGAAGGAACATGAGCAAAAGCAATACATCCAAAAATTTTACAATGATCTAAGCTTGGTCTTCTTCCGTTTGAAGCCTCATATGGAGTCATCCCATCAAGGGATTTTGAAGGCAACCTGTTAATCAAGTAAGTGGCTGTAGATAGAGCCTCAGCCCATAAGTAATTAGGTAAATGCTTTTCATTTAACATAGAGCTTGTAGCTTCAACAATTGTCCTATTCCTCCTTTCTGCCACTCCATTTTGCTCAGGAGTGTACCTTGTAGTTACCTCTCTTTTGATTCCTCTTTCTTGAAGAAAAGAATCAAAATCATGGGAGAAGTATTCTCCCCCTCCATCTGACCTTAGCCTTTTTAGTGATTTACCTGTTTGATTCTCCACAAGAGCCAAATATCTTTTGAAACATGAAAAAACTTCATCTTTGTGTTTCATAAAGAATAGGATAGTCCATCTGCTGCAATCATCAATAAAGGAAACATAATACCTTGATCCAGATATTGAAGCTTCCTTGCTAGGTCCCCATACATCTGTATGAACCAACTCCAAGAGATCTCCATGCATATAACCTTTCTTCATGAATGGTAACCTGTGAGACTTTCCAAATTGACATGCACTACACTTATAAATCATATGTTGTTTTGACAAATTAGGAAGTCCAAGTACACTTTGGTCCCTACAGATTTGCTTTAATGACCTTTCACCAATATGTGCTAACCTTTTGTGCCATACTTCCAATTCTGTGAGTGTCTGACTACCATAATTAAAGAGAGCAATGTTTCTAGTGTCCTTTAATTCAAATGTGAACAATCCACCTGTCTTTTCACCTTTTGCAATTCTTCTGAATCCTTGACTTGGATCTTCAACAAATGCTCCTGCTTTTGTGAACCTGACTTGCAACCCTTTCTCTACTATCTGCCCAACACTTATCAAATTCTTTGTAATGGTAGGGACATAGAGTACCTTACTGAGTAGGTTGATGTTTCCATCAGGTGCTTTGACATTGCCTATTTCCTCCACAGGATGTTTTGTATCATCTCCTGTTTGTACCTCATGCTTATTCCTTGGATCTTCTAAATCTGATAGGAGTGCCACATTTCCTGCCACATGATTTGAACAACCTGAATCTATGTAGAAAATATGCTCATCAGATTTACCTTGTGGCATAGCCATGTTCATGATCAATAATGAATCCTCTTTGTTTGAGTCTTCTGTGTAGTTATTGTAGTCTCTCCTTCCTTTGTAGCCTCCTTGATAGTTTGAATGATTGTAGTTGTTGTAGTTGCCATGATAATTGTTGAATCTTCCTCTTGAGTAGCCATAACTTCCTCTATTGTATCCTCTTCCTCTTTGATTCCTGGAATTCCTAAAGCAATTTTCAGTTGTATGATTAGTTAATCCACAAATAGAACATGAGTTGGAGTCTTGGGATCTCCCCCTGCCTTGTCTACCTCCTCTTCCTCTACCTCTGCCATGTCTTCCTCTACCTGCATAGTTAGCTTGATATGTACCTGCTTCATCATCCACTTTCTTTGCCTTTCCTTTGTTATCTTTAGACTTGCTTTTATCCGTGTATAAAGCTGAAGATTGATTACGTTTAGAGCTTTCTCCATTTTTGATAAGCTTTGCCTCTTGAGTAAGTAGTTGTCCAATGAGTGTGTTGAAATCAGGTACATGCATGTCCATGTACAAATCTATAGCTGTGGTGAATGCTTCCCACTTATCATCTGCCTTCAAGCCATTGATGACCTGCCTTACAATTTGTTATTCATCTATTACCTCTCCAATGCTTCCCAACTGATCCGCTATGTCCTTGAGCTTTGTGACAAAATCAGTCACATTTTGTTTGGGAGCCTTCTTGAGAGTTGTGAACTCCAGCCATAGTTGATGCTTCCTAGATTTGGTACTTGAAGAAAAGAAGGTTCAAGTGCATCCCACACTTCTTGAGATGTCTTACAACTTCTAATGTGAGGCAACAAAAAATCTGAGATAGAGTTGAGGAGATAAGACCTTGCAAGTGCATCCTTGGAGCACCATGTGCTCAATCTTTCTTGCTCTTCTTGTGTTGGTTGACTTTTGTTCCTGAAACTTGGCATAACTTCATCTCCAGCCACATAACCATATAAACTTCTACCTTGGAGATAAGCTTCCATTCTTAATGACCAAGCTGAGTAGTTACCTCTGTCCAATTTGTCAATTGATGAAGGAAATCCATCTGCCATGTTGTCCAACCTTGCTCTGATACCACTGTGAAGAGATGGATAGGTATGTGCTTGAAGATGAAGAGGTGTTGCAAAATCCTTGATCTACACCAGCCAAATGAACTCCAGGAGTATATGGTGGGCCCTTTTAGCTTGCCAATGGATGTATTAGACACCCTATGTACCTTGGAAGATCACTCTCAAAAAGATAGATCAAAACAGATAAGTTGGAGTTAGCTCAGAGGTGAGAACTTGCTATTCTTGGTTCATACACCTGTCCAGTGTTTTACATAATTCTCTGAGCACAACAGCAATTAGCTCAATTCCTCTTGGGGAAATCTAGGAAATTTAAAGAGATAACTTTCAAGAGTAATCTCATCAAAAATAATGAACCACACACTGAGAATGAGTTTTAACAAGTGATGACATCATCTCGATTTTCACGGGCTGCTACAGAAATAGACCAGTGAGCAGAAAAATCCACATAACTCAAAATGTAGAAATTCAATGATTATGAAAAATTGTATGGTTATACTAGACAGTAAGCGAAATCCAACAAGCTTTAAATCACTGAATTTGGATAAGTAACCACTGAGAAATGACTCTGACAAGATGAGTAAAAAAGTCGGGTACCTGACAGAGAAGTGAAGATGAACAGACCCTGTTGACTTCAAATGAACATAACTGAAGATTGCAACATCCAAATGACATGAAAATGTGTGAGCATATATTAGACTTATAGAGCTAACTTTACCAAGTTAAATCACTGAAAATGATGCACCAAGCTCAGAGAAAACATCTCTGCAAGCTGACTAAGAAAACTGAGAGTAATGGAAGTGAGTAGTACACTTCACAAGAACATGGAAATATGAACTCAAATAATCATGAAAATGAAAGTATATTGCTTGTACAGTACAATGACTTACTGATACATATGTGTGCCTTGTAATCACACCTTGATATGGCATAAAGCTCAGCTCTTGGAGGTCTTCACATAGGTCTCTCTAACCACGACTAAAACTGCCATCTATTTATAGTTGAGTTTGGGAGGCTAACTTCCCTCAATCACTCTCCAATCAATCAATGATTGATTTGATTCTCTACCTACCACAAATCACGAATTCGTGGCTCCTCTTTCCATTCTTGATCATGTGGACTCAACCACTTAAGATTCTCTTACTTTTACATTAAGTAAACTCTCCAAAAAATTACAAGAGGTAGTTCACAAGTGAACTTTACATAGTCTTCTTTTTAAAGCTTCTTCTAAGAGTTTGTGGGACTCAAGCCAATACTTAGGCTTGTCATAGACTTTCTCCAACATGTTTACCAAGTGCCTCAAGTTTGGGCGAAGAGGACACCATTTTAGATTTCTACAGGCATAAAAAACTAGCATAATTTAGATGACCAAAGTGTGCATGCCAAAGCTTTGCATCTTCCATAGCCTAAGAATCTTGAAGTGCACATGTTGAATTATTCATAGATTTTGCATAATCTATGAGCTTATACAACCCACAACATAAAATACCAAAATCAATAATGACGTCCTCATTTGATAGATCATGAACTGTACATCTATCATCAAAAAGTTTCACAACAAGCCAATCTTGGTTAATGCTGAAACTGATAATAGATTATTCTTTGACCTTGGCACAAATAAAGCATCTGACAATGCAACAGAAGTGCCATCAACAGTAGTCAAAATGATCTTACCAACTCCTATAACAGGATAAGAGGAGTTCTTGGCACATGTGATAGTATTCCCTGTAGAGACAAGCTCAAGTGAAGTGAAGAAACTACCCTACGAGGTAATATGTTTGGTTGCCCTAGTATCAAAGTACCAAACATCTGATTCTACTGTAGATATACATTGTTCATGTGAAGATGGGTCATAATTGCAAACAGTAGTAAATGCCCATCCTTCATTATGCACAAGATTAGTAGACTCTGTTTTTGGTGTAGAGGCCTTTGCAACAACCATTCTAGTCTCTTTCTTCTTTGCATCTTTTGCAACCAATTTTGGACAACTCATTATGACATAATCATTTCCTTTACAGTATTTGCAAAACAATTTATGCTTTTCTGTTTTCTTTTTGTCTTTGTCATCCTTCTTTGATTATGCAGAATTAGCAAATTTCTACTTAGTAGTAGAAGAGCTCCATTTCCCTTCTGACTAGCCAAGAAATCTTAATCTGCAACATGCATAATGGATCTGTTGTGCCTAGACTGAGCTTCCTGCAATAGAACAAAGACTAGCTCCTCAAATGTGAAGGAATTTGGATTTCCTTTCATCATCAATCAAAGAGTAGAAGCAAAACTCTGATATGAATCTGGAAGACCATTCAGAATAGTGTACATAAGTGAACTATCAGGCAAAACTTCATAAGCAGAAATCAACGACTCACTCAAATCTTTGATCCTTATCAAAAAAATGTCCATGGAATCTCCTTCATTCATGTGCTTACTCTCGAACTGTCTTCGGAGGTAAGCAACATGACCCACATTCCTTTCCTGATATAAGGTGATAAGTGTATCCCAAGCATCCTTTGCTATTTTGCAAGAGCAAATGTGAGGAATCGTGCCATGTTTGATATGCAAGGCTATCAATGCATGTGACTAAGCATCTCTGCCATCCCAAGGAATTTTCTCTATAGTAGGTGCAATAGGAACCCCAACACGAACAAGAATGTGAAGAATATTGCCATCTTCAAGGTCCTCTACATCACTTTCAATAACTATATTTGTAGGTATAATAAGATGTTTTTCAACACCTTGCACAATATTCAACAGTCCTTTTGCAACCAATACATGATGCATCATATAAGCCCATAATGGGTGATTGGTACCATCCAACTTATCTTCAACAACCAACATACAGAATGCATCACTGCTTTCAGCCATGGCCATTAATTAAAATACCATGATGCAGAGAAATGATTGTATCTAAAAAAATTGAACAGAACTGCCCTATTGAGTTCTGCTAAACCTGTAGGAGACTTTGAGATGCCTATACTGACGAATCAAAACATGTATATATCTTTGACACAAAAAGATGAAATTTCTTGCATAAGCACTGTGATAGTGCATTTGGAGGTGGAAACAAGCTCAGATCGTGATTTTAACACTACAAAGTGAAGTAGTTTTGAAATCCTTATCACCTTGAGTATGCTCACCAAATTTCATGCAATTCTGAGACTATGATTGGAGGGGTGTCGATGATGACCTAGATGAAGCGACCTCCTGCTTTGATACCAATTGTTGGAGTTTGAGGTCTCCGGAAGCATGCACACAACACAAGGAAGAAGAAGAAGCTTGGAGCACAACAAAAAATACTTAATGTACTACCAAGAGAATGTACAATGATAAGTAGCCCATTAGGTTAATAGGCATATATAAAAGTTGGGGAGAAAACCTCCTAAGGAGGGAAAAAAGTGCCCCGATGGTCCTAGAGTGTTCATACACATCACTACCTAAATATATCAACACTTCCAATTGCTGTAAAGTATCCATGCAAAATACCACTGATTCTTTTGGTAAGAAGCGATTTTGCATCATAATACGTAAACTAGGCACTGTACATTCGATAGGAGTGATAGATTCCATACTGTAGATTAACTTGAAAGGTATTAATCTAGTTAAAAATCTGTATGTGGTAAGATAAGCCAATAGAACTGATGGTAAATATTATTCCTAGTTAGTTGGATATTCAAGAAGAAATTTTTGAAGCACTATAAGTAAAACTATATTTGTACTTTCTACCAAACCATTTGTGAGAGGGTAGTATAGGGAACTGAAGTTATGCTCAATATGGAAATAATCAATGATAGACTTAGTAAGCTGATTCAAAAAATGAGTGCCATAATTAGAAAATAATTTTGGTGGGTGTCCAAAACGAGGAGATAACTTAGTGATTAAAACTGTAACAACACTATGATCTATTGTGTTGGATTTTGAAGTTTGCAGAAGCATGCAAACAACACAAGGAAGAAGAAGAAGCTTGGAGCACAATACACAATATAGAATGTACAAAGATAAGTATCCATTTAGGGCAATAGGCATATGTACGAGCAAAGAAAAGAAAACCTCCTAAAAAGTGAAAAAAAGTGCCCTGACGGTCCTAGTGTGTTCACACACATCACTACCTAAATATATCAAAAAATCCCCCCTGGGAGTGATGCCGTGAACAAGGAGCTGGCACTCATGTATAAGGAAGTGCCAAGCTATGTGGAGTCAATCCACAAAAGGAAGTAAGCCCAAAGCTTTACGAAAAGCTTCAAACTTCTCCTTAGGCAGAGCCTTCGTGAAAAGGTCTACAATGTTCTCCTGCATGGGAGCATATGCCAAGATGATCTCACCAATAGAGAACCTCTCCCTGACATAATGATAATGCACCTCAATGTGCTTAGTGTAAGCATGGAACATAGGGTTCCTTGCAACTACCAAAGCACTCCAATTGTCAGTGAAGATGGTGATGGCAGAAGATCAACAAACACCCAAATCAGCCATAAGGCATGTGAGCCACACACACACACTCAATAGTCACTGTGAAAGTTGCCTTGTAATCAGCCTCACAATTTGAGGTGGCCATAGTAGGCTGCTTCTTGCTCAACCACGATATACATTAGCTACCAAGCATGAAGCAAAAGCCACTAGTGGACACACGAGTGTCATAGCAACCAGCCCAATCAGTGTCAGAAAAAGCATGTAAATCTCGTAGTAGTGATCCTCCCTTGTGATAAAAAAACCCAAGTAGCGAGGCACCACTCAAGTAGTGAAAGATGTGCTTAACTGCCTGCCAATGCTTGACTCTTGGGCAATACATAAACCTGCTCATCTGTGAAACAAAAAACTGAATATTTGGCCGAGTAATGCATAAGTAAATCAAGCATCCAATAGCCTATTGATATAGAACAACATCAAATGCATCTCCAACATCATGAAGACTCAGTTGTAAACCTGCCTCCATAGGAGTGGAAATAGGTTTACAATCTTCAAGGCTAGAATGCTGCAATAATGTGTCAATATATTTCATTCGACAGAAAGACATTTCACCATCAACTTGGATAAATTGGATGCTCAAATAATTATGCAAATGCCCCAAATCAGACATATCAAATGAGGCATGCAAATCAGCCTTGAAATCAGCAGTATGCTTCTCATGAGGACCAATGAGCAGCATTTCATCAACATACACAACAATGATCAAATGCACATCATTTATATGCTTAACATATAAGGTGTTTTTAGTTGGACTGTTCTCAAAACCATGTGCAATCAGATAGCCATGTATCTTTCCATACCACGCATGTGGTGCTTGCTTTAATCCATATAATGCATTCTTTATCTTGCACACCTAGTTTTCATGCTCTTTCTCCACAAAGCCACGGGGATGAAAAACATACATTTCTTCATGCAAGTCACCATTCAAAAATGCAGTTTTAATGTCAAACTGATGTACATTCCAACCATGATGAGCTGCAAGTGCACAGATGTTATGAACATTAGTCATTTGGCATGTGGGTGCAAACGTCTCATCAAAATCAATCGCTCTTTCCTGTGCATAACCCTTTGCAACAAGCCTAGCCTTATACGTGTCAACTATTCTGTCAAGTTTATATTGTATAGCTTGTATACTCACTTAGTGGCAATGAACTTCTTGCTAGGAGGTCCGTCACATAAAGACTAGGTACCATTTTTCATGATATCATCATATTCAGATTGCATTGCAACCATCCAATGTTTAGAATTTTGTGCTTCATCAAAGAAAATAGGCACAATCTCATCACAAAGACTAGAAGCAGCCATAACATAGCAATCTGATGTAAAACAGACAATATGAGAGCTTGAACGAGTACGATATGATACAGGTGCATCTAATCTGCTATCACACAAAGTCTACAATAGCCATCTTGGCATAGTTTTTTCCTTCTCAATATGAGATCTCTCATCAACAAGTGCATCATGTAAATCTAAATTAGAAATGGAATGATCTGATCATCACATGAAACAATAATGGAAAATTGTCTGCTCCATAATGCTAACTTTTTATGAGCTGTTATCCGTAAATGGGAAGAAGGAACACCAACTGCAAGAAAAGACATCATTTCATCGTACCAAGAAGGGGTCCCTAATTCTTGTTCAATATTATCTACAATACCAAAAAGATAAGCATCAAGAAAAGAATCATCAATCCCATCCAGAGGTTCACCATTATCTAATCGAGATAAGAAATTTGCAATGACATGCGAAAATCCACAATGATGAATCACATCATAATCATACTCTTGTAATAATAAGACCCATGTAGCTAATCAACTAACTAGATTTTGTTGTTTTATTAAATAAAGAAGAGCAAAATGGTTAACATGGAAAGTGAAAGAATGGCCTAGTAAATAATGTCAAAATTTCTTGATAGAATAAACAAATTTTAAGCATTCTCATTCTATAACTGAGTAGTTGTGCTCTTCTGTAGTTAGGCATCAACTAGCATAATTTATAGACAATGAACCAAGAACTTCCTACCTTCTACATTAAAACCAAAGCAATAGCAATATTTGAAGATTTAACAATGACATGGAAGGGTTGCGACCATTCTAGAGCTTGAAGTATACATGCCTGTGTGAGTAAGGTTTTTAATTTGTGGAATGCTAGATCACACTCCAAAGTCCGTATTAAAGTTGTATGCTTGACATGATTAATAGCATTTAACAACCTAGCAATATGAGCTAAAGAGTGTAAATATCACCCATGCCTGTGAATTTGACCTAGAAATTGTAATAACTCCTTAGGAGAATGTGGAAGTAGTACTTCCAAGATCACATTAACTTTTTTTTGGGTCTATGACAATTTCGATACTAGAAATAACATGGCCAAGCAATTTGCCACATTTTACTCCAAAAACTGATTTCACTAGATTTAGACTCAAGTGTACTTCTCTGAACTTAGTGAAACACAACCTTAAATGTTGCAGATAATCAACTTGTTGACCAGATACTAAAAAATCATCCAAAAATGCCCTCATGAAACTAGTTAAATATGATGCAAAAATTTCTTGCATACACCTTTGAAAAGTGCTAAGACCATTCTGTAATCCAAACCACATGATTGTAACATTTTTACCTCATTGTATCCATTAAGCCCATCTAAAAATGAATACATTTCTATTGAGCCCAACAAAGTCATATTGGTCAAAGTCAACACGATCAAAGTCAAAGGATCAAAGTCAAAGTGGTCCAATTCAACATGTTCAAGGTCAAAGTCAACATGGGAAAAGTCAAAGCATTCAAAGTTCGGGTGTGAAGGTGCATAGGTAGTGCAAAATTAATTGTTCAGAAAGGTTATATTTGCAGAAAGTTGGATGCATGTTGCAGGTTGCACAGGTCTTTTTGGAATTTCTCTAAGGTTCAAAGTGTTTTTAAAGTGCTCGGATGGTTCAGGTAAACCCTCTCTTAGGTGCACATTTGAAGAACTAAAAGGCAAAAAGTGAAGGTATGTGAAGCGGAAGCGTATGCAAAGTGAAAGTATGGCCCCCCAATTAAAATATTTGTTTTCATCTAAAGTCACTATAGGACAAAAGAGGGATTCGTTGACTACCCACAATTGGAGACAATCTTGGGACATCAAAGTGAGCACCAAGATACTCTAGCAGTTAGGAGTGTACGTGAATCGACACTCAATTCAAGGCAAGGCATTATTCTTGGTTAGACTAAGCAAGGTGAGATAGTCTACAATAGGAGATAGAGAGAGAGAGAGAGAGAGAGAGAGATAGAGAGAGAGAGAGCAAGAGACATACAATGAGTGTGCAATGTAGAGAAGTGAAGTGCAAGTGTGCAAGAAGTGTGCCTTAGGTGTGTGTGCAGAGGAGTGCTAAGCAAGGCAAACAAAGGTCATAAGGTCCCATTGAAGCTGAGTGCACGTCGACATTAGGTATCCATACCTCCCCCTGTTGGGAGCTTGAGTGAAAGGTGTGCACAAGTGCAAGCTCTTGGAGAAGGTGGAGGTTTGGTGTAGAGAAGGTCGACGACAACAAGAACCTTGGGTATTTTGTACTCTATTGATTGTGCACTCTTTGGGATTTTTCACAGAGAGTAATTGGATTGTGTTGTACATTATTATTGTACTTTTCTCCTTATAATCAGTCTACAAAAGCTTCCGATATCTGTATCTTTCTTCTTATCTTTCTTCCTTCTCCTATACACACTCAAGTCCCTTTCTACACAAGAATCCCCCAACAAAATTTGGCATGCACGGTGGGACAACAAAGAGGCTTAAGCATAGGAGAAGCAAATTGCAAAGTGTAGAAGAGTTTAAGGGTACCGACAATACTATACTGACTTAAGGGGTAGTCTTTCTATTCTCCTAAACTAAGAGGAGTATGAACAGCTCATGACCGCAACCCGATCTCAAAGCTTGAGGGTCCCTTGCAAAGCTATAAGAAGGAGGGTTATTCGAAGATCAACCAGTCCATTGTCATCGACATCATTAGTAAAGAATATGGCAGCCCTGGTAGATTTGGAAACTTTACTTTCTAGATTGAATATCAAATTTCCATCCTTTAGAGGGCTAGCACAAGAAGACCCATATGAGCACATTAGGAGATTCTTAGCCTTATGTAAAACAAGGGGTCTGATGGGAAGAGAGACACATTTTTTATTCTTTTCCCTGCAACATTAGAAGGACTAGCAAACAAATGGTTTAGTCAGTTCACTGACAACCATTTCACCAGATGGGACTTGATGAAGGAAGCATTTGGAACACAGTTCCAACAAGGGAACACAAATGAAAACATTATTGAAGAATTAGAAAATTTAAGACTAGGCCCTGGGGAGACCTTCTAGAATTTGTTACCATAGCTAAGGCATTAATGGCCAAACTGCCAGACCCTCCCCATGACTTTTTTATCAAGAAGTGGCTGGCTAAACCACTTCCCATATCAACACAATGTAAAATAAAGGAGTTAGTTTTATTGAAAACAACAATAGAAGAATTTATCAATAAAACTACAAGATCCGAACAATTTAGACAGGAGTATGGGGCAAGCTCTTCCAATTTATCATATCCTGCAAAACCTGAAGACCTAGTGATTCAGCTAAGGAAAGAGCTTGAGAGCACAGTAACTCAGTTCAGGCACACAAAGAGGAGGAGAGCACAGTAACTCAATTCAGGCATGAAATTGTAGCAATGAAGTTACAAAAGGAAGAGGAAGCCCAAGCAAAAGAGCTGGCTCAACTCTGATAGGAGTTGCACGAACTCAAGGGAGGTGGCATCAAAAGTGGATTATCGTGTACCATGTGCAGTTAGTGAATGTCCATTGTTAAGTGTATCTTGCCAGCTATGTAGGAATTCTGGTCATGAGGCCCATGAATGTCAGTCAAGAGGGATGCCTACACAACTTTATTGGGCACAAGTGTAGCTCAATGATGAGTAGCACCTCCTTTAATGTCAATCCGGGAAGACGTGAGGATGGTATGATGACCTCGAGCAAGTGAAGGCACAAGTGCGTGAGTGAGAAGCACACCAACATGCACACACATACACACACACGTGCACACACAGCAAGAGAAAGAGAAAGACAATGGAGTTCTTTTAGATTACTTCCAAAATGGTCATACAAGTTCAAATCTATTACAAGCTAACCTCAAAAATGAGCTCTCTAGCTCTATTTATAGTTTTTGACTAGTTTCTGGCCCTGTCCAGACCTAGTGTCCAGCCTAGTTAAAAATTAGGTTCTCTGGCCTATTTGGAGGTTCAAACGGAGTCTAAAAAATGTAAAAACTGATAGGTAGGTACTTCTAAAGCTCCTCAAGCTCAAGGACTCCTTGGCTTGCACAAAATGGAGCTACAAAGATATGAAATGATATTTACAATGGTTTTTAGTGATGAGAATCACTATTTTTGTAGGGATTTCTTCTAACAGTGTGACATACATTTCCTGGAGCTCCCTACTTGCTCCTCCTTCTTGTGTGCCCACCTCTTTGATGCATGAAAAATTTAGATGGCCTACTTGCCAGATCTTCTTTGACTACTGTGTCTGCTTGTGCCTTCTCTTCGCTCCGACTCCCTTCGTAGGCTTCCTTGTCTTGTGAGTCCTTCAGTTCCTTGACTACTGCCAACACTCCCCCGTCTCTCGCGTCTATCGTCTCTGACAGACCCTTGTCTAGCTATGCGTTGGACATAATATTGGATCGGAGGCAAGGTGGTGTTCTTCTAATCGTAGCCCCCGTGCTAGGTTTGTTAACAATGCATCCCAATTCACTGGACCTGGGACGTCTGGATGGGGCACCCGCAATTGATCTGAGTGGATGGTCCTCTCCACAGCGAATAGTTGGAGGAGATGTGAGGGCTTGGGTACAAATATTTCTGAGTGATATTCCGAGAACCCTGTGATGAACATCTCCTCGAAGGTCTACTTGAAGCATGCTGGGAGGTATTTTATTCTTGCGTGCCAGGCATATACTACCTTTATTGAGGGGGTAGTGCTCATGTCATATACCAGGTCTTGGTTGCCTGCAATGAAACCGACTCCTGAGAAGTGGGGGTCCTTGATGTTCTTGAATGTCCTGAATGTGATCATCATTAATTCGAAGATCTTCATGCACATCTATGCCATCACATCAGGGGTGTTCCATAGTCGAATGCTCTAGTGACGGATTGTAGAAATCATGTAAGCAACAGTGGGAGGTCCGTGTGGAGGTGCTAGATAGACATAATTTAACCACTTTGCACAACCTTTGACGTTCTTTACAACAATGGTAAATTCGGGCCAGGTGCGTCTGCGGAAGACTGGAACATAACAGGGGTTGTATTTGATAAAGAGTGGCATGTTAGTCCAAGTACGAACCATCTCGGGATAGGTCTCAAGAAGACGGATCCTCCAGGTGGGTTGATGAATGGATCCTTTTTTAGCACTCTCAGGAATATCATCAGGCCCAAATTGTGTGGCAAAGGTTGGAGCCTTGCCACATCGCCATTGAATCTCTGCATTGTAATCTGCCAGGAGTACACAATAAGGCACATACTGATCGTCGTTGGTGCCTATCTATCTGTGATGAGACATACTGCGGAAATATTCTGACTTTATGATAGTGTCTTCTAATTTGGCCATTGATTGGATTTGGATTGCCACTCGATCTTCATGGGTTTTCACTGTCTTTTCGAGTGTCTAAAGCCATTCGGGTACTTCGACTTCCAAGGTGTCCATTCCTTCTGAGGTTTGCTGGCCTCCTGGCATCGGCATAGGAACATATGGTTCCTCATACGATTCGTCCACCTCAATGGGTACCAATTCATCTGGCTCTGGTTCCACAACTGGAGAGGGTTGTCTTTCATATTCTAATAACTTCTTCTGCAATTCTGCCACCTGCTCTGTTAATGCCTTTACCTCTTCTGAAGTCGAGGTTGCTTGTATGACCTTCGGTTGTTCTTCTTGTTCCCTAATCTGGCTGCGCAGTGCGTCTCGTTCCCTTTCCAAATCATCATGGGCTTCCAACAGATCAGCATAGCCTTCCAGGATTGTCTTCATTGTATCTGAGGGAACTGCTTTGAACTGCTCTGGGTCGATCTTGTGGGGGGAGCCTTCCATTGCGGCTTCAAGGTTTTCTTCATTTTGCTTCTGTAGATGCTTGTTTTCTTCAAGGGCGGTAGCCATGTGTTTTCTAAGTAGAGTCAAATTACGCCGCACTCTTAGGTTATCTGTTTGGTAGACTTCCAGTAAAGCTTCAAGTTGTTTGACACCTGGCACTTCTGCTGGTTGGGGAGTTTCTAGGAGGGGTTGATGAGCTTGCTCGAGTGTGGTGTAACGTTGATTGAGGTCTGCATTTTCATCTTCTATAGTTGTAAGCCGTCTCTATAGTTGTTGGTTATTCGTAGTCAGTTGATGATGACGGTCTTCGAGAGCCTGATACTCACTCTGAAGTTGATACACACATTGATGTAACGCCAGGAATATACTATTTACATTAAATGATGCAGGGAAAGATGAAGATGCAGGCGGAATGGGGAGGGGAAAGGGAGTCGTGAATGCTATGGAGTCAAGTGGTGAGGTGGGTGGAGGGGGTATGGGAGATTGAGGCTACGTGTGGGGAGGGAGTGGAGCTGTGGATGGTGATGTTTCCATTGTGTCGAACGTGTGTGTGACTGTGTAGATGGGGACAGTGGGTGGGGTGGATGTGATATTTTTGAAGAGTGTTGTGAAAGTGGGCATGGTAACTCCTCCGAATTGGATGCCGGGAGAGAGAGGAATTCCCATGACGAATGTGGTAATGGCAGAAATAGGCGTGGTAGTGCCAGGTGGTGAGGTGACTTGTGTAGTGAGAGGTGAGGTGGGTGGTGAGAGTGGTTCCGCCTGATGTTCTTCTGTTTGTGTGTTACCTCCTAGTTCTGATACATTGATGTGGATTTGTTTGCCGGATCGCATGGGAGGAGTAGGCACTCGTTTCTCAAATCGATGAATATAAGACATGGTTGCATGAACGGCCTCATCTAAGCCTACCGTGTCTGCGTGCAGGTTCATTGATTCAATAAACATGTCATCCACACCTTCCTCGGCTAACATTTGGCTCATGAGCACCTTTCCTGTCTCGAGCGACAGTTTGTGTTGTTCTTGGACTCGCTTCATGGTTTCATATAATCTTTTTATTTGGGCCGAGTATGCTGGGGCACTTGCTGGTTCTGAAAGTTCGTCATATTCTTGATCATACTCCTCGTTTGCCTCTTCTTCTTCTGTCTCTTCATCGTCCTCTTCTACTTCTACTACTTCCGATTGGGTCGGGGCTGAAGTTGTAGTAGTGGGTTGTGGTCCTTGGGTCTGCTCTGCTTCTGTCTCCAGGTTAGACTCATTGATCAAGCGGGCAATTTCTTCATCTGTCAAATCAGCTAGGTTGTAACCTTGTGGGAACTCCAAGTCCGATGGAATCGGAGGGAACACCAGATTGGGCCCTTCTGCACTTGGTCTGGGTAGGTGAATGGTAAATGGTCGGACACGTCGCGTTTGTGGAGGGGTCACCTCTGGTGTGGTGGTGGCTCCCCTTGCTTGGGCACATGGTAATTGAACTCCCCCTCTCATCTTCTTCGATGGAGGACCCGCCGTTGACAGCCGTCTTTGGAATTCTTGGGCCCTGGACCATACTAGTGCTCTTTGAATGGGCACGTCGTACGCTAAGCACCTGTAAATTATTTTTGTCAGAGCACAACATCCGTGAAGTACATTCTTCTGTTTCTTATTCCATCGTTGATGGGCTAGGTGGATCTCATCTATGATCCAATGTGGTATATTAATGGTGAGATTCTCTGTCTCCGCCAAGTACAAGCTGAACCATATCTTTTTTGGTGGCATAGTGAAGCGTTCTTGGGCGGGAAAAGCAAAATTTGGACATCAGCTTCCATAGTAGGCCAATGCACTCCGAATCTCCTAAGTGTCTGTAAAGTTCTTTGCTTTGAGTAGTGTTGCTCTAATGCACCTACATGTGCTAATTGCAACCATTTTGCGTACTCGTCCTCTTCCACACAACAAGCTAGGATCCCCTGATCTGTATGCTTGTACATACTGCCTGCCATGATCTGGTACTTCTGGGCTTTTACTACCTCCCTATCTTGAGTGTTTACGACTGGGTGGTTAGGCCCGTATGTCAATACTGGCACTAATGGCTTAGCCCACTGAGGTACAACTTCCAAATTAAACAAGTAAGCATCAGGAAGGTCATCTGATACTCCTTGTGGGGCTTCTCCAAATGTGAGCCTAGAGAGATGGTCTGCTCTCAAGTGAGTCTTCCCTTTCCTCACCACAACTTCAAAGTCGTATTCCATTAGTAAGAGAAACCATCTTACTAATCTACCTGTATTGCATGGCTTGTTTACCAAGTACAACAGTGCTTGATGATCATTAAAAAATTTAAACTTATTTGCAAGCAAATAGTGTCTAAACTTTTTAACTGCATATACCATGCCTAATCCTTCTCGTTTAGTGGTGGTATAATTTCGTTCAGCTGCATTCAACTGTCTACTAGCATAGGAAATTGGAAGATCCATATTACCTTCACCAGTAGGTTGTGCGAGTACACACCCAATAGCATAATTGGATGCATCTACATGAACATGGAAGGGCTTATTCCAATCTGGTGTGGTCAAGATTGGTGCTGAACATAATCGTTGTTTGAGCTCATTGAAGGAGTTTTCACATTCATCAGTCCACTCAAAGTTAGTCAAAAGTCCGTACAGTGGCTTGGCAATGATGGCGTACATGTGTATAAAGCGTCGGTAATAGCCACAATGCCCCATGAAAGCTTGTACTTCCTTGACATTCTTTGGCCTAGGCAACTCTGCTATGGCTCTTACTTTCTCTTCATCAGTGGATATGCCATTGTTTGACACTATGTGTCCTAGAATCTTGCCTTGCCTGACCATGAAAACACACTTTTCTGGGTTCAAGCAGACTTGATACTCTCGACATTTGTCAAAGATTTGTCTGAGTTAAGGGATATGGGTTTTTCTAACGTTGGAATGAGCACAAAGATCATCCACATAGACCTCTAGGTTCTTCCTCAAGAACTCTTTAAACACGTGACACATCAGCCTCTAGAAGGTAGCGGGTGCATTGGTAAGCCCAAATGGGCATTGGTAAGCCCAAATGGGCATTGGTAAGCCCAAATGGGCATTGGTAAGCCCAAATGGCATTACTCTAAAGGCAAATATGCCTCACTCTATGGCAAAAGCTATCTTATGCTGATCTTCTGGTGCTATGGCCACCTGATTGTAGCCCGAAAATCCATCAAGGAAGCTGTACACTTCCTTGCCTGCTACTCTTTCTAAGAGATGTTCGGTGATAGGAAGCGGATAGTTATCTCGAATCGTGGCTGCATTAACCTTCTTCAAGTTAATGCACACATGTAGCTTCCCATTCTTCTTGGGCACAACTACAATGGGGGATACCCACTCAGTGTGCTCAATTTCATAGATGAATCCAGCTTCTACCAGTCTATCTATCTCCTCTTTGATCTTAGCAGCATAGTTATCATTATAAGTGTATGGCTTCTGCTTGGATGATTTGGCATCTGCGGTCATGGGAATGGTGTGTGAGCATATGTCAGGGTCTACACCTTTGAGGTCCTTGTAGCTCCAAGCGAATACATCTCTGTATTCTCTTAGCAAGGATATCAATTCGTGCTCTTCTTCTTCTTCTTCCGTCAAGTCATGTCCTATGTAAGTGCATCTCTCCTCTCCTTCTTCTAGGGCTACCACTATTTTCTTGGTGGTTTCTTTGTGATCATATGCCTCTCCTGATTGTGCCTCTCGTTTAGGCATTCTTATCATGACTCTCCTATCGTCTATCTCATACTTTTTAAAATTTTTCGGGACCTCAAACAAAGATTCTTCCTCTTCTGGTGTGACTTCTCTCTTCTTTCTTTTCTTTCCTTCATCCTTAGGAGTCACTTAAGTGGCTAACCTTACATCATTTGTAAGCTCTCCGTGCCTCTGGGGTTGAAATTCTAATTCATAGAAGTATTCTTCATCTGATGCAAAAGGTGGGTCCATAATGATTGACTCTAGATCGGAGTCGCTCGCATCCTCAAATGCATCAGGGCTAGGTTCGCACTCTTCTAAAACTGCATCTCCCATGATTGGCTCTATGGAGAAAACTGAAATATCATCGCCATCCTCATCACAGTGTGGTGTCCATTGTTCCTCATTGATGGCTACATCCATTGTTGCTAAGATTTTTGCCCAGACGTGAGGCTCAAATTCTTCGTCAGGAAATACTACCATGTGAAGAGATGGATAGGTATGTGCTTGAAGATGAAGAGGTGTTGCAAAATCCTTGATCTACACCAGCCAAATGAACTCTAGGAGTAGATGGTGGGCCCTTTTAGCTTGCCAATGGATGTATTAGACACCCTATGTACCTTGGAAGATCACTCTCAAAAAGATAGATCAAAACAGATAAGTTGGAGTTAGCTCAGAGGTGAAAACTTGCTATTCTTGGTTCATACACCTGTCCAGTGTTTTACATAATTCTCTAAGCACAGTAACAATTAGCTTAATTCCTCTTGGGGAAGTCTAGTTAGCTTAAAGAGCTAACTTTCAAGAGTAATCTCATCAAAAATAAGAAAAGCACACACTGAGAATGAGTTTTAACAAGTGATGACATCATCCCGATTTTCACGGGCTGCTACAGAAATAGACCAGTGAGCAGAACAATCACCATAACTCAAAATTTAGAAGTTCAATGATTATGAAAATCTGTATGGTTATACTATACAGTAAGTTGAATCAAACAAGATTTAAATCACTGAATTTGGATAAGTAACCACTGAGAAACACCTCTGACAAGATGAGTGAAAAAGTCGGGTACCTGACAGAGAAGTGAAGATGAACAGACCCTGTTGATTTCAAATGAACATAACTGACGATTGCAACCTCCAAATGACATGAAAATTTGTGAGCATATAGTAGACTTATAGAGCTAACTTTACCAAGTTAAATCACTGAAAATGATGCACCAAGCTCAGAGAAAACATCTCTGCAAGCTGACTGAGAAAACTGAGAGTAATGGTAGTGAGTAGTACACTTCACAAGAACATGGAAAGATGAAACCAAATAATCATGAAAATGAAAGTATATTTCTTGTACAATACAATGAATTACTGATACATATGTGTGCCTTGTAATCACACCTTGATATGGCATAAAGCTCAGCTCTTGGAGGTCTTCACATAGGTCTCTCTAGCCACGACTAAAACTGCCATCTATTTATAGTTGAGTTTGGAGGCTAACTTCCCTCAATCACTCTCCAATCAATCAATGATTGATTTGATTCTCTACCTACCACAAATCACGAATTCGTGGCTCCTCTTTCCATTCTTGATCATGTGGACTCAACCACTTAAGATTCTCTTACTTTTACATTAAGTAAACTCTTCAAAAGTTACAAGAGGTAGTTCACAAGTGAACTTTACATAGTCTTCTTTTTAAAGCTTCTTCTAAGACTTTGTGAGACTCAAGCCAATACTTAGGCTTGTCATAGACTTGCTCCAACAGCTCCCCCTCAAGCCAAGTATGCTTGAGGTCTTCAATCTTCCAAGATTACCTGCAAACCAATCATAGCCTTGAATTTGCAAAGCTTTGTACCATCCAATGCTTTGGTTAGAATATCTGCACATTGTTGATGAGTGGACACATATGATATTTGAATCTCTTTGCTTAGAACCTTCTCTCGTACATAGTGATAATGAACTTCAATATGTTTAGTCCTTGCATGAAAAATAGGATTAGCAGCCAAGTGAATAGAACTCATATTGTCACAAAAAATAGTTGGAGTTCCAAACTCCAATCCAAGATCTTTGAATAATGTCTTCATCCACATAGCTTCTTGTATAGCTATGGCAAGACCTCTATATTCAGCTTCAGTAGAAGAGAGAGCAACTGTGGGTTGCTTCTTGGATGACCATGAAATAAGCTTTGAACCTGCAAAGGTAAGATAACCTGAAGTGCTCCTTCTATCTTCCTTGGAGCCAGCCCAATCTGCATCAGAAAATAGCTTCAAACCTAAATCAAATACATAAGGATAATAAAGTCCTTCATTTATGGTTCCTTTGAGATACTTGAGAATCCTTTTGGCAGCATCCATATGTGATTTTTTTGGTGTGTGCATAAATTGACTTAGCACACTTACACTGTAACATATATCTACTCTTGTCAATGTGGCATAGTTGAGACTACCCACTAGACTTTGATATGATGTGATGTCCTCTATGAGTTCACCTTCATGTGAGCTCAATTTGTGATTGACCTCCATTGGAGTACCTGCAATCTTACAATCTTGCATCTTGAATTTTGCCAACATGTCCTTAATGTACTTTCTTTGAGTGAGAAACAAACCATGATCTTTGTAGACAACTTCCAAACCTAGGAAGTAGGTAAGTGAACCCAAATCACTTATCTTGAACTCTTCTCTCATCTGATCTTTGATCTTCTTCATACCATCTACATCATTTCCTGTCAATATAATATCATCTACATATACACATAGGTAGATGACCTCAGAATTACTCTTTTTGATAAAGAGTGAAGGATCTGCCTTGCTTGGTTGAAAGCCTTTGTCCTGCAAGAATGAAACAAGCCTGAAATTCCAAGCTCTTGGAGCTTGCTTGAGACCATACAATGCTTTGTTAAGTTTACACACATAATCAGGATAAACTTGATTCTCAAAACCAGGTGGTTGTGCCATATATACCTCTTCTGTTATCCAACCATTCAAGAATGCATTCTTTACATCTAGTTGAAGTATCTTCCAATTCTTGGAAGAGGCAATACTAAGCAAAACCCTAATAGTAGGCATCTTTGCCACAGGAGAGAAGGTCTCCTCATAATCAATTCCCTGAGTTTGTGCAAAGCCTTTTGCTACAAGCCTTGCCTTATACCTGTTAATGGAACCATCAAAATTCTTCTTGAGTTTATAGACCCATCTTGAGCCTATTACCTTCATGGATGAAGTCTTGGGCACCAAATCCCAAGTGTTGTTTTCCTCAAGTGCTTCAATCTCTTCCTTCATTGCATGCTTCCATTCTGTTTTTGCTTTGGCCTCTTCAAATGATGATGGCTCCTCTTGGTTTATGTCCTGTGCTATGTAGATAGAATGTTTAGTTACTAATGAGGTGTCAAACCCATACCTTTCTGGTTTTTTCTTTTCCCTCATAGATCTTCTTAGGCTATGATGTGATGATTCTGCCTCATGTCCAAGTTCCTGCAATTTTGCTTTACCTTTAGACTTCCATGCTTTGATCTTTTCCATGTGAGATTCTTCATCATCCTCTGAGGTGTCTTGTTCTTCAATCTTTGATTGTTCTCTACCAAGCTTTGGAAAATCTTCTTCAAGATCATATGGTAAATTGATCTTCCTGCATGAATCTTCATACCATGAATTGTTCTCATCAAAAACTACATCTCTGCTTACCAAGAATCCTTTGTTGGTAGGGTTGTATAACCTGTAGCCCTTTTGATTGTTGTCATATCCAATAAATACACACCTTTCTGCCTTTGGATCCATCTTGCCTCCAACCTGTGAAGGAACATGAGCAAAAGCAATACATCCAAAAATTTTACAATGATCTAAGCTTGGTCTTCTTCCATTCCAAGCCTCATATGGAGTCATCCCATCAAGGGATTTCGAAGGCAACCTGTTAATCAAGTAAGTGGCTGTAGATACAGCCTCGGCCCATAAGTAATTAGGTAAATGCTTTTCATTTAACATAGACCTCGCAGCTTCAACAATTGTCCTATTCCTCCTTTCTGCCACTCCATTTTGCTCAGGAGTGTACCTTGTAGTTACCTCTCTTTTGATTCCTCTTTCTTGAAGAAAAGAATCAAAATCATGGGAGAAGTATTCTCCCCCTCCATCTGACCTTAGCCTTTTTAGTGATTTACCTGTTTGATTCTCCACAAGAGCCAAATATCTTTTGAAACATGAAAAAACTTCATCTTTGTGTTTCATAAAGAATAGGATAGTCCATCTGCTGCAATCATCAATAAAGGAAACATAATACCTTGATCCAGATATTGAAGCTTCCTTGCTAGGTCCCCATACATCTGTATGAACCAACTCCAAGAGATCTCCATGCATATAACCTTTCTTCATGAATGGTAACCTGTGAGACTTTCCAAATTGACAGGCACTACACTTATAAATCATATGTTGTTTTGACAAATTAGGAAGTCCAAGTACACTTTGGTCCCTGCAGATTTGCTTTAATGACCTTTCACCAATATGTGCTAACCTTTTTTGCCATACTTCCAATTCTGTGAGTGTCTGACTACCATAATTAAAGAGAGCAATGTTTCTAGTGTCCTGTAATTCAAATGTGAACAATCTACTTGTCTTTTCACCTTTTGCAATTCTTCTGAATCCTTGACTTGGATCTTCAACAAATGCTCCTGCTTTTGTGAACCTGACTTGCAACCCTTTCTCTACTATCTGCCCAACACTTATCAAATTCTTTGTAATGGTAGGGACATAGAGTACCTTACTGAGTAGGTTGATGTTTCCATCAGGTGCTTTGACATTGCCTATTTTCTCCATAGGATGTTTTGTATCATCTCCTGTTTGTACCTCATGCTTATTCCTTGGATCTTCTAAATCTGATAGGAGTGCCACATTTCCTGCCACATGATTTGAACAACCTGAATCTATGTAGAAAACATGCTCATCAGATTTACCTTGTGGCATAGCCATGTTCATGATCAATAATGAATCCTCTTTGTTTGAGTCTTCTGTGTAGTTATTGTAGTCTCTCCTTCCTTTGTAGCCTCCTTGATAGTTTGAATGATTGTAGTTGTTGTAGTTGCCATGGTAGTTGTTGAACCTTCCTCTTGAGTAGCCATAACTTCCTCTATTGTATCCTCTGCCTCTTTGATTCCTGGAATTCCTAAAGCAATTTTCAGTTGTATGATTAGTTAATCCACAAATAGAACATGAGTTGGAGTCTTGGGATCTCCCCTTGCCTTGTCTACCTCCTCTTCCTCTACCTCTGCCATGTCTTCCTCTACCTGCATAGTTAGCTTGATATGTACCAGCTTCATCATCCACTTTCTTTGCCTTTCCTTTGTTATCTTTAGACTTGCTTTTATCCGTGTATAAAGCTGAAGATTGATTACCTCTAGAGCTTTCTCCATTTTTTATAAGCTTTGCCTCTTGAGTAAGTAGTTGTCCAATGAGTGTGTTGAAATCAAGTACATGCATGTCCATGTACAAATCTATAGTTGTGGTGAATGCTTCCCACTTATCATCTGCCTTCAAGCCATTGATGACTTGCCTTACAATTTGCTCTTCATCTATTACCTCTCCAATGCTTCCCAACTGATCCGCTATGTCCTTGAGCTTTGTGACAAAATCAATCACATTTTGTTTGGGAGCCTTCTTGAGAGTTGTGAACTCCAGCCATAGTTGATGCTTCCTAGCTTTGGTACTTGAAGAAAAGAAAGCTTCAAGTGCATCCCACACTTCCTGAGATGTCTTACAACTTCTAATGTGAGGCAACAAAAAATCTGAGATAGAGTTGAGGAGATAAGACCTTGCAAGTGCATCCTTGGAGCACCATGTGCTCAATCTTTCTTGCTCTTCTTGTGTTGGTTGACTTTTGTTCCTGAAACTTGGCATAACTTCATCTCCAGCCACATAACCATATAAACTTCTACCTTGGAGATAGGCTTCCATTCTTAATGACCAAGCTGAGTAGTTACCTCTGTCTAATTTGTCAATTGATGAAGGAAATCCATCTGCCATGTTGTCCAACCTTGCTCTGATACCACTGTGAAGAGATGGATAGGTATGTGCTTGAAGATGAAGAGGTGTTGCAAAATCCTTGATCTACACCAGCCAAATGAACTCCAGGAGTAGATGGTGGGCCCTTTTAGCTTGCCAATGGATGTATTAGACACCCTATGTACCTTGGAAGATCACTCTCAAAATGATAGATCAAAACAGATAAGTTGGAGTTAGCTCAGAGGTGAAAACTTGCTATTCTTGGTTCATACACCTGTCCAGTGTTTTACATAATTCTCTAAGCACAGCAGCAATTAGCTTAATTCCTCTTGGGGAAGTCTAGTTAGATTAAAGAGCTAACTTTCAAGAGTAATCTCATCAAAAATAACAAAGCACACACTGAGAATGAGTTTTAACAAGTGATGACATCATCCCGATTTTCACGGGCTGCTACAGAAATAGACCAGTGAGCAGAAAAATGACCATAACTCGAAATGTAGAAATCCAATGATTATGAAAATTTGTATGGTTATACTAAACAGTAAGCTGAATCCAACAAGCTTTAAATCACTGAATTGGGATAAGTAACCACTGAGAAACACCTCTGACAAGATGAGTGAAAAAGTCGGGTACCTGACAGAGAAGTGAAGATGAACAGACCCTGTTGACTTCAAATGAACATAACTGAAGATTGCAACATCTAAATTACATGAAAATTTGTGAGCATATAGTAGACTTATAGAGCTAACTTTACCAAGTTAAATCACTGAAAATGATACACCAAGCTCAGAGAAAACATCTCTGCAAGCTGACTGAGAAAACTGAGAGTAATGGTAGTGAGTAGTACACTTCACAAGAACATGGAAAGATGAAACCAAATAATCATGAAAATGAAAGTATATTTCTTGTACAATACAATGAATTACTGATACATATGTGTGCTTTGTAATCACACCTTGATATGGCATAAAGCTCAGCTCTTGGAGGTCTTCACATAGGTCTCTCTAACCACGACTAAAACTGCCATCTATTTATAGTTGAGTTTGGGAGGCTAACTTCGCTCAATCACTCTCCAATCAATCAATGATTGATTTGATTCTCTACCTACCACAAATCAAGAATTCGTGGTTGCTCTTTCCATTCTTGATCATGTGGACTCAACCACTTAAGATTCTCTTACTTTTACATTAAGTAAACTCTTCAAAAGTTACAAGAGGTAGTTCACAAGTGAACTTTACATAGTCTTCTTTTTAAAGCTTCTTCTAAGACTTTGTGAGACTCAAGCCAATACTTAGGCTTGTCATAGACTTGCTCCAACATACCAGTGCATAGGCTTGGTCTTGAATTGATCTATGGGTTTCCTTCGCGCCTATCTCTCTGGCGTTTTCTCTCTTCTCTTCTTCCACTACCACTTTACACATCCATAAGTGAGTGTCTTCATGCATCCATGAGGATCCTGATCCTATGGAGTGCACAGACTCCGTGTCATCCTTGGCTCTATGGATGGGATTCCATTGAATAGGCGGTACATCTCTATGAGAGTAATCCTTGAGATTGACTTTGGTCGTAACACCTAAGTGTTGCAAATACAAGGAATTGGTTCCCCAATCCTGGACCACTTGCAACTCTCGCATAAATGGTCTTCCCAAAATCATCTCATAGGCATGGTTCTTGCTGAAATCGCATATGGCAAAAGTATGCTCAAACTCAACACCGCATGTAGTGAGAGTTATTCCTTCCAGCAAGCCTAAGGGTCTTTTTATGTGACCATCAGCCATCTGCAATTTCATCCTCGTGGGCCTGAGTGCTGGCTTGCCCCATCGTTTCCATAGAGAAGTGGTGGCAATAGCAACTCTTGCACCTGAGTCTACAATTGCCTTGGTTGTGTACCCCTGATGGGTAATTGGAAGATACATGTTTCCTTCTTCATCTTCACTCATATCTCCTATCTTGTCTAGAGGAATTTCTGGCACTGTTCTATGAGAACCTACCTGGGAACGGGGTTTCACTACTTCTAGCACTTGGTTGGCTACATATTTCCATAATTCTAGCCTAACTTTGAGTAGCTCTTCTAAAGTGAGGTTGCACTGCACCTTAGTGTTTTTCACTACCTCCGTATTCCTAGGTATGACTGAGTCTTCGTTTCTTACCATGACCGTGGGTGCTCTCATACAAATAGACTTGGCTTCTGTTGAAGCTCAAAGTCAAGGACAAAGCATGGAAGCACATCAAAAGGTGGACACACAAGGAAAGGGAGCAAGTAGGGAGCTCCAAGAAGTGTATGTCAAATTTTCAGAAGAATCCCCTACAAAAATAGTGATTTTCATCACTAAAAACCATTGTAAATACCATTATCTATTTTTAGTAACTCCATTTTGTTCAAGCCGAGGAGTCCTCGAGCTTGAGGAGTATTAGAAGTACCATCGTACCAATTTTCATAATTTTTAGACTTCGTTTGAGCCCTCAAATAAGCCCTGGAACCTAATTTTTAACTAGGCCGGACACTAGGTCTGGACAGGGCCAAAACTAGTCAAAAAACTATAAAAAGAGCTAGAGAGCTCATTTTTGGGGGTTAGCTTGTTAGAGAATAGAACTTTGGTAAGAGAACTCTTTTGCAATCTAAGCTTTCCATTGTTCCTCTCTTTGATCTTACTTTGTGCGCGTGTGTGTGTATGTGTGTGCATGTTTGTGTGCTTTCACTCACGCACTTGTGCCTTCACTTGCTCGTGGTCTTCATACCGGTCCTCACGTCTCCGCGGATTGACAAGTAAAGGAGGTGGTGCTTACACTTGAGCTACACCAAATTTTGGCACCGTTGCCGGGGAGAGAGCTTCGAGGATGAGCGTTGTGATGGTAAGATCGTAGATTTGCAACGTTGGAAGGTAAAAAAAAAAAAAAAAAAAAAACTGTCATTTCAGTTCATTTTCTATTTTTTCCTCTTCATCTTCATCATCATCATCATCTCCACCTTCTTCCATCTTGTTCTTCATAGAAATTTCTTGTTTTTTAGTGCATTTTCACCATTTTCATACCATTTTTCATGCATTATTGTGTGGGAAGGAGTTAGGAGGTGCAAGGGAGAGCAAGCGCAGTGTTTTCTTCATGATTTTCTGCTCATATGGAGCTCGCCATAGCCGGCGCTCAGAAATTTGAATTTCCCGCCAAAAATCGCAATTCTGTGATGAAAATCGCGATTCTGTGAAAATTCAAAATTTTTGAAAAATCACGATTTTCTGTTTTCCCGCCTAAAAGTTGGCTGAAAAAATCACGATTCTGTGGTCATTCTCAGAATCGCGATTTTGTGATTGTGCTCAAAATCGCGATTTTCATATAAAAAAAACACGATTCTCTAAAACACGATTCTGTGCTCAAAATCGCGATTTTCATATCAAAAGAAACACGATTTTCAGCGGGCTCAAAATCGCGATTCTCACAAATCACGATTTTCAGCCAAAAACACGATTTTGTGAAAAAGGCGATTCTGTGAAAACACGAATTGTCGCTCAAAATCGCGATTTTCAGAAACACGATTTTGTGCTCAAAATCGCGATTTTCATGCCAAAAACACGATTCTGAGAAAACACGATTTTGTGAATCACGATTCTCTGAGTCAAAATCACGATTTTCAAAAACACGATTTTCAAAAACACGATTTTGTGCTCAACGTCGCGATTTTCAGAAACACGATTTTGTGCTCAACATCGCGATTTTCTTGTCAAAAACACGATTTTGAGAAAATACGATTTTCAGTGGGCTCAAAATCGCGATTCTCACAAATCACGATTTTGTGCTCAACATCGCGATTTTCAGAAACACGATTTTGTGCTCAACATCGCGATTTTCTTGTTAAAAACACGATTCTGAGAAAATACGATTTTCAGTGGGCTCAAAATCGCGATTCTCACAAATCACAATTTTCAGCCAAAAACATGATTTTGTGAAAAAACACGATTTTGTAAATCACGATTCTCTGAGTCAAAATCGCGATTTTCAAAAACACGATTTTGTGCTCAACATCGCAATTTTCAGAAACACGATTTTGTGCTCAACATCGCGATTTTCAGAAACACGATTTTGCGCTCAACATCGCGATTTTCAGAAACACGATTTTGTGCTCAACATCGCGATTTTCTGAGTTCACAAAATTGCGATTCTCTGAAAGTTCACAAAATCGCGATTCTCTGAAAGTTCACAAAATCGCGATTTTCTCCAAAGGTCCTGTTTGCCTGTTTTGACCCCCAGGAGCCTGAATTGGCATAACTTTTTCATCCAAAGTCCATTTTTTGAGCTCTATAGCTCGTTGGAAAGCTCGTTTCAAATCCTACACGACCTCAACTGTTTTTTTCAAGAATAACGCGTTGATTTTGAGATAGGATAATTTGAAGTTGAACCTCAAGTGGGACTAGGGAACCAAGGGGACTCCAAAGAATTTTGAACCATACCAAGGGGAAAATTTGGACTCTTGACTAAAGCTTATGAACCTGAGATCTGGTAGACACTTAGGCAAGGATAAACAAAGCATTAGATCTTCTGAGGCTAGTGTCAACCATACATCCAAGTCTTGGGCACAACAACTAAGTGGTCATCTTTTACTAAGTTCAGACACAAGTGATTCAGAAATGTCTTTTAGTATGGGAAAACCTGCAGGTGGCTCAGGGACTGCCCATCTACAAACACCAGAAGGTCCCTATAAGACACAGTTGGAATATATTCGGACCAACCAATTAGGTGCTCGCATCTATGAGGATGGTCTGAGGCGATCAGTGGTCCAACTCAAAAATCCAGATCAATCCTTTGGACTTGAACACCCGGTGGTCAAGTTCGAAGAGGGTTCATACATTGATAAGGAAGGAACCATGTATGTGGTCACCAACCTACCAGATAGGACTGATGAGTTTGGAAATGTCATTCCTGAGAATGAAATAGGAGACCTAGAACAAGGAAATGTAGGACAAGGACCCCAGACTCCTAGAGGTAAGTCAGTTTTGACCCGAGTGATCACTCCAGACTGGATCCCTCAAGATAACAAAAGCATAGAACTATTTTTGAATAGAGAAACAGAGGAAGCCTTTTGGAGATTCAAGCCAGATCAACCTAGCCAATTGGGCATAGTCATCATCTACGAGTTCAAGGATCCAGAGATACCAGACAAAGTTGTCTACCTGGATAACACATCAGAGAAAATTTTCTTGGTAACAGAACATGATAGACATGCATATACTTGGAAGAATGAATTGATTTTCCCCCCACCAAGATCCAATGTTTCCCATGGCCTCCAAGGAGTAGGATCATCCCACGCTCATGAAGCCCAGAGAGAAAGAACTAGAGAGAGACCTGAGGTAAGTTTTGCACACACCGTGGGCAGGAATAGATCAGGATTTGAAAATGAAAGACCTGAAAGAGAGAGACATCAAGCACATAGGCAAAAAAGAGATGAACATGATTTTCCATTGCCTAGACCCCGAGAGCACCCAATAACCCTTAGACCCACTCAAGTGATCAAGGCAATGAAGAATTATTTTGACAGGTCAGGAGATCCTTATGATCATGTGGCCGAGTTCAAACAAGTGTTAAGAGCTGAACAGGTTGGGGATTTATTCACCCAATACGAGGCATTTGGTTTGACTCTTAAGGGCACTGCCTTGGCTTGGTTTCAACCATTGAGTAGTCGCAACTATCGCGATATAGGTCAACTGCTAGACGAATTCATTGTAGAATTTTCCAAGAGTGGTATCAGGCATAACACATCATCCTTGATCCACAGTTTCAAGCAGACACCCCAAGTAACAGTGCGACTAGCAGGTAGAAGGTTCAGACAGTACCTAGAAAGATGCCCTGCTCCCGAGTTACCCACACCAACCAAACAAGTGGCTTTGTTCTTAGATGGCTTACTGAGCACAAAGTTAAGATCATATGTATATTTGAAAGAGCCTAGATCCATAGAAGAGTGCGTGCGGACATGCATTGACATAGAAGATAACTTGGGTGAGGAGTTAGGATTATCCAAACTCTATAAGGATTCAGATAGTTCTACTAGTCATACTTCAAAAATCTCCACGGAAATAGAGGAGATAGCTGAGCAAGTTGCCAAGAAGCTGGGAGTCCAAAATAAACAAACACAGAGAGTCACTCCAGTGAATCGGTGTTATACTTGTGGGGGCGACCACATGGCTAATGTATGCCCAATGCAAAACCAAAACATTAGAGAAAGGAATGCTCCATATTGCACTATTGAGAGAAAATGCACAAACCACACGGCTCAAGATTGTCCCTACAATAGGCAGGCTGTTAGACAGAATTATCAGCAACCTTACCCACAAGGTAGGTATCAGAACCAATACCAACAACCATATTATAGACCACAACAGCAATATCAGGTACCATATAGGCCACAACCTGTCTTGGGAAACCAACCACCAGCTCCAGCCAACGTGATTCCAGTCAAATATGCTGTGGGAGAGGAAAATCCAAATAGAGCATTGGTGCCCCTAACCCCATTGATACCAGATAATGATTCTCATGCTCATAGTTCAGACTACTCCCATGAAGGTAGTCCACATGCGTATTACACAGAGTCACCTGAACATAGTGAGATTTACTCGTATCAATATGAGGCACCACTTATGGAGCAAAATTGGGAACCAGAATGCTCCAATGTCATGTACACAAATCCTAACCCTAGGCCCCAATTGAGACAAATGAGACCACAAGCCCCTAGAGGATCTTGTTTTAGATGTCAAGGTGATCATTTCATTCGGGACTGTCCCCACCCATCATCTCCGAGTCAAGGACAGGCTATCACAATACAGGCTTTTTGCCCTGATTGTGGCAAAGACCATCTCCCTAGAGATTGTCCAAGAAACCCCTCCAGTGCATCCAAGATTACACCCATTAATGTGGTAGGCTTAGTGGCGGATTCAAGTTCAAGTAGCAGTAATGTGGCACCTATACAGGCAGTTACTAGGGCACAAGCATTAAAACAAGATAAACCAGCAGAGCAATCGGAGTCGAGTGAATCAGGAGAGCCTAGTAAGAGGAAAACAAGAACATGGAAGGATACCAGAGAAAAGGCCAATCGTAAGTGGAATAAAAAGTTATCGGAACTAGAAGAAAGCTTGAAAGACGCAAAAACAAAAATAGAAGACATTGCATCTCAAAACCCCTCGCATGCCGAAACTCCATCCATTCCACCTCATCGCACCCCACCACCCATTGTAAATAGACCGCAACCAGGGTCTGTTCTTGCAGATCCAACCCCAGAAGGCTTGGACATGATGTTCAAGGCCTACCAGGCTCGACTTCAAGAAGGGCCTACAGCTGCAAACCTAGACAAGAGTTACCCTAGAGCGGACTTAGAGATTGAACGGATGAAAATGTGCATGAAAATGGTAGAACAAGCTCAAGCTATACTTGAGACTAGTCAAAAGTTCAATCAGACAAACTCTGTCAAAGGGGATTTGCATTTACAGGGCTTACTAGAACGATTAGAGCAGTTGGTAAACAAACCACAAGTTTCTTTACCTCCACAGGCTCAACCAGTTATTGAAAGAGGAAGCTCACCACCAATGGGAGCTTATGTTCCTAATTCCACGGATCCAGGAATACCTCCTTCAATTCAACAGTACTCTCAAGAATTCTTGCGGGAAATACAAGAAGAGAAATGGGCCAAGGAGAAGGGTAATTCCCCTCCTATTCCTGAGATTGATGATCTTCATGATCAATTTCCCCAAGACATTCCATCTATTTACGGAGATGAAGCAGAACAACAAGAAGACGAAAGGTTAGATTTTGAATCTAATACCTTAGAAGAACTGCCTCAATTTCGAGGCCCATGGGAATCTGAATCTCTCCAGATTAGAGCTCCCACAATACTAGTAAGAAATGAAGACTCAGTGGTTCCAAGGAACACGGATGTCGTGAAGAACACTAAGGTTCAGTGTCATCTCACTATAGAAGAGCTGCTCAAAGCAAAACCTGAGCTTTGGAATCATGTGAAGGATCAGGTTCCAGAACTTGATTCCAACATGCCAAAAGCAGGCTCCAAGCAAAGGGTACCAGAGATACCTCTAGACAAAATAGGGGACATGTGTGAGGGTGAAGAAGGTAATACTTATCTTCCAATCACCTACCAAGGCTACACAACCAAAGCAATCATAGATTCAGGTGCTGGTGTTGCTATTGCGACCACCTCCTTGTGGAAGCAATGGGGCAAGCCCACATTAAGACCAACTAGAATGAAGCTTCAAATGGCTGATGGTCATTTTGAAAGACCTCTAGGATTGCTAGAAGGGATCACTCTAACCACTTGTGGTGTAGAGTTTGAGCACACATTTGCTATATGTGACTTTGAGAAAAATAATGTCTATGAGATGATCCTAGGAAGACCCTTCCTACGACAATTGCAAATAGTACAGGATTGGGGAACTAACTCCTTGTACTTACAGCACTTAGGGGTCACCACCAAGGTCAATTTGAAGGAGTACACCTTCAGAGATGTACCACCCCTACAGTGGAATTCTATCCACAAAGCGAAAGAAGATTCCATCTCTGTGCATTCTGAAAGTTCACCTGATCCATCATGGCTGCATGAAGATACTCATTTGTGGATGTGCAAGGTCGCAAAGGAAGAGGAAAAACGTTTAAAGGCAAGAGAAGAAGGAACTTCGCTAGGAGATAGACCAGTTAGAGACCCAGCCTACACACCGATGATCTTTCCAGATGAGGAGTTTGAGCCTCATGGCTGGCCAGAAATCTTAGCCACCATGGACATTGCTGTCAATGAGGAACAGTGGACACCTCATTGTGATGAGGAGGGTTATGATATCTCAGTTTTCATGTGTCAACCCTTGCTAGAAGAATGTGACCCTAGTGATGTCATAGAAGAAGAAGAGAATGACGATGATCTGGAGTCTATTGTGATGGATAGTTGCTTTAACTCAGAGCAGCACTATCTAGAAGATATAGGAGTGTTCACCCAGAAAGAAGAAGAACCTCTCACAAGTATTAAAACAGTAAACTCAAAGGATGGAAGTGAGAGTAGTCAAAAGAAAAAGAAAAGAAAAGCAGTGAAACAAGAAGAGGAGGAATCATTGTTTGAAGTACCAGAAAACTTCAAGAAATATGAAGTTGACGACCGCAAAATTTTGGTACGAATGCCTAAGAGAGAGGCCATCATAGGAGAATCATATGATAATAAAGAAAAGACCAAGAAGATTGTAGTGAACATTGAAGAGAACGAAGAGAGATGCACATATATAGGAGATGACCTAAGTGCAAGAGAAGAAATGGAGCTCATAGATCTATTAAGGGAATATAGGGATGTGTTTGCATGGCACTATAGAGACTTGAAAGGGGTAGATCCAAGAATTTTCTCTCATACTATCCCCATGACTGCTGATGCTAAGCCCACCAAACAGAAGCCCTACACATATAATGATACCTATGCAGCCAAAATAAAAGAAGAAATTGATAGGTTGATTGAAGCTGGATTCATCTATGAGATTGAGCATACCGAATGGGTGTCCCCCATTGTTGTGGTACCCAAGAAGAACGGGAAGTTGCGAGTGTGTATTAACCTTAAAAAAGTTAATGCCGCTACGATTAGAGATAGTTATCCACTTCCAATCACAGAACACCTATTGGAGCGTGTTGCAGGCAAGGAAGTTTATAGCTTCCTTGATGGATTTTCAGGTTACAATGAAGTAGCCATTGCCCCAGAAGATCAACACAAAACAGCTTTTGCTACAGAGTGGGGAATCTTTGCATTTCGTGTGATGCCATTTGGGCTCACCAATGCACCTGCAACATTCCAAAGGCTCATGTGTCATGTCTTCAAAGAGTTCTTGCGAAAGAGCTTAGAAGTGTATGTGGATGATTTATGTGCTCATTCCCAAGAAAGAAGGTTTCACATCCCTGAGCTCAGACAAATCTTCAACAAGTGTAGAGAATATCGAGTGTGCCTGAACCCAGAAAAGTGTGTGTTTATGGTGCGTCAAGGTAAAATCTTAGGTCATATTGTTTCTAAGAATGGAATCTCAACAGATGAAGATAAGGTACGAGCCATAGCGGAGCTACCAAGGCCAAGGAATATTAAAGAGGTACAAGCCTTTATGGGCCATTGTGGATACTACCGTAGGTTTATCCACATGTACGCGATCATAGCTAGACCCCTTTATGCCTTGTTGTCTAATTTTGAGTGGAACGACGAATGCGAGAATTCTTTCAATGAACTGAAGAAACGTTTGTGCACGACACCAATACTCACCACTCCTGATTGGAATAAACCATTCCATGTCCATGTGGATGCATCCAATCATGCCATAGGATGTGTGCTAGCACAACCCACAAGTGAAGGAAACTTAGATTTGCCCATAGCATATGCTAGTAGACAGCTCACTGCAGCTGAACGGAACTATACCACAACTGAGCGAGAGGGCTTAGGCATGGTATATGCTGTGAAGAAGTTTAGACACTATTTATTGGCCAACAAGTTCAAGTTTTTCACTGATCATCAAGCTTTGTTATATTTGGTCAATAAACCTTGCAATACTGGACGCTTAGTAAGATGGTTCCTCTTACTAATGGAATATGACTTTGAAGTTGTTGTCAGGAAAGGTAGAACCCACCTTCGGGCAGATCACCTTTCTCGCATCACTTCAGGAGAGTCACCGCAAGGAGTGTCTGATGAATTACCCGATGCTTATCTGTTCAATTTAGAAGTTGTTCCTAAATGGGCAAATAAGTTGGTACCAGTCCTAACCTTTGGCCCTGCAAATAAGAATGTGAAAACATCACAAGAAGAAATTGTAAAATCACAAAAATATCACATATTAGCAGGAAGCATGTACAAACAAGATACTGAGGGTGTATTAGCTTGTTGTGTGGAGGATGATGAACATAGTAGTTGGTTGCAACAAGCCCATGAAGGAATGCTAGGAAATCACTATTCTAAACAACGAACATTGCAGAATCTAAAGCGTTTAGGAGTGTATTGGCCTAGCATGGACAAAGAAATACATGAGTGGATTAAGAATTGTCCAGGGGGCAGAGAGAGACCCCCAGTGGAGCATGTGACCCTTTATCAAGTGTCATTAATTCCAAATTGGAGTGCTCCATTGGTAGAGTTTATGAGATCGGGAAGATTACCCAAAGAGGCTAGTCTAGCAAGAAGACGAAGCATGGAGCAAGAGGCTCAAGGCTATGCCTTAGTAGGGGACAACCTATACCAAAGAGGCAAAGATGGTTACTTAAGACTATGCGTTCATGAATCAGACTATTTAAAGGTCTTAGAGACTGCACACAGCGGTGTTGCAGGTGGACATTTTGGTCCTGACCGAGTGATCAAGACCATTCTATTCTCAGGACTTTGGTGGCCCACTCGAATGTGACACATGCCAACGTGCACAATATCCAGTGAGAAAAGACGAGATGCCCTTGAGGCCAATGATGGGAGGACGTGCATTTTCGAAGTGGGGCATAGACTTCATAGGTCCTATTAACCCCCCAGCTAGAAACTCCCATGCAGATTACATCATTGTAGCCACAAATTACCTTACAAAGTGGGTAGAAGTCAAAGCCACAACAAAGAATGATGCCCAGACTACGGCTAAGTTCTTATTTGAGAATGTGTTCACGAGATATGGACTACCAATAGAGTTGGTGAGCGATAGAGGCACACACTTCTTGAATGAAGTCATTGAAAATCTTCTCCAAGAATTCTTGGTGATACATAAGAAATCCGCCCCCTATCACCCACAAGTCAACGGACAAGCCGAGAGTACCAATAATATCCTCTGTAACGTATTGACAAAACTGGTAAATAATAAACGCTCTCATTGGGACAAACAACTTCATCATGCTGTTTGGGCTTATCGAGTTGCCTACAAAACAGTACTCAACGCCACCCCATTTCAGATGGTCTTCGCACAGAACGCTGTGCTACCATTAGATTTCTTAATCCCTGCCTTAAAAGTAGCACAAGAGTATGAGTGGAATGGGCATGAATTGTCCTCTAGGATCTTTGATCTCGAACGCTTGGGTGAGACAAGGCTACGAGCGGCAGCAGGCATCTACGCTGCAAAGAAGAGGCAAAAGGCATACTTTGATGCACACATCAAGGATAAGGGATTGAAAGAGGGAGATCTAGTGTTGGTATACACACTAAAACATCATGCCCGTAAGTTGGAAAAAAGAGGATACGGACCCATGATCATTAATAGAATTTCCACTAGTGGTGCAGTTCAGTTGGCCACTCTAGAAGGAGATATCTTGCCAAACTATATTAGTGGCTGTAGAGTCAAGCTATATCAAGAACCTCTTACTGAGGATATGCTAATGAGACTCAACACTGCTAAGAAGCGAAAAGATGAAGAGTTAAGAGTGAGAGAAGAAGCACAGGTAGAGGCCAGAGAGCGTATTAGGCGAAATAAGTTAAGGCGATTAGGTCTAGAAGTCAACTCAAAAGCCCCAAAATATCACATGGATATATGTCAAAAGTCAGGCATAGCGACTTCTCAGGTCATTGACCGAAGACCCTTTGTGACCATAGAGATAGGACAAGGGAAGGGTGCAAGGATGGTGAAAGCATTGATTGACTCAGGTGCAGCAAGTAGTGCAGTTAGACTTTCCTACTGCCAAGACTTGGGGTTGAACATCAATCCCATAGAAGCTTATCTCATAGGATTGGGAGGTGTGGAAACCCCTTGTTTGGGCGAGGTGGAACTTCCCATCTACCTTCAAGATGTTCCAATGAAAGTCAAAGCGCTAGTATGTCAAGATGAGAACCTTACAGAACCACTTGTCTTGGGTCAAGATTGGATCTATGACCATGCAGTTAACTTAAACCTAAGAAGTCAAATTCTTCAAGTTTGGGTACATGAACAATGCATTACATTAGAATTAGAGAACTACATGCTCCTAAATCATGGCACCACACACTCTCTTAGTTCTTCCAAGACTAATCATATGAAAGAAGATGTTGTATGTGTCAAAAGCTCTATGATGCAGAAGGAGTCAATCGTGGAAGACCAGGTTCGAAGGCGGGTGGATCTTTCTTCTTCTCCAAAGAATCAAGTAGCCACAGTAGTGAGTCCACCACACAAGCAAACACAACCGTTCACGACAACTGCTACATCAAATAGAAAGACACCATTCGATAAAAAAGCAGTTTCGAGCATGAAGCAGATATGGGTACGCAAAGGAGAGCAACCACCAGCCTTGCCCCCACAAATCCCATCCATGCACACCAACCAGGCCAGAAGACGAAGGAAGCATCTCAGAAAAGCTCAATCACAAGGTATCCAACAAGTTTGGGTGCCTAAGAAGTTAGCTGCAGCTCAACAAGGGCAATTACAGATGTGGGTACCTAAGAAGCTCCTACATCCACAACAACCTTTGTTCTCCCACATGCAAAAGGTTTCAACAAAGAAGCCAAAAAGAGAAAAGGGTAAGAACCACGTACAGAGACCAAAGGAAGATCAAATCAGCTCTTCAACATTAGTAGGAGGACATGCAAAAAGGATATGGGTTTGGAAGCCAAAAGTGCAAGTAGCCTCCACCGAACCAAAGCGTCAACCACACTGGATACCACAGTTCAGAAAGCATCCAAAGAGAAAGATGCCTGAAGTGACCTCTACAGTGCCAAATGATGTTCTAAAATGGACTCCAATAAGGAGGATTACATCAGTTCGAGACTCAATGGATACCTCCACCAAGGTCGGCATCAACCTCCGCAAATAACATCGAAAGCCTCGAACGAGCAACAACCATGTGCTCCTTGCACAACCCTGTCTTTTGCACCATTCAGGTCATGCATTTCCAAAGTATGCATTAATATAGGGCCACATTACACGGCCGTGCATAGACACACTTGAGAATCCCATGCACAAGAGCACAGTGACATATGTGAAACATTTCTATTGATACTAACTTTTGTGTTCTTGTTTTGTGATATCCTTTTCCTCAAAAAAAAAAAAAAAAAAAAAGGGAGAAAGAAAAGTGGGAGAGAGCTTGTTCCCAGGTTTGGCTTATGAAACATGAATGAGTCATGCTTAGTTGAAGGTGGAACTGTTGATTACTAGGCATTTATCAATTTGGATAGAAGTGTGTCTCGGCCAGCAGTGAGATTATTGCTGCCTTATCTGGTAGATGACAAGCATTTGGCATGAACATGGCATCTACAACTATGATTTTCTCTTACCATGGTAGGAATGAAGAGCTTGAAGGTCCGCAACTTGAGTGATGCTTAACTACTTCATGTACCAGAGCATCCAAGGAGATATCTGCAAAAGGTAGTTCTAGAGGAGAAGACTCCTGCATATGGTGAGCTAAAGAGAATATGTGAAACTCAGCTTGGTGTAGTTACCCGATGTTGCTTGCCAAGGAATATAAAGAAATTCAATTCTCAGTATTTGACAAATGTTGCTTTGAAAAGAGGAGAGAGGATCCACCACTCAAAAGATCTCATCAGTGGACAAGCAACATGGACATTCATCAACAATGTTCCATCCCAAAGGCCGAGTGTACAACACGAAGAGACAAACATCCATCAACCTTCTCCATGGTAAGTATCTTTACTCTGGAAACACCATAACCATGATAGTTTAGGAAACCTCTTTGTCAGCATACCCTTGAGCACTTAGCTCAAGACCCGCAATTTTTGCACCATACTTCTTCCAATGCATTTTCCAAGTAAGCATGCGTAGGGCTACATTACAAGGCCGTGCACAAGGCACATACTTTTTTCAACCCAGGCACGAACACACTTACCCATCATTCATTATGGGTTATGAGTAGTTGGCATGACTGCTCTCAACATCATCTTTGGAAGAGCTAGCGGACGTCATGGGAACAACATCCATATCTCGGAAGCAAATTGAAGCCAGTAGTTGCTCCAAATCACTCTTGACAACCTCTTTTGAGCAACTTGCAGTTTTGAAAGCTCACAACGACACATTCTTGCTGGAATCCAAGGAACCAGCTCATACAACGGATGGACACCACCTCTCAAAGCACTACATAGAATAGCCCTTCCAACAAGGGTCTGTCAGGGACGACAGACTCGAGAGGGGGGGGAGTGTTGAAGCTCAAAGTCAAGGACAAAGCATGGAAGCACATCAAAAGGTGGACACACAAGGAAAGGGAGCAAGTAGGGAGCTCCAAGAAGTGTATGTCAAATTTTCAGAAGAATCCCCTACAAAAATAGTGATTTTCATCACTAAAAACCATTGTAAATACCATTATCTATTTTTAGTAACTCCATTTTGTTCAAGCCGAGGAGTCCTCGAGCTTGAGGAGTATTAGAAGTACCATCGTACCAATTTTCATAATTTTTAGACTTCGTTTGAGCCCTCAAATAAGCCCTGGAACCTAATTTTTAACTAGGCCGGACACTAGGTCTGGACAGGGCCAAAACTAGTCAAAAAACTATAAAAAGAGCTAGAGAGCTCATTTTTGGGGGTTAGCTTGTTAGAGAATAGAACTTTGGTAAGAGAACTCTTTTGCAATCTAAGCTTTCAATTGTTCCTCTCTTTGATCTTACTTTGTGCGCGTGTGTGTGTATGTGTGTGCATGTTTGTGTGCTTTCACTCACGCACTTGTGCCTTCACTTGCTCGTGGTCTTCATACCGGTCCTCACGTCTCCGCGGATTGACAAGTAAAGGAGGTGGTGCTTACACTTGAGCTACACCAAATTTTGGCGCCTGTGAAATGGGGTAATTCCTGTAGGGAGTTAGACTCGAAGTCTAACCTCTCTTGACTTTGTGCACTCTCCTACTCTCCATAAATGGAGGGAATATCTTGCGGAAATTGGTCATGTGCGTCATCTACCAGTTCAATGGGAGGATGGACTTCACTCTCTTTTGCCCATTTCTCTTCTTGAATCTCTGGTAGGAATTCTGGTGTGTACCTATTCATAGAAGAAGAGGTGTCTGGTTCAGTGGAATTGGGCACATAAGCTTCCTGTGGGGGGATGCTTCTTCTATTACTTGCCTCATTTCTTCCTTGGTTTTTTTCTTCCTTGGCAGATCTTGCAACTATGCTCTCTAACTTCTCTAATACCATCCAAGTGCAATTGTGTCTTAGCTGAGCCAGAGTAGTTGAAGAGGCGACTGTCTTCAAACACGGTCTGAGCCAATGCGACCATTTTCACGCAAATCTTGGTCCTTTCTATCTCTAGGTCAGCTCTAGGGTAGCACTTGTCATGATTCGTCACATTTGGCCCTTCTTGGATTCAGGCCTGATATGCTTTAAACATCATGTCTATGTCTTCAGGAGTGGGGTCAGCTAGCACTGATCCTACTCTAGGGGGTGGGTGGATGGTTTGATGTGGGTTGAAAGATGGTGGACTAGATGGTGATGGAGATGAAGGTGGTGGTGGTATGTGAAAGTTTGTTTGAGAGGTGAGTTCAACAATTTTGGCTTTTTTTTCTCTTATACTTTCTTCTAAGTCGCTCATCTTTTTGGACCATTGTCTTTTCATTCTCTCTCGGCTATCCCTCCAGGCCCTAGTCCTCTTCTTGTTTATGCCCTATCTCTCTGAGGGTAGGGTTGCTAACTGCTTGCTTATTGTATGGGCAGTCTTGTGCTGTGTGATTTGTGTATCTCCGTTCTATGGTGCAATATTGGCTACTAGGGTTCACTTGGGGTTGAGCCATGATGGGACATACATTCACCATATGGTCACCACCGCAAGTATAGCACCTCTTTACTGGGGCAAACCTTGAGATTTGTTTGCTAGTGACTCCTAATTTTTAAGCTACTTTCTCCGCAAGTTCCTCAATTGATGTGGATTGCAAGGAAGAGAGGCTAGAGGCACTATCAAAATATTTGTAGATTTTGGAAAGCTCTAACTCCTCCCCTAGGTTATCCTCGATGTCGATGCACATGCGTACACACTCTTCTATCGTCCTAGGGTCCTTCAAGTACACATATGACCTCAATTTGGTACTTAGCAATCCATCCAAGAATAAAGCCACTTGTTTGGCCGGTGTGGGTAACTCAGGAATAGGGCATCTCTCAAGATATTGCCTAAATCTTCTTCCTGCAAGTCTCACGGTCTCTTGAGGGGTTTGCTTGAAGTTATGTATCAATGAGGAAGTATTATGCCTTATGCCACTTTTAGAGAATTCAGTGATGAAAGCCTCTAAGAGTTGGTCTATACTCCTGAACTGTCTCTCATTCAACAGTTGAAACCACGTAAGGGCTGTGTTCCTAAGGGTTAGACCAAAGGCATTATACTGTGTGAATAGGTCCTCAACTTGTTCAGCTGTCAAGACTTGCCTAAACTCTGCCACATGATCATATGGGTCTCCTGTGCCATCGAAGTAATTCTTCATGGACTTAACCAGCTGTGTAGGTCTCAAGGTTCTGGTGTGTTCCCTAGGCCTTGGCAGAGGGAAATCATCAGCATTCCTTTGATTCCTTGGGGCTCTAACTCCCTCAGGTTCTGCTCTATTTGTTTCCATTCTCGTTCTTTCTCTTCCCACTGGGTTGGCAAAGCTTACCTCAGGTCTATCTCTATGTCTGTCTCTTTGAGTTCCATGAGCTTGGGAGGTTCCAGCTCCGGGGTGACCATAGGACACATTAGATCTTGGTTGGGGGAAAATAAATTCACCTTTCCAAGTGTAAGCATGCCTATCATTTTCTGTAACCACAAAGATCCTCTTTGAGGTGTGATCTAAGTAGGTCACTCTGCCTGAGCTATCAGGATCTTTGAACTCATATATCATGATTGTTCCTACCTCATTTGGCTTATTAGATTTATACCTCCAAAAGGCTTCATCAGTCTCTCGGTTTAGGAGCAGATCTATGCTCTTATTATCTTGGGGAATCCACTCTGGTGTGATAATCCTAGTGAGAACAGATTTGCCTCGGGGGGTTCTAGGTTCTACACCCATGTTTCCTTGCTCCAGGTCACCTAAGTCCGTTTCTGGGATCACATTCCTGAATTCATCTGTCCTATTTGGATGATTGGTGACTACATATATTGTTCCTTCCTTGTCTAGGTATGCTCCATTTTCAAACTTGACAGCTGGGTGCTCTAGTCCAATGGATTGGTCAGGGTTTTTAATCTGGACTACAGATCTTCCTAGGCCGTCCTCATAGATGCAAGCACCTAATCGGTTGGTCCTAAGGTATTCGAGTTGCGTCTTGTAAGGGCCTTCTACCCTATGTAAATATGGCACTCCTGAACTTCCTGTAGGTCTTTCCATACCGTGGGACATCTCTGACTCACTAGTCTCAGAGCTAGGGTAGTATGAATGATGGCTCAACTGCTAGGCCCAAGACCTAGAAGTATGATTGACACTAGCCTCTGAAGATCTAAGACTTTTTCTATCTCTCCCTAGGTGTCGCCCTGATCTAAGGTTCATAAGCCCAATTGAATAATCCCAACTTTTCCCAAGTACAATTTTTCGTTGCTGAGTTCTTTTTGTATTAGTCACTTGTTCTTTTTAATTTTCCTTAGGGTGTCACTTCTTGTCCAATTAGTCTTCGTCGCAAGGAACACTAAAGTTCTATCGTACTTTGAGTGTGGTCGCTCGATTTAAATTCTTTTCCCTTAAATTGTTTCGCAATTGTAATCTCCTAACACTTGCACTTGAGTGATTAAAGTTCTTGGACTTGGTCGTTCTTAACGTATCCCTAATTAATCAAAACCTCTATCCCTACTTAGCCTAAGCTAGGGATTGACAGAGGGTGTTGAGAATTTCCAACCTTGAGTTTCTTCCCTTGGTTGCCTTGTGTGCCCATGAAGCGTGCTCCCAAGCTTGCACTTACTCTTGCTTCGAGTACCCTTTGATGCTCTCAAGCACCTGAAAAAGTCCCAATGTTAGCTCAAGAGTTGAATTCGATTGACAGACAAATCACTTTCATGCATGTAATTCACTAACCAAATTGCCTTTTGCCTTTATGAGAAACAATCCCAAGGGACCCTCAGTTTTTCTTACCATGGGATATGATCAACTTCAAATTACCCTATCTAATAATCCTCTTCAGGGTTTTGGAGCTAAAACAGGATTTAAAACAGGTTAACAGGCAGACAGGACTTCTTGAAATGCTTTGGGTGTTGGCCTCACAATGCTCTACTAACCCTTAAAAGCTCCCCACAAATTGCCAAAAATTAGACCACTTTTTTTTCCCTAAAACATTGGCCGAAATTGCCCGTCAATCGCGATCCAAAGCTCTGTCAATCGCGATTGATATGTCAGTCACGATCGACATGTCGGTCGCGATTGACTGGTCCGTCGTGGGTGTCAGTCGTGATTGACAGGTCGATCGCGATTGATGGCTCGATCGCGATTGACACGTGTCACGCGTAGGTTCTGTCGGTCTTGGTCAGTCGGTCGTTGACTCTGTCGGTCACGATTGACGTGTCGATCGCGATTGACAAGTCGGTCGGCAAGTGTCCGTCGTGGTTTGTCGATCGCAATTGACAGGTCGATCGCGATTGACAGAAATCTGAGGAATTTTAAAATTTCAAACACACATTTAGGATGCCCTAGGCAAAACTTGCTATTTTTGGACATACACCTGCTGGAAAAAATGAACAATGCTCTCAACCTGGTAAGATTTAGACAAATTCCTTTTGGGCATAGCAAATAGACTTAGCAAGCTTCCCAATCCAAGTTAAAACACTTCAAATGGTGGACGGAGCACTGAGAACAAGATTTATCAATTTCTGGAACATGCCCACCATTCTCGGGGCTTTGTAGAGATAGACCAGTGCGTAGTAAAATGCAGATATCTCCAAAACTATACATTCAATGACCTTGAAAATTGATATACAGAAACTAGACAATAAGACCTATCCAACGCATATTAAATCACTGAACAAAAATTGGTAGAACTCGAGATATGACCTTCTGAAGGTACTGCTCTGAGTGAGTATAGCAGAGAACAAAACAGAGAAGTGAATCATGATAAATGTATAAATTCATATATGATTACAACCACATTGGCAATGAATCTTTGCACAATGGGAGTAGAATGATAGAGCTATGGAGTAAGCTCTTCAATCTCTACAAAATGACATGAAGTGGTCACGTACAAGGCTTGCTAATCGCCTCTTCCTTCTTGCTCCTTTTATAGCTATTCTTGGAGGGAGTTTTGAATTCGAATTCGAATGGCTCCACCTAAAAGTGATCCCCAAAGTTAGGAGATGTTCCCTCAGCTCAAAAATTCATGGGTTTTGGTAGTTAGAGCCACGAAATTGCTTTTACATCATGCATGAGGTAAGCCCTCCTTTTCCTTTTTCTTTTTCCAATTACAAGAGATAAAAATGAACTCTTTTACAAGAGGTGTTCACATGACTACTCATGTGACTTACAAATGAGGATGATATCAAATATATCAAGCATGTAGGCTTGGGTAAAATGCACCAACAACTCCCCCTCAAGCCTAACATGCTTGGCCTCCAAATAAGTCTTCAATTGTCCTTGATTTCCTGCAAGCCAATCATCAACTTGAATCTACTTAACTTTGTACCATCAAGAGCTTTAGTCAACATGTCTGCACATTGCATATCTGTAGAGACATAGGATATTTGAATATCTTTGCTCATTATCTTCTCCCTTACGTAATGGTAGTGGACTTCAATATGCTTGGTTCTAGCATGGTATACCGGATTAGCTGCTAGATGTAGTGAGCTTGTGTTGTCACCAAAAATATGAGGTGTTGAAGAATGAAGTCCAAGATCTGTGTACAAAGACTTTAACCACATGATTTCTTGAGTTGCATTAGCCAAACCTCTATATTCTGCTTCAGTAGAAGATAATACCATGGTTGGTTGCTTCTTCGATGACCAAGAAATGATTTTTGAACCTGCAAATGATATATACCCCGATATGCTTCTTCTATCATCTTTAGATCCGGCCCAATCTGCATCTGAGTAGACCTTTAGCTCAATATATGAAGTATATGAATAGAACAAACCTTCATTCATGGTCCCCTTTAGGTACTTGAGGACTCTCTTGGCCGCTTCCATATGTGGTCTTCTCGGCTTATGCATAAACTGACTCAATACGCTAACACTATAGCATATATCCACCCTTGTGAGTGTTGCATAGTTCAAACTTCCAAACAAGCTTTGATAGCTTGTGATGTCTTCAATTGGCTCTTCTTCATAAGCAGTAAGCTTATGATTTTGCTCCATAGGTGTACCTGCACACTTGGTATTTTCCATCTATAACTTGACGAGCATGTCATGGACATACTTCCTTTGTGTGATGTATATACCTGAATCTGTGTAGATCAACTCCAATCCAAGAAAATAAGTGAGTGGTCCGAGGTCACTTATTTTGAACTCCTCCTTCATTTGACTCTTTACCTGTTTGATTCCTTCAAGATCATTGCCTGTGATAATAATATCATCAACATACACACATAAATAGATCACTTCAGATCCATTCCTCTTTATGAACAAAGAGGTATCCGCCTTGCTAGCTTTGAATCCTTGGTCCTGCAAATAAGTCACCAATCTGAAATTCCAAGCTCTTGGAGCTTGCTTCAATCCATACAAAGCTTTCTTTAGTTTGCATACATAGTTAGGATGATGTGCATCCTCATATCCAGGAGGTTGTGCCATATACACTTCCTCAGAAATCCATCCATTCAAGAAAGCATTCTTTACATCAAGTTGATAAAGATTCCAATTTCTAGATGCAGCAAGACTAATGAGAACCCTAATTGTAGGCATTTTTGCAACAGGAGAGAAAATCTCCTCATAATCAATACCATGGGTTTGAGCAAACCCTTTAGCAACTAACCTTGCTTTGTGTCTATTTATACTTCCATCTGGATTCCTCTTGATTTTGTATATCCATCGAGATCCGATTATCTTCATAGATGGCTTGTTAGGTACAAGCTCCCAAGTGTCATTCTCCTTCAAGGCTTCCATTTCTTCATCCATTGCATATCTCCAAGCTTTCTTGATTTGTGCTTCTTCAAATGTGGTAGGTTCTTCATTGGTTGAATCCTTTGCAATGTAGATTGAGTGCTTGGTGACCAAAGAAGTATCCTAACCAAACCTCTCTGGTTTCTTCTTCTCCCTTGAAGACCTTCTAAGTGGTTGATGGGATCTCTCGGGTCCATATGTAGCATCGTGCATCTTTGCTTTTCCTTTGTTCTTCCATAGCTTTAGTCTTTCCAAGTCTTCTAGGTCAATCTCCGAATCACTTTCTTCAATCTGCTTTGGCTCCTTTGGTTGAAGTGATGGAAAACCTTCATCCAAGTCATAAGGCAGCTTCACTTTCCTGTCATCATCAAACCATGATTTGTTTTCATCGAAAATTACATCTCTACTCATAGAAAATCCTTTATTGGTTGGATTGTACAATCTATATCCTTTTTGGTTTTGATCATAACCAATGAATACACACTTCTCTGCCTTGGGATCCAATTTCCCTCTTACTTGAGAAAGAATGTGGGCATAGGCTAAGCATCCAAATATTTTGCAATGCTCCAGACTAGGTCTTCTTCCATTCCACACTTCATATGGAGTGGTTCCATCTAGTGACTTAGATGGAAGTCTATTTATGAGATATGTGGCTGTAGACACAGCCTCTGCCCATAGGTAGTTTGGCAATCCCTTTTCGTTGAGCATGGACCTTGCTGCTTCGACAATAGCTCTGTTCCTCCTCTCTGCTACACCATTGAGTTCGAGTGTATACCTTGTAGTGACTTCCCTTTTAATGCCTCTTTCATGCAAGAAGGCATCAAATTCAGAAGAGAAGTATTCTCCTCCACCATCTGATCTGAGTCGTTTCAAAGTCCTACCTATTTGGTTTTCAACAAGAGCAATATACTTCTTAAAGCAATTAAGCACTTCATCCTTGTGCTTCATGAAAAACAGAATGGTCCACCTGCTACAATCATCTATGAAAGACACATAATATCTTGAGCCTGATATAGATGGCTCCTTACTTGGACCCCACACATTCGTGTGCACTAGATCCAAAGGAGTTGACAAGCCTTGCCGAGTTGACAAGCTTCACACTTATAAATCATGTGTTGCCTTGTGATATTAGGCAAACCAAGTACACTTTGGTCCCTGCAAATCTGTTTGAGTGTCCTCTCACCAATGTGAGCAAACCTTTTGTGCTATATCTCCAACTCTGTTAGAGTTTGAGATCCATAGCTAAACAAAGCTATGTTCTTTGTATCTTCCACTTCAAAAGTGAAAAGCCTTCCTGTCTTTTCTCCTTTGGCAATCCTTCGAAAGCCTTGCCTTGGGTCTTCAACATATGCTCCAAATCGATTGAATCTAACCTGCAATCCTTTTTCAACAATCTGTCCAACACTTATTAAATTTTTGGTAATTGTAGGGACATACAAGACTTTGCTTAAGAGGTTCATATTCCCATCTGATGTCTTCACATTAGCTATCTTCTCCACTGAGTGCTTTGTGTCATCTCCTGTCTGCACTTCATGCTTGTTATGAGGATCTTCCAAATCAGAAAGTAAAGCCACATTTCCTGCTACATGGTTCGAGCATCCCGAATCAATGTAAAATATGTGATCATCATCCTTACCCTTCTTCGCTGATAGATTCATAATCAATAATGAATCTTCTTGACTTTGGTCCTCTGCATAGTTATTCTAATCTCTTCTTCCTCTATGGCTACTTTGATAGTTGTTGTAGTTGTTGTAATTGTTGTTGTAATAGTTGTTGTTGTTGTAGCCTCCATTGTATCTACCTGTATTTGATCCATAGCCACCTCTATTGAATCCTCTTCCTCTTGAGTTCCTTGGGTTCCTGAAACATTCTTCAGCAGTATGGTTAGATAAACCACATATGTTGCAACGTTGAGATGATTGGAATCTCCCCCTGCCTCTTCCTCTAGCTCTTCCTCTACCTGCAAAGTTTGCTTGGAAAGAGCTTCCTTCATCTTCATTCTTCCTATTCTTTGACTTGTCCTTGACCTTAGCTTTATCAGAATATAAGGCAGAAGTTTGATTACCTCTTGAGGACTCACCACCTTTGCTAATCTTTGCTTCATGAGTGAAGAGTTGGCCCATGAGTGTGTTGAGGTCGGGTACATGCATATCCATGTATAAATCCATGGCTGTTGTGAATGACTCCCACTTGTCGTCTGCTTTGATTCCATTCATGATTTGTCTTATGATTTGCTCCTCTTCAATTACCTCTCCAATGCTTCCAAGTTGGTTGGAAATCTCCTTCATCTTTGTGACATAATCAGTCACATTTTGCTTCAGGCTTTTCTTCATTGTTGTGAACTCCATCCACAATTGGTTCTTCCTTGCTCGAGTGTTGGAAGAGAAGAAAGAAGCAAGTGCATTCCAGGTCTCTCTTGATGTCTTGCATCCCTTGACATGAGGTAAAAGAAAATCAGAGATTGAGTTTAGAATATAGGACCTTGCAAGTGCATCCTTCGAACACCAATTCGAAAGTCCTTCCACTTCTTCATGTGATGGTTGCCCTTTGTTCCTCATGGTTGGCATTGCTTCATCTCCGGATATGAATCCATATAGATTCCTCCCTTGAAGGTAAGCCTCCATCCTTAGAGACCTTGCCGGGTAGTTTTTTCGATCCAATTTGTCGATTGTTGATGGAAATCCATCTCCTATGTTGCTTGACTATGCTCTGATACCACTGTGAAGAGAGATGGTGGATGCAATCCAAAGATGAGTAGGTGCTGCTACAACCAGCTTCACACCAGCCAACTGAGACTTCAGAGTCGATTAGTAGACCCTTTAAGCTTCCTAAATCCACCAAAATATCAGCCAAGTACTTTGGAACATGTATCCCAAAAGTTTAAGTCAAGACAGACTAGTTGCGAAATGACTAGCTCCCAAAACTTGCTATTTTTGGACATACACCTACTAGAAAAAATGAACAGTGCTCTCAACCTGGTAGGAATTAGAACAATTCCTTTTGGGCATAGCAAATAGACTTAGCAAGCTTCCCAATCCAAGTTAAAACACTTTAAATGATGGACTGAGCACTGAGAACAAGATTTATCAATTTCTGGAACATGCCCACCATTCTCGGGGCTCTGTAGAGATAGACCAGTGAGCAATAAAATGCAGATATCGAAAATTATAAATTCAATGACCTTGAAAATTGATATGCAGAAACTAGACAGTACGAGATATCAAACGCATGTTAAATCACTGAAAAACAATCAGTAGAACTCGAGATATGACCTTCTGAAGGTACTGCTCTGAGTGAGTATAGCAGAGAACAAAACAGAGAAGTGAATGATGATAAATGTATAAATTCATATATGATTACAACCACATTGGCAATGAATCTTTGCACAATGGGAGTAGAATGATAGAGCTATGGAGTAAGCTCTTCAATCTCTACAAAATGACATGAAGTGGTCACGTACAAGGCTTGCTAATTGCCTCTTCCTTCTTGCTCCTTTTATAGCTATTCTTGGAGGGAGTTTTGAATTCGAATTCGAATGGCTCCACCTAAAAGTGATCCCCAAAGTTAGCAGATATTTACTCAGCTCAAAAAGTCGTGGGTTTTGGTAGTTAGAGCCATGAAATTGCTTTTACATAGTGCATGAGGTAAGCCCTCCTTTTCCTTTTTCTTTTTTCAATTACAAGAGATAAAAATGAACTCTTTTACAAGAAGTGTTCACATGACTACTCATGTGACTTACAAATGAGGATGATATCAAATATATCAAGCATGTAGGCTTGGGTAAAATGCACCAACATTAATTGCCATAGGCTTGCCACTCTCTTTGGTGGTCTTAATTCCCTTTACATTTGGCTTGCCACTCTCTTTGGTGGTCTTACTTGCCTTTACATAGGCTTGCCATTCCTCTTGAATGGTCTTACTTGCCATAGGCTTGCCACTCCTCTTGGGTGGTCTTACTTGCCTTTACATATGGCTTTCCATTCCTCTTTGAATGGTCTTACTTGCCATAGGCTTGCCACTCTCTTTGGTGGTCTTACTTGCCTTTACATATGGCTTGCCACTCTCTTTTGGTGGTCTTACTAGCCTCATCCTTTGATAATACATTCACATGATTATGCTTGGAACTTACCACAACATAATGTGGATTTTTCAAAAACTTTACCTTAGCCCTTAGCATTGCAAAAGGTATTCTTTACCTCCTTCAACTTCAGCCATTTTGTCACACTTTGCATGAGTGACTCTTCCTTCTATCATGGCACTTGCTTGTGATTGAATCATGGGGAGTATCCTCAAGTCCTTGTTGAGTCTTCAACACTTTATGGCAGCCCTCCTTTGGAGTCTTCTACTCCTCCTTTGTTGGGAAGCTCAATCCGAGGCTTCACCCATGTCCACCTTCAGCTTGGGTTCCATCTTCAAGTCTTCAAACCTTTTAGCTTGGGCTTCTTCCTTCGCTTTGGCTCCAAGCTTTGCATCCTTCCTTCATCCAAGCTTTGCCAATCTTTTCTATGGCTTCTGAAAATGGGAGCATTGCATTAACTTGATGTATCTAAACTCAAGAATCAAATTCTTTTAGTTATCATAACATAAACATATATTTTTTCTTTTGCAAATCTACCTCAATGGGTTTTATCCACAACAAGATACATCCACAAATTTCATACATGGTAGCCTTGCATTTTACCAATCTTCATGGCATCCAAACACATTTACTTTCAGCTCATATATGGCTGAACATGCCCAACCTTTAGTGCTTCAATATAACACTAACAAGCACATATAATAATTCATGCAACGCATCAATCATTTGAGCATATATTCAGTTCACTTTGTGCCAATGCACATGGCTACATAAACCTGCAAAATTTCAGCTTGTATAGACTTTATAAAATAGTCTATTACTCATCAACACATCATCAACATGTGTATACATCATCCATGACCACATGTGCATATATTTATGCATATTATACATCAATCATCAACTCTAAATTCAACATATATACAGCCTACACATGGCTGTCCAATATTCTCATCATCGACTTCATAAGCATGCATACATAAGCATATCCAATGCATAAGCATAAAAAGCTATCATCAAGCTTACACATAAGCTTCAATACTCAGCCATGTACATAATCAAACCTTTCACTTCATTCAATTGAGTGCAATACCTCAAACATGCATACAATCTTCACATGCAACTATACATAGTTGATCATCCAAGATTCTTTGCTTAAATCTTCATCTCCTTCCATTGGTTGCTCATAAATCTTCAACAAAGTGATTACCATCACTTATAGCATGCCTCAATGAACAAACATCTTCAGTAGAGATTAGGACAAGAGAGTGTATCACTTCAAATAACACAAAGCAACAAATGTCTCTACATATAAGAAGCTTCATCTCCATAGCTTTCCAATGAGCATGATAGCTCCAAGCTTTCCTTTGCCATCTCTGCATCTTCTTCAAGATCTCTTTGTACATCCATGGGCTCCACTCCCAATGCTCTACAACCAAAGCTCTGATACCAAAATGTGGAGAAATTTCACTCCAATACACTTCAATACACGCAGCGGAAGTTAGAGAACCTCTTCTAGAATTTGCCCTATAAGACACATGCTTACTAAAACCTAATTCAATCACATGTCAGAGATTGAATGGCTCTGGACTTTTGTCTACACACAGTAGACTCTCTTAGCTTTCTAACAAGCTAAAGAACACTCCATTTGGAGTTCATTTGACTAGGCAACCGACTGTCCAACGATAGACTACCTATCATCTCAGGTTATGCAGAAAACTGAGGTTCACAAGAAATGTTCCCAATCACTACTGGAGAACGATATAATAGAGATATTTGAGATACAGAGAGAATGCAAGATAAGCTTTCCAACAAGATATCATACACATTAATTGGATAAGTACATAGAGAGATATCACCTTCGCAAGGTGGCTATGTATAGAAAAGGTATGCGGCTTGAATACCTTTGTGCCTTCTAGCATCCAAATGAGGTACCTTCTGATATCCATTGGTGAGAGAATGACCAGCATATGCTTCTAAACCATCTCCTTGGCATCTCCAGAAAGTTTCACGTTCAAATGAGCTCTTTATATAGAGCTATGGGGATAGGACTTTTCACCTACCCTTCATCTTCTCTCACCTATTGACCTTTCACTTCATGGCCTTTGTCTTTCCATTGCCTTGAATGACTTTTGGTGATTGATATCACTCTATATGGATAAGGTCACGACTTTTATGAGTATTCCTTATCTCTAAATATATTTTGGATTTTATCCAAGCCATAAATACAAATGCCCTTTTTAATTCAACACTCTACATTAAGGTTATGAGTGTGCCCTTTATATTTTTAGGGTCTTTCTTCATTTTGGGCTTACAACAATTACATAAATGATGAAGAGGTAATTAATGAGAGGTGAGTATGTGCCAAGCCTCACAATTGGAGCTTGGACAAGACCATATTTTTCAACACTTAAGACAGGTGCAGAATGTTTTTAAAAGATGCAGGGAGAATGTTTTTCTCATGTACATGTAGATGCTAGTGCATATGGAGTGGGTGCAGTTTTGGCTCAAGAGAATGAAGAATACAAACTTGACATACCTATTTAGTATCCTAGTCGAATTTTGACTCACGCTGAAAAAATTATAGCACAACAGAAAGGGGGGCCCTAGCAATGGTTGTCGTTGTACAAAGGTTTCACCATTATTTGCTAGGTGTGAAATTTGTTATCATCACTGATGATCAACCACTCAAGTATTTATTGAACAAGCCACAAGCAATCGAGAGGATATGGAGGTGGCTACTTTTGTTCCAAGAATTTGATTTTTCTGTAGTCCATAGACCAGGTAAAGAAAATGCTATGGCAGACTACCTATCTAGGATTAACTCTGTGGATCAAGCAATTGAAGTAAATGATGATTTTCCTGATGCTAATTTGTTCGATGTACAAGCACAAGGTTGGTATGATGACATCAAGAATTTTCTTAAAACTAGATTGTATCCAAAGAAGGCAAGTACTGTGCAAAGAAAGATGCTGCTCATCAAAAGCAGACCTTTTGACCTTTATTGAGGGAAAATTATATAGATAGGGCAAGGATAACAGGTTTAGAAAGTGCATGGAAGAAGAAGAAGTGAGGGAAATCCTTAAATTTGCACATGAAGGAGTAGGTGGTGGGCACCTTCCAGGACACATTATGAGCCAGAGAATTCTTGATGTTGGCTTATGGTGGCCTACTTTATTCAGAGATGCAGAGGAATGGGGAAGAGCATGTGATGTCTGTCAGAGGTGTGGACCCAAGCCAACAAAGCAGAGGCACAACCCCTTGGCTAGTTCCACTTCTTGGTAGCCATTTGAGAAGTGCGGGTTAGACTTTGTCGGGCCCATCTATCCTACATCGGTTCCAAAGAGAGAAAAGTGTCTATTGATCACCATTGACTATGCAACAAAGTGGGTTGAAGCTATTGCCTCCCCGAATTGCACCACACAAACACTTGCTGATTTCATTTATAGTTACATCATTTGCAAATTTGGATGTCCCCTTGAAATTTGTACAGACCAAGGTACTCATTTTGTGAACAAGGTCCTACATTAAATTTTTAACAAGTACAAAATTCTACATACGACCTCTTGTGCCTATTATTCAAGAGCTAATGGACATGCAGAATCCACCAATAAGGTATTAATTGCCATGTTAAGGAAGGAATGTTTGTTACATCCCACTTCATGGGGCATAGCTTATCAAGCTACCCTATGGGCGTACATATTAGCTTACAAAGAAGCTAGGAGATACTCTCCACTCCAATTGGTTTATGGGATATTGCCTATTGAACCCTTTGAATTTCTACATGGGTCACCAAAACTAGCATTCACGCAAGGAAAGAAAGATTGTAGTGTCTCTCAGAGGCTTGAAGCACTACATAAAGTGGAAGAGATACGTCTATATGCTACACAACAATTGCTAGAGACTCAAATGAAGAGGAAGGATGTGCATGATCAGAATCTGTGGAAGAATTACTTACAAACAAGCATGCTAGTTCTTCTCCATAGACCTCAAATCCACACACAAGTAAGAGGAAAATGGCTTCCACACTAGGAAGGACCTTATAGAATTAAGACGATGATGAATTGGGGCGTAGTGGATTTAGAGACCCTGAAAGGAGATGTACTACCATTGGTCAATATATCAAGGCTCAAGGCCTATCATCAACACAATTGAAGATTTCTAGATCCCCTCGAACTTGCAAAATTTATCCAGGTTGTACATAGCCTTCTCATATCATTTTTTGCTTAAGTTTTAGTAGTTTTTATCCATTTTCATGCTTGTTCCTTGAGTCTTTATGCAACTTAGAAGCCATTTCATAGCCCTTTGCATAAACAAAATTTTGGGAATTTTTTGGGAATTTTTAAAGCATTTTTAGATTTTTTTAGAAGATTTTTTTTAATCTTTTTTCAATGTCATTTTTCTTGATAAAGTGGAGGAAATGAGGAAGCTCTCTATAGTTTTGAGGGGGTTAAGTGGCCTAGATATTAATAGAACTTTTTGAGAATTTGCTCTGATGTTTTTGGATTTTTTTTTTTTGTATTTTACTTCAATTTTTTGATGGTCCTTATTTGCTCTGATACCAATTGTTGGGGATCTCACGACTCTGAGATCACTTCTTGATGGTTGTCGTGGCAAAGGCTTGAACCTTGTCAGGCTTGCGGAAATCGCCACGCCACCGAAAATATGCTAAGCTTTAGTGAAATTAGAACACCTCTATAATCAGCAGTAGCTTAGCAAAGATACTGTCACTCAACCGTATAAGACTACGTTTTGATTTGACTGAAAAATTCACTGGAACTTCACCGGACTGTCACTGGACTTATACCGAAATCATACCGGAATCAACTCTTATTCTGTTTGTAACTATTTCAAGTGAACATACAAGAAGTAAGGAAGTGATGCGTGAACTTCCTTCACTGAGTGAACACTTTCTGAAGTTTAAGAAAAAACTTCTCCGGTTCAGAATGTCTCTTTTCGGTTAGACTTTGTACTGTGTGTACATATCCATTTCACCGAAATCTTTGATAAACTGATAGTAGAGATGTCTAGCTATAAGATAAGCTAACTCTCATACAAAACCTTAATTTACTCTACGAGATATACTTTGTTGTTCTATCAGAAAACTCGTTTGATGAGAAAGTTGTAACTGACCGAAAATGCGTTTATTGAAATAACTGTAGTTGACCGAAACATTTGTTTACTGAGAAAGTACTGGGAGACATGTTTACTGAACGAACTATAACTGTTAACGAACTTTCTACCGTAACACGAAAAATACTCAGAGTTCTTCACATACGAACAGTGCGTGCAAACTTCCACATGAACATGTGTTTTCTATTAGAGAAGATGTGTACAAACTAAGCTTGGACTCTTCTTGCTCAAGCTATGGAAACTCTCCTACACTGAGTAGTTTCTTCCTACCATCTCTCTCAGATGAATATCTGGCATTTCAGGTTTCTGTTATTCATTTGTACATACGCAATCTCTGGCGTCTTCTAAACACACTCTCTTTCTCTTCATATCTCTCATCATTTTCTGACCTCTATATGTACTCTATTTAAACTGTGCGCTCTTCTCACACACGTTCTTGTTCGCACTCCCTCTCTATTATTCTTAGGCACGTTCTCTCTTTATATATAGTTTGATTCGGTGTAACGAACTCCATCAAACTCTAATTCTGGAGGATTCTATGCTGTACACAACGGTCGTGATTTTGCCCTTCATTAAGGCTTTTGATTTTCTGAATATTTGATTCCGCTTCTCTTTATCTTTCTTTTCTTTTATATCTGTCTGTATCTCAAATTTGTGAGTGATTCTTCAACAGCTCCCCCTCAATCACTAATTTAACTCTTCCTGTCCTTCATATATTTTTCTTTCTTTTATTCCTGCCATTTCTTTGAATCTGCTTGTCTTTGTTCCGTCCAAGCTCTTTGTCAAAATGTTTGCAATCTGATCTTTTGTCGGAGTGTATATTATTTCTATCTCCTTCTCTATTACCTTTTCCCTCAGGAAATGATACTGTATCTCTATGTGCTTTGTTCTTGCATGAAATACTGGGTTCGCTGTAAGATATAGCGAGCTCATATTGGCTCCATGTATGATAGGTATACCTTGATCAATACCCATGCTTTTGAGCAAGGTCTGCATCCATATCACTTCTTTAGCTGCTTCTACAAGTCCTTTATATTCGTCTTCTATTGACGATAAAGCTACTGTGTATTGCTTCTTCGAACACCAGCTCACTAGCTTATCTCCTAGGTATATCATATACCCATGTGTTGATCTTCTGTCATCTTGACTTCGTGCCCAGTCTGAGTCACTGTATGCTCTCAACTTTATATATGACGTAAAAGGATAATATAATCCTTCCTTTATAGTTCCTTTTATATATCTAAGAACTCTCTGTCCTGCAACCCAATGTTGATCTTTCGGACAATGCATAAACTATGAGAGAACTCCCACTGCATAGCTAAGATCCGGTCGTGTTAGTGTAGCGTAGATTAAGCTGAGTTTATGATTTACTTCAAGCGGTGTTGAAGCTTCTCTGCAATTCTCCATATTAAACTTCTTCAGTAAGTTTAGGAGATACCTTCCTTGCGTAACATATACTCCATGGTCTGTATATGTGATTTCCATTCCAAGAAAGTATGATAACTTTCCTAGATCACTGATCTGAAACTCTTTTTCGAGTAATCTCTTTACTTCTTTAATTCCTTCATCTGAGGTACCTGTGATTATAATGTTGTCTACATAAATGCAAATGTAGATCATACCTTCTTCTATTCTTTTGATGAGTAGACTTGCATCTGCTTTCGAACTTTGGTATCCAAGTTCATTGAGATACTTCACAAGTCTGTAATTCCAAGCTCTTGGAGCTTGCGTCAGTCCGTAAAGTGCTTTTCTTAATCTACAAACAAAATTTGGGTATCTGGAACTTACGAACCCTTCCGGTTGTTCCATATAGACTTCATCTGATATGTATCCATTGAGAAATGCGTTCTTTATATCTAGCTGACTTAGCTTCCATCCTTTTGATGCTGCTATAGCAATCACTGTCCTTATGGTTGACATCTTTGCCACCGGACTAAACCTCTCATCGTAATCTATGCCATGCATCTGAGCATAGCCCTTGATAACCAGTCTAGCTTTGTGTCTGGTTTTCCTTCCATCTGCAAGTTTCTTTATTTTGAAAACCCATTTATTCCTGATCACTTTCTTACCATTTGGTTTCGGAACAAGTTCCCATGTCTTGTTCTCTTCCAGTGCGCTGAACTCTTCCTTCATTGCTTCTTACCTTTAGCTCCATCATAGTTCTGAGGTTCTTAATCATCTTTGACCATATATGCATAATTCTTCTGAGTTATGTACGAGGTATCATAAGAATACCTTTCTGGTTGTTTCCTTACCCTGTTTGACCTTCTTGGTTCAAACTCTTCATAAGCGTCTGAATACACTTCTTCATCTTCGTTTCTCATACCTGATCCGATCCTGGACGTACTTGCCTGCATATGATCTTCATCTCTATTCACTTGCACAATTGATTTCCCTTTCTCTTTTCTTCTTACCTCTTCTTCAAATTCTTCTGTTGTCGGACTTTGATCTGCATACTAGCTTTTCTGTTCATCAAATGTAACATCTCTGGAGACAGTAAACTGTTTTGTTAGAGGACTCCATAACCTGTAACCCATCTGTTTTTCATCATATCCGACAAACACATATTTCTCTGCTTTTGGTTCAAGCTTATGTCTGAGTTGTGACGGTACATAAGCATAAGAAACTGATCCAAACACTTTGCAATGATCAAGTGTTGGCTTCTTTCCCCACCAGGCTTCATAAGGGGTCATTCCATCTAAAGCTGTACAGGGTAATCTGTTTACCAAGTATGTAGCTGTATTTACAACTTCAGCCCAAAGATAATTTGGACAATCCTTTTCCTTTAGCATAGCTCATGCAAACTCAACTAGAGTTCGATTCCTTCTTTTCAGCTACACCATTTTGTTGTGGTGTATACCTGCACGTTATTTCTCTCTTGATACTTGCATCCCAAAGATAATCATTGAACTCTCGGGAGAAATATTCTCCCCCTCCATCAGACCTCAGTCTCTTCAGCTTTCGACATGTGAGTCTTTCAGCGTATGCATGAAAATGCCTGAAAGCTCCAAACACTTCTAATTTCTCTTTCAAAACATAAAGAGTTATCCATCTTGTAGCATCATCTATGAATAAAACATAATACCTCGATCCGCTGATTGATCCTTCTTTTGTTGGACCCCATACATCTGTATGAATGAGTTCGAGTACTCCATCATGTTTGAATCCTTTCTTCTGGAAAGGTAACCTGTGGGCTTTTCCCATCTGACATGCTTCGCACTTATGAACCATATGTTGGTTCTGTACATTCGGTAATCCCAATACTGGCTGATTCGCAATCATAGCTTTAATCCCTTTTTCATTGAAATGACCTAATCTCTTATGCCAGAGATCAAGTTCTCTAATCACCTTTTCACCATGTGTGAACAACGCTTGACCGATGTTCCCTTGTACTCTTAAAGTAAAGAGTCTGCCTTCTTTCTTACCAGAGACAATCTGATTATATCCGTTCTCGGGATCTTCTACAAATACTCCTTCATTTGTAAATCTGACCTGAAAACCTTTCTCAACTATCTGTCCTACACTAATTAAATTTTTCGGTATTTTCGGAACATACAAAACATTGGTTAGAAAATCTGCTCCACTCTTACATTTCACTTTTCCAATTGAATGTACACTGTGTCTCGTATTGTCACCTGTTTGAACAGTATGAGTGGAACTACCTTTTTCCATCTCTGACATCAGTTCTATATTACCTGACAAATGATTAGAACATCTAGAGTCAATGTAAAATACCTTTAGGTCTTCGTTATCTGATGTGCTGATTGAGTTCATCATCAATGATGTATGACTTTCATTCTGCGTGTCATTTGCGTAGTTGTTGTAGGTGGTGTTGTAGGATTGATTCTGTCCCCAACTTCTTGCTCCACCTCTACCATAGCCTCCTCTTTGATTCTGTCTTCCTCTTTGAAAATTATTCTCATATCTTCCGCTTCTGCCTCTGCTATTACTATTCTGATTTTGATTTGATCCTTGTTGATTGTGCCAGCAATCATGAGCCAGATGATTACTTAGTCCATAGATCCAGCAAGCCTTCTTGTCGTTATTCTGACTACCTCTTCCTTTACCAAAACCTCTTGCTCTTCCTCTGTCGGTGCCTTTACCTCTTGCATAATAAGCCTGAGAGCTCGACTCTTCTTCATCTTTTGACTTACGTGTATCTTTCTTCTTGTTCTTCATGTACATTGCAGAACTTTGTCCTTTTTCTGCATCTCCTTTCAGGTCTTGCTCATATGTGAGCATCAAACCAACCAACTGATTTAAATCTGGTACAAAATGATTTAAAGATAGTTCAGTCGAAAGTACGAAAGGTTTCCACCTTTCATCTCCTCTCAAACCTGTTAGCAATTGCGCTATCAATCTGTGGTCTTCGACATCCTCATTTATGGATCCAAGACTATCTGCTAGATCCTTCATCTTAGTAACGTAGTCACTAATGCTTTGATTCGACTTCTTTCTGAACGTTGTGAATTCAGACCATAAGCTAGCCTTCCTAGCTTTCGTAGTATTTTGGAAATGATCTTCCAATGCACTCCATATGTCCTCCGCTTTCTCCAGACCTCTAATGTGCGGTAGTAGATGGTCTGTAACGGTATTATAAATGTAAGCTCTTGCCGTTGCATCTTTCTTCTGCCACAACTTCAAGGCTTCTAATTCTTCTTTTTTCGGTTGACTATCATCTTCAAAAGTCGGCTTCTTTTCTTCTCCGGTCAGATACATCATTAAGTCCTTACTCATAAGTAAGGCTTCCATGCGCATTACCCATGCGGGATAATTATCTCTGTCCAATTTGTCAATTTGGACATGATCTACCATGATCTTCTTATTTCTGTTACTTCCGGTGAACTTTTGAGAATCTTTCTACTCTTCAGAATCTTTCTCATTCTGGTTCCACTTGTTGTGGTTAACCGGCTCTGAACCCTCTTCTTAGAGATTAACCTACTCTGATTCCACCTGTGGTGGTTAGCCTTGGCTCTGATACCACTGATGGTCCTTATTTTCTCTGATACCAATTGTTGGGGATCTCACAACTCTGAGATCACTTCTTGATGGTCGTCGTGGCAAAGGCTTGAACCTTGTCAGGCCCGCGGAAATCACCGCGCCACCGAAAATGTGCTAAGCTATAGTGAAATTAGAACACCTCTATAATCAACAGTAGCTTAGCAAAGATACTATCACTCAACCGTATAAGACTGCATTTTGAATTGACTGAAAAATTCACTCAAACTTCACCGGACTATCACTGGACTTATACCGAAATCATATCGGAATCAACTCCTATTCTGTTTGTAACTATTTCAAGTGAACATACAAGAAGAAAGGAAGTGATGCGTGAACTTCCTTCACTGAGTGAACACTTTCTGAAGTTTAAGAAAAAAATTCTCCGGTTCAGAATGTCTCTTTTCGGTTAGACTTTGTACTGTGTGTACATATCCATTTCACCGAAATCTTTGATAAACTGATAGTAGAGATGTCTAGCTATAAGATAAGCTAACTCTCATACAAAACCTTAATTTACTCTGCGAGATATACTTTGTTGTTCTATCGGAAAACTCGTTTGATGAGAAAGCTGTAACTGACCGAAAATGCGTTTACTGAAATAACTGTAGTTGACCGAAACATTTGTTTACTGAGAAAGTACTGGGAGACACGTTTACTGAACGAACTATAACTGTTAATGAACTTAACTGTTAACGAACTTTCTACCGTAACACAAAAAATACTCAGAGTTCTTCACATACGAACAGTGCGCGCAAACTTCCACATGAACATGTGTTTTCTATTAGAGAAGATGTGTACAAACTAAGCTTGGCCTCTTCTTGCTCAAGCTATGGAAACTCTCTTACACTGAGTAGTTTCTTCCTACCATCTCTCTCAGATGAATACCTGACATTTTAGGTTTCTGTTATTCATCTGTACATACGCGATCTCTGGCGTCTTCTAAACACTCTCTCTGTCTCTTCATATCTCTCATCATTTTCTGACCTCTATATGTGCTCTATTTAAACTGCACGCTCTTCTCACGCACGTTCTTGTTCGCACTCCCTCTCTATTATTCTTATGCACGTTCTCTCTTTATATATAGTTTGATTTGGTGTAACGAACTCCATCAAACTCTTATTCTGGAGGATTCTGCGTTGTACATAATGGTCGTGATTTTGTCCCTTCATTAAGGCTTTTGATTTTTTGAATATTTGATTCCGCTTCTCTTTATCTTTCTTTTCTTTTATATCTGTCTGTATGTCAAATTCGTGAGTGATTCTTCAACATTTTTATCTCTTTTTGGGTACCTTTTCAAAAAAAAAGGAGTCCCTGGCGGCTAATTTTCCTTTTTTCAATTTCAAAAAAAAAGAAAAAAATAAAAAAAGAAAAAAACCTGCCCCCTACCTCCTCTCTCTCTCTCTCTGCCCCCCACCCAAGTGGACCCCTCCCCCCTTTGCCGGTTGTTTTCTTAATTATTGTTTTATTTTTATTTTATTTTATTTTATTATTTTCTTTAGTTATTCTTTCTTTCTTTATTTTCTTTTCTTTTCCAATTTTTCATTTTGCCCAATCCCACGAGCGTTCAAGAAAAATAAAATTAATATATATATATATATATATATATATATATATATATATATATATATATATATATATATATATATATATATATATATTATATATATATATATATATATATATATATATATATATATATATATATATATATATATATATATATATATATATATATATATATATATATATATATATATATATATATGTGTGTGTGTGTGTGTGTATGTATGTGATAATAATTCATTACAATAAAATATATATATATTTTTTATTTTCCTTGGTCTAATGTTTTTGGCTCTAGATTGCACCTCATATGGCCATTTTTTTCAAACTTGGGGTCATTTTCATGTCCTTTTGCAGCTTTGAACTCATTTTTGGACTTAGTATTTCCAAAATCCCATCTTTTCTGTGACTTTTGGTCAAAATCCACATGTTTTGAGCACATTTATCACATGTTTTTCATTACGCACATGCTCCACATGGTCTATTCTCACCATATTTTACCATATGTATCACATTTTCCCATATATACCCTTCCGAGATCTCCTATTTTATGATTTTGGCCCTATCCATACTCCTTGCCCTCCCTTTAGCCTTCTAACCAACCCCATCCTTAGCCCTCCATACCCTATCAATCTTAGCCCCCTATGCCCTCCCTTCCCTCTCCCGCCTACCCTCAATTCTCCATCATCTTCTCTTCAATGCACAATCCCCACTTTTGGCCTTTTCCTTTGATTCTTATGAAATTGGGTGTGTAGATCGATCTATGGTAGCCCTGATGATAATTTTTACAATACCATGTTGGAGATAGACCTCTGCGGAAGCAAGCAAACAGCACAAGGAAGAAGAAGAAGCTTGGAGCACAAACACACAATACTGAATGTATTAGTAGAGAATGTACAAAGATAAGTAGCCCATTAGGGCAATAGGCGTATATACAAGCCGGGGGAAAAAAACCTCCTAAAGAGGGAAACAAGTGCCTCGGTGGTCCTAGTGTGTTCACACACATCACTACCTAAATATATCAACAAATCCCCCCTGGGAGTGATGCAGTGAGAAAGGAGCTGGCACTCATGTATAAGGAAGTGCCAAGCTATGTCGAAATCACTCCACAAAAGCAAGTAAGCCCAAAGCTTTGTGGAAAGCTTCAAAATTCTCCCTATGCAGAGCCTTCGTGAAAAGGTCTGCAATGTTCTCCTGCGTGGGCACATATGCCAAGCTGATCTCACCAGCAGAGAACCTCTCCCTGACATAGTGATAATGCACCTTAATGTGCTTAGTGCGAGCATGGAACACAGGGTTCCTCGCAACTGCCAATGCACTCTAACTGTCAGTGAAGATGGTGGTGGCAGAAGACTAGCCAACACCCAAATCAGCCATAAGGCGTCTAAGCCACACACACTCAACAGTCGCTGTGAAAGCTGCCCTATACTCACCCTCATAACTAGAAGTGGCCACAGTAGGCTGCTTCTTGCTCAACCAAGATATACATGAGCTACCAAGCATGAAGCAAAAACCACTGGTGGACACACGAGTGTCATAGCAACAAGCCTAATCTGAGTCAGAAAAAGCATGCAAATCTGGCGGTAGTGATCCCCCCTTGGGATAAAACAACCCAAGTAGCCGAGTACCACTCAAGCAGCGAAAGATGCGCTTTACTGCCTTCCAATGTGTGACTCTTGGGAAATGCATAAACCTGCTCATCTGTGAGACAGCAAACTGAATATCTAGTCGAGTAATGCATAAGTAAATCAAGCATCCAACAGCCTGCTGTTAGAGAACAACATCAAATGCATCTCTAGCATCATGAAGACTCAATCGTAAACCTGTCTCCATAGGAGTGGCAATAGGCTTACAGTCTTCAAGGCCAAAACACTGCAATAATGTGTCAATATATTTTCGTTTGACACAAAGCCATTCCACCATCAACTTGCATAAACTGAATGCCCAAATAGTGATGCAAATGCCCCAAATCAGACATCTCAAATGAGGCATGCAAATCAGCCTTGAAATCAGCAATATGCTTCTCAATAGGACTAGTGAGCAGCATGTCATCAACATAGACAACAATGATCAGAAGCACATCATTAGCACGCATAACATATAAGGTGCTTTCAGTTGGACTGTTCACAAAACCATGTGCAACCAGATAGGCATGTATCTTCTCATACCAAGCACGTGGTGCTTGCTTTAAACCATATAATGCCTTCTTTAACCTGCACACCTGGTTTTCATGCCCTTTCTGCACAAAGCCACGGGGCTGAAAAACATACACTTCTTCATGCAAGTCACCATTCAGAAATGCTGTTTTAATGTCCAACTAATGTACATTCCAACCATGATGGGCTGCAAGTGCACAAATGCTCCGAACAGTAGTCATACGGCATGTAGGTGCAAAGGTCTCATCAAAATCAATGCCTCTTTCCTGTGCATAACCCTTTGCAACAAGCCTAGCCTTATACTTGTCAACTGTACCATCAAGTTTACGCTTCAGCTTGTATACCCACTTAGTGCCAATGGCCTTCTTGCCACGAGGCAAGTCACATAAAGACCATGTACCATTCTTCATTATAGCATCATATTTAGATTGCATGGCAGCCATCCAATTTTCTGAATTCTGTGCTTCATCAAAAGAAATAGGCTCATTCTCATCACAGAGTTGTTGAGATACAAGGAAGAAATACAAAGGAAAAATTTCAAAATATTCTTTAAGGAGTGCTAAGTTGGCAAAGTGGATAAGCCCACAGATTTCTGCAGGCGTAGCAAACTAGCAAAATTTAGATGACCAAAGCGTGCATGCCAAAGCTTTGCATCTGACATAGCCTGAGAATCATGAACTGCACATGCCGAATCATTCACAGATCTTTCATAGTCTATGAGCTTATACAGCCCACGACATAAAATGCCAGAAGCAATAATCACATCGCCATTTGAGAGATCATGGACTGTACACCTGTCATCAACGAATTTCACAACCAAGCCAATCTTGGCTAATGCAGAAACTGATAACAGGTTCTTTTTGATCCCTGGCACAAATAAAGCATCTGACAAAGTGAAAGAACTACCATCAGCAGTAGTCAGAATGATCTTACCAACTCCCATAACAGGATAAGAGGAGTTATTGGCGCATGTGACAGTATTCCCTGTAGGGGCAGGCTCGAGTGAAGAGAAGAAACTGCGCTGCGAGGTAATATGTTTGGTCGCCCCACTGTCAAAGTACCAAACATCTGAGTCTACTACAAACATGCACTGATCATGGGAAGATGGGTCAAAACTGCAGACCGTAGTAAACACCCATTCTTCTTCTTGCACAAGATTTGCAGACTCTGTTTTTGGTGTAGAGGCCTCTGCAACAACCATTCCAGCCTCTTTCTTCTTTGCCTCTTTAGCAACCATTTTTGGACAGTTCTTTATGATATGATCATTTCCTTTACAGTACTTGCAAAACAATTTCTACTTTTCTAATTTCTTCTCATCTTTATCCTGTTTCTTCGATTGTGCAGCATTTGCAGATTTCTGCTTACTAGTAGAAGAGCTCCATTTTCCTTTGCCCTTCTGACTAGCCAGGAAAGCTTGATCTGCAACACGCATAATGGACCTGTTCTGCCTGGACTGATCTTCCTGCAACAGAACAGAGACTAACTCCTCAAATGACAAGGCATTTGGATTGCCTTTCATCATCAACCGAAGAGTAGAAGCAAAACTCTGATATGAATCAGGAAGACCATTCAGAACGGTGTGCACAAGTGAGCTATCTGGTATAACCTCACCAGCAGAAATCAACTGTTCCTTCAAATCTTTGATCTTCGTTAGGAAACTGTCCATAGAATCACCTTCATTCATGTGCTCACTCTCCAACTGTTTTCGGAGGTAAGCAACACGAGCCTCATTCCTAGCCTGGTACAAAGTGGTAAGTGTATCCCAAGCATCCGTTGCTGTTCTGCAAGAGCGAATGTGAGGAATAATGGCACGTTTGATAGACAAAGCGATCAATGCATGTGCCTGGGCATCTCTGCCATCCCAGCGAATCTGCTCTGCAGTAGGTGCAACAGAAACAATAGCACAAAGAGGAATCTGCGAAATATCATCTTCGACACCATCTTCATCAGCTACAGCACTTGTATTTGCAGTACCTGTCGTTACAGGTGTAACAGGACGTCTTTCAACACCCTGCACAATGTTCCATAATCCTTTTGCAACTAGTACATGTCGCATCATATAAGCCCATAATGGGTAGTTGGTACCATCCAACTTATCCTCAATAGCGAACATACGGAATACATCACTGCTTTCAGCCATGGCCGGTGACTAAAATACCTTGATGCAAAAAATTGACTGTATCTCAAAAAGTTGAACGGAACTGCCCAGACGAGTTCTGCTAGACTTGTAGCAGACTTCGAGATGCTTAAACTGGCGAGCAGAAACTGGTATATACCTTTGGCACAAAAGGACAAAATAGCCTGCACAAGCGTTGCGATAGTGCGTTCGGAGGCGGAAACGAGCTCAGATCGCGATTTCGGCACCACAAAGCGAAGCCGTTTTGATCTCGGAAACACCCTGAGTATGCTCACCAAATTTTGTGCGAATTTGAGACTGCAGACGGAGGAGTGTCGACGGCGCCCTAGAAGAAGCGACAACCTGCTCTGATACCAATTGTTGGAGATAGACGTCTGCGGAAGCACGCGTACAGCACAAGGAAGAAGAAGAAGCTTGGAGCACAAACACACAATACTGAATGTATTACGAGAGAATGTACAAAGATAAGTAGCCCATTAGGGCAATAGGCGTATATACAAGCCGGGGGAAACAAACCTCCTAAAGAGGGAAAAAAGTGTCCCGGCGGTCCTAGTGTGTTCACACACATCACTACCTAAATATATCAACATACCACCTGTATCATGGAATCTTTAAACAATTCCAATACCAAAGGCTTATATTTCAAAGCTAATTTATATTTGAATGGGTATTCTTGATCCATCAAGTGCTCCCTATTCTAATTGGTGGCTCACTGTTCTGAAATATAATGGGGTATTTGCAGTTTATTCAGGATCTACAACTGGTTAATAAAGTGACTATTTGGAATATGGGGACTACACCAATTGTAGATGAATATGTGGAGGCTTTCTTAGGAAGATCAATTTACTCAATTGGAGACTTGCATTCTGGATATGACCAATTCAAGTTAGCTCTTGAGAGTCATGCTTTTACCATCATGAGGATGCCACTTGGACTTGTGTGCATGTGTACTTTGCCACATGGATCCACAAACTCAATGGCACATATCATGAATGGTATGCATAAGCTGCTTATGGATTTTATTCCACACCTAACCATGCCATTCATCGATGATGTTCAAATTAAGGGATGTGAAGAGAAGGATAAAGATGATGTTCCAATCGAGGGATGTCTAAAGTGAGTCCATTCTTAGTTGACAGAAGAGGTGCATTTGACACTATCTATAGAAAAATCAATATTTGGAATGCAAGAAGTGCTAATTGTAGGAAGTTTATGGAGTCCACAACAAAGAAAACCATGCCCAAAGAAAGTTGATCCTATTCAAATTATGAAATTAGTATGCTTCTCGATCACCGAGGTGAGGAGATTTCTTGGTGCATGCATTTTCTATGTGGCGTGGTTTCCACATTTCGCACGTGTAGCAGATCCACTCTATCGAATGCTACAAAAAGGGGAAAATATCTCAATGGAAAGAAAAGGGAAGTCTTAGAGGCTCGATTTCTTAGAAAGGCTGACCATATTGATGATAATCAAGTTACATTATTGTGGATACAAGTCCAATAGGTGTCATGGACACAGGAGATCTTTTGAACCTCATATTACATGTGACTTCTATATCTCATGGTTGGTTCAAAATTTGAGGAAATCAATGAGTCCATTGTGTTTCAAACGTGCCAAAACCCTAATATTGACTGTCTTCTTGCTTGATTCTTATATCTAGAGATCATGTTTCAAATTGATGACATCATCGATGACATCATCAATGAAATCATCAATTCATAACAGCCCTTGAACCACCCTTGGAAAACCTATATAAGGAGGGGTTGGCCACATTCATTCTCAGTCTTGCCAATACCAGTCTTGGGAGCTCAAGGAGTGATGACCGCCAAGTAAGTGCTCTCCAAGTTCCAGTTCTAGTCCTTGTCTTGTTCCTTGTTCTAGTCCTGTCTAGTCTAATTCTTGGACATCTAGCCTTGTCCTCTTGTAATCTCGATGTAAGTTTGGGTTTATTCGAACCTTGCTCCATGGCCAAGCATTCTCATGGTTTTCCCCAATCTTGGAGAAGAATATAGCAATACTTCAAGACTATGAGGGGTTTCTTCGAGAACTCACCACCACATTTGGAGATGCACACACAAGTCGAGTGGAAGAAACAAAAATTCATAACTTATATCAAGGTAGCCACCCTACCTCTACCTATGCATCAGAATTTAGGTACCTGATATGTGATCTCACTTGGCATGAAGATTATTTCATAATCCAATTTAGATGGGGTTTAAGAGATGATGTGAAGGACCTTCTACTCATGATGCCAGAGGTTAAGACATTGAATGAATACATCATGCAAGCTATACAATGCGAGACTTTATAAAAGGAAATAAAAAAAAAAAGTAGAACAAAGACCTTCACAATGCAAACACTTATAGCCCACTCCTAAAGATGAGTCTATGCCTGAACCTATCCAAATAGATGTAACTAGGTTCCAACCTCTAACACCACAAACAGAAATAGAGAAGGAGAGATAACAAGTTATACCTCTATTGTGGAAACCCTAGAAATATTGCACTTAATTGTCCCAATAAGAGAACAAATTCTAGAGTCACAACCACCCTTGTAGAGCAGGGAAACGAGGAAGTCTAGTTGTAAAAGAGACCATACAGTTGGACCATGATATATGAAAGGGTCTCAGAATTTCAACTACACCCATAGAAACATATCTTGCACCTGTCAAGTTAATCATGCCCAAAAAGACCCTTTCCCTTAAAGCCCTAGTAGATTCAAGAGCCTCCTCATGTTTCATCAATGATGGATTGGTTAAGAAACATGGAATTAAAGTAGTAGATGGACGACCTTTAGCATATGAGAATATAAGCATGGAAACCACACCATTAAGAGTACACCTTGGTGACCATGAATCCCACATATGTTTCAATGTAATATCAAGCCTAGTGCATCTAGTTATCATTGGAATGCCTTGGTTAAAGAAACATAATCTAGAAATTAATTTGGAAAAAAATAAATCACCCATCGAGATATCCAGAAGAACTCGACATATGTCGGAGCCAAAGCCTTCATACATGTAGTAAGGAAGGAATCGACATATATGATTTATGCCATACGAGTTCAAGAATCCAGGAAAGATGATCCATTATAGCTACCCAATCAGTACAAAGGCTTTGATGATGTTTTTGAAAAGATGAATGTAGATATCCTCCTAGAGCATAGACCTTATGATTGTGCCATAGAAATTCAAGAGGGAACACAACTACCCTTTGGACCAATCTACACACTATCCTCAAAGGAACTTACAAAACTACGCAAGAACATTGATCAAAATCTAGCAAAGGGGTTTATCAAACACTCAAAGTCTCTAGCAAGAGCTCCAATTTTATTTGTAAAGAAGAAGGATGGAACTCTCTAGATGTGTGTACACTATCATGGATTCAATAAAGTCACTATAAAGAACAAATACCCTCTAGCACTCATATCAGAGCCCTTGGAATGCCTTGAAAAGCAAATTTCTTCACAAAGATTGACCTTCGAGGAGCTTATAACCTTGTCAAGATCAAAGAAGGAGATGAATGGAAGACAACATTTCAAACAAGGTATGGCTGTTTTGAATTTGTGGTTATGCCATTCGGTCTCACAAATGCTCCAGCTGCCTGCCAACATATGATGAATGATATCTTTTGAGAATATTCAGATGATTTTGTTGTAATATACCTTGATGATATCTTGATATTCTTCAAAAATCTAGAGGATCATGAATGCCATGTAAAGATAGTCCTAGAGAAACTAAGAGAAAATGGATTATATGCAAAATTGGAAAAGTTATCTTTCCATTAGATAAAAGTGGAATTTTTAGGGTACATTGTATTAGATAAAAGGAATTTTTATGGACCCTAAGAAGATAGAGACAATCGTTGATTGGCAACTACCTTTGAGTGTTTGAGATGTACAATGTTTTTTAGGAGAGATTCCTCCAAAATAGTGACACCCCTTACCAAGCTTACAAGAAACACAAAATTCTCATGGAATGAAGATGCAGAGAAATATTTTCAGACCCTGAAATCATCATTCACTAGTGCTCCATATCTAGTTCACCCTGACTCTACCAAAACTTTTTTCTTTGAGACAGATGCATCAGACTTCACCTTGGGGACACTCCTATCAAAACATGGGCAATGATGGACACCTTTATCCAGTTGCATATCATTCAAGGAAATTCTCTCCTCCAGAGATTAACTATGAAATCCATGATGAAAGAGGGAGAGATTGATGGTTCGACATTGATAACATGTGTGGTGCAAGGGATAGTAACAACATGTTTGTTGAATCTACGTTTTTAGAGTACATGGACATGCTCTTCGAGTAAAATGGATTTGATGCATTTAAATGGACAACTAAATACCATGACAGAGAAGTATAGATTAGTGTCATTCCAATGTGTTGATCCTCAAGGTGAGCCATCAAATATTAAGTTTATCTTTCAAAGGGCTTGCCATGTAGGTCCACTAGTGATCACTCATATAAATTTTAACTTATTTCAATGCCTGCTTTAAGTATCAAATCAAGGAATTGTACTTGTGGCAAGATATAGTGACAAAATTACAATTTTGTAAGAGTGACAATAGTTAGTTTTGGGGAAAAGAGAGTAAAAACATGCAAAGACATTACTGATTGAAATGCCAAATATTGGGGCTTAGAAGATGGGGTTTATGAGGTATGTAAAACAGATCAATTCTATGCATGTATTTCTAATGACCAAATTGTAGGAGAGGGTGCCCTCAAAAGAATATTGAATGATATAATATGTCCATTCCAAAGCCATCTAGCTCGAACCATGATGTCATCTTCCATTTATCAAATCTCTATGAAGCTACTTGTTAGTAGGATTGAAGAAAAGGAAGAGTATCTATCGTCGACAATATAGAAGGTGATTGATCTATTAAGTGTCTCTATCACCAAAGCAATAGTAGCTAGTGCTTTTCATATAATCACATGTGATACTGAAGGCTTGATTCCAAGCAATCATCTGAGTGAACATAGAAATCGAAAGTTTTCAATTAAAAAACCAAAAGTTTTGCTTGAGGTTTCTAAAATGGATACATTCTTAAAGGTGGTATAGCACTAGATGGGAGTGATGGAGGAGGGCCTGTAAGAAAATAACATTACAGTGAAATAGACTTGTAGATAGAGTTGAGAGAAAAAAACACAGACAAAGATAGATGCAGACTAAGAGATAGAGAACTGAAATGATAAGATTGTCGAGCGTAATGCAGTTACAACGATGGTGTTGTCCACCCATGCACTCCGAATGTGGAGCTTAGATGGCGATCTAGAAAGACTCTAGATGAAGGGCTTACTAGTGTGCAATGCTATGTAAAGCTCAACCTAGGCCATGCTTATATAGCTTTTACAATGGGAGTTGGTATAGATAAATGCAATCGGGAGATACTCAATAGTCAGCAAAATATACAATTTGACAATATCTCCACGACTAGAAGTCCTATCGTCTCGGCCCTACAGGCTGAGGGGATAGGCCCCGCGGACCTCGTAGAAGGGGGCAAGCCCCCCTCTGCACCCCCTCCATTAAGGTTCTATGGGGAAACTGCACGATGCCATAGGCACTATACTTTCTCCTTGAATGGCAACCCAATGGCCCAATGGCTACACTCACATAGATAATCTATAACCATCAACGATAACACATAGATCTCATCTAACTTGGAAGTTAGGGTTCCATAAATGTCCTGGCTCTCACAATGGCTTCTCCTCATAATGGGGGCCTTACAACTTAGAGCACCATGGATCATTTGTGGTCACTTGAGGGTGGATTATTGAGCATATCTAACAGGGGCCAATAGGGGAGAGCTCAAGGGTACCACAAGAAGGAGATAGAAGATAGAGAAGCTATTCTCATTTGAAGGAGCATGCAAATACACTTGTTTTGCCAACTTTTTGTTGAATTCTAATTTTATAGCCAAGTATACTTGAATACTTAGCTTCTTAATTATCTTTGCCTCACCATGAAGGGCAAGAATTTCAAAAAGCATTCAATGTTTCACATCTTATGAACATTCTTTGTTTCAACAATGTATGCACAAACACGTGCATTAATGCAATAGCCATACATACACATACATTTCAATTTCCAAAATAGCCACACTCATTCAAATGCACATGCTACATGCCTACACATACATACTTACATACATGTACACATATTTTACACACGTAATATAAACAATCACACATACGCATATGCATACCATAAACCACACATGCACACATACGGAAAACCATACACATATGCATGGGCTTTCACACACATGTATGCATTTTTCTAAGTACTTAATTGATGATGCACCATATTGTGCTCTACTTCTCACGATCTCCATGATGATATCCTCAGAATAGAAAGCTGAGCTCTAGGCACCACACTACTCCACACGAAGCTTGCAAAATACGTAGAAAACACAGTACATAGGAAGCATGGATAGAAACTTCTTAGGTGTTACAAATGCAATCGAGCATACAGTTTGTGGCTAACCAGACCACTATATGTTTGATTAAAGAACATATACAAAAGTGTCCAATGGCCATTTGGCCTTTCACATGGACACTAATGATAACAATCTTCCACTAAAGCACAATATGGCCAAAGTAACTATGGGAGAAAATGAAGAATGATAAAGAATACCTGAGTGTAAGTATACAAACTATACCTCCTACCTGATGGGCATGCTACACAGTATACAAGTGACTATGTGAGATCGATCATGAATCAAGTAATCCCCATCAAGTGACAACAGTGTTGAAAGCTATCCTATGGTAGAGCTTTAGTCAAAGCATCTACAACATTATCTTGAGTATGAACCTTATGAAGAATAATGCACTCAAGCGCAAGTGTTGAAAGTTTTTCAAGCTCAAGAGTGTGGGAACATGCCCCAAATTGAACCTTCCACATCATCCACAATCAAAGGAGGCTGCTTTCCACGAGTTCAAGGCATCCAATTATGCCCATAATGGAAAGAAGTTGACTAGAGAAGATTTAGCTCACCTCTTGATGTGATTGGACCTCATTTTTGACATGTATATGCTTTTGATTGGTGAAAGAGGTTAGTATGTGGTCTTTAAAACCTCTAATGAGTTGTATTATGACTTAGAGTCGTGGAAATAGGTGCCCAAGCTGCCCTCTTGCTTAAGCACACCCCCTAGTAGCTGTTCTCTGCATATTTTGCAGAAATTTCACTTTTACACACTCTATCTATCTAGATGTTTTTGGCAGACCCCCCGGTCTTGTAATTGTTGTTTCTCCTTCATCCGGAATCCATATGCAATGTTTTTTGTCTTATTGGAAAGCTTATAAGTTCTACTTTGTCTAGTATAAGTCTCCGATTCAGTGCCTGCACATCTGCAGAGAAATGTCTAGAACAGTGTCATACTAGTTAGCTCATACTCTGTGAAGAGATCAAGTTATTTGTTTTGTTGCAGCTGGTTGAGGCATCATCCAGTGTCCACATGGAGTGATTTTACTCTCATTTGAAATCTATTAGAGTCTAGTTTAAGCCTCCAAACTTTCATTATCAGTCTCTGCATATACTCAGAGAAACTCAAAAAATACAAAGCCTATGTCTGAAAAATATCAGGATCCTAGGAGGGTTCATTTGCTTTTGTTGTGCACATAGGAGTGTTTATCCTCCAACAGTGGTATCAGAGCTATGAGTGGAGTATCAAAGAGAGAAGAAGGAGCTACTGAAGTTAAGTAAAGACTTCATCAAAGTTTGAAGGAAGGAAGCAAAGAATAGGCATGTCAACAACAAGGGGAAGCAAATACATCATCAAATCAAAGACGAAGCTTCATCAAGAGGAGTAGCTATATTTTTTGAGGTAAAAGCCATCTTTTTCAACTTCATTAAATCAAGGGGAAGGTTCAAGAGAGCTAGGAGGCACCATGGCTGATCTCAATGCTCAGATTGAGAAGCTCGAAAAAGGAAAGTACCAACCATGGCGATTTAGAATAAGCAATTTTTTGATGGGGAAAGGTTTGTGGGGACTTGTGAGTGGTGGAGAGCCAAAACCCTATATAGATGAGGTAAATCCAACCAATGACTAGAGAAGAGCAGTAAGAGAGTGGGATGAAAGGGACAAAAGGGTCATTTTCATTTTATCTCAGCATATTAGCAACTCTATGGTAGGGCATATTCAAGATTTGGATACATGGAAGAAGGTGTGGGAGTGCTTGGAGAGATTGTACTCAACCTCCACAAAAGCTAGAAAAATTCAGCTCAAGAATGAGCTAAATAATCTTAGGAAAAGCCCCTCTCAAGGTGCTAATGATTACATATTAAAGGTTAAAGAGCTTGCAGATGCACTAGGGTCAATCGGTTGTGCCCTAGATGATGATGATCTTGTCGCCCACACCCTAAATGATCATAGGGATGATGAAAAATGGAGGGCTTTCACAACTTCAGTGTATGTAAGGGACTCTCTTCCTAATTTTGATCAACTAATCACTCTCATGGTGACAGAGGAGATGAACCTTGGTGGTCATAATGCCAAGGATAGCCAAGGGCAATTATTGTATGCAGGTAGAGAAAAAAGAGGAAGACACAACGGAGGTGCTACAAGAGGAAGAGGAAGATATCAAAGCAACCAAGGAGGTCAAGGACAACAAAAAAATGCAGGTCAAAGAGGTGGAAGAGCCACAAACAGAGGAAGAGGTGCAAGATTTGGTGGAAGAGGACAACCCACTTCAAATGGATGCTTTGTATGCGGTAAGCCCGGTCATTTTGCAAATGAATGCTATCATAGAGCTCAAAGACAAGGGAATCAAAGCAACAACAACAATTAGAGAGGGCAAGGTAATTATGCAAACACATCATTCAGCCAAGGGAATGATTATTTACTTGCCATGAGGTATGGTGAAGATACAACTCAAGCTAGTGAAGATGTATGGTATGTAGACAGTGGATGTAGCAATCATATGTCATGTCGAAAGGATCTTTTTGGTAATTTGTAGGTCCCAAAGCATCAAGGGCATGTGGAAACAGGTGATAACTCAGAGCATACCATTCAACATGTGGGAGATATCAGTTTGGAAGGAAATCAAAGAGCAAAGTGCCTATCAGAGGTATTACATGTCCCTACTATTACCAAAAACTTGATTTCGGTAGGCCAAATGGTAGAAAAAGGCTATCAAGTTAGGTTCAATGAAAGAGGATGTTTTGTTGAGGATCCAAGGGCAGGTTTAAAGCTCATTGCAAAAGGAAAGAAACAAGGGAGAATGTTCACAATGGACATGAATCAGCCAGACCATTCAATGTATGTCACATATGGAGACAAGAGGATAGCAGATTTGCATCTATGGCATAAACGAATAGGTCACATCAACCTACAAAAGCTCAAGGACATGCAAAGGAGGAGCTTGGTCAGAGGCCTACCAAATTTTACATCTAAAATGTTGCATGAAATTTGTGTAGCTTGCCAACAAGGAAAACAATCAAGGCTGCCCTTCAAGAAGAGTACATATGTAAGTGCAAATGTTTTAGACCTCATTCACACGGATGTTTGGGGCCCAACAAGAGAAGCATACCTTGCTGGAAATAGGTATTTTGTAACCTTCATTGATGACTTTTCAAGGAAAGTGTGGTTGTATTGCATTAGAAACAAATCAGATGTGTTCCACTACTTCAAGAAATTCAAAGCACAAGTGGAGAAGGAATCTGGCAAGTTTATCAAAACTTTGAGATCCGATGGAGGGGGAGAGTACTTCTCCCATGAATTTTCTGAATTTTTGCAGGTCAATGGCATCAAAAGACAATTTACATGCAGGTATACCCCTCAACAAAATGGGGTAGCAGAGAGAAAGAACAGACACATAGCAGAAGTAGCAAGGTGTATGCTCAACGAAATGAATATGCCGCATTGTTGTTGGGGAGAGGCTACATATACAGCCACATATATCATGAATAGATGTCCTACATCAGGTATACATCATCTAACCCCTGAGGAAGCATGGCGTGAGAAAACCTTGCATTTCACATCTTAGAATCTTTGGTTGTATATGCTATGTACATGTACCTCAAGAGTTGAGGTCAAAGTTAGATGCCAAATCTGAAAGGTGTATTTTTTTGGGATATTCTATGGAAAAAAAGGGGTATAAATGCTACCAAGGAGCTGAAGGTAAGTAGGGATGTTTTCTTTGATGAATTGAAGCCTTGGTATGCATGCACAAGTCCATTGCAGGTTGAAGACATAGGTGAGACAGATTTGAAGAATGATGATAGAGTTCAAGAAAGCATGGATTTAAGTGGTCCAAGCAACTCATGCAAAACAAGGGAACCCTCACCATGGAGTGGAAGGCTTAGGGAAAGAGAGAACAGCTCTGAAGAAAGAAAAGTCAAAGGCAAAGAGAAGATTTTAGTTGAAGAAGGAAGCTATGTGGACGAGAGCATGTTGGAAGATGAAGAGATAGAAGAAATTCAAAGTCCAGGAGTGGCGAAACAAAGAAAGAAGATGGCAACCACACCTAAAGGAAGTGAAAGAAGGTCTTCAAGAGTAAGATATCCAGTACAAAGGTTAACATATGATAATTTCATTGCAAAGCATTATGCATACATGACTTAGGTAATCAAGGAAAAAGAACCAACTAGTTATGAAGAAGCTAAGGATTGCAAGGAATGGCAAGAGGCAATGAAGGAAGAGCTCAAAGAACTTGATGAGAACCATACTTGGATGGTTCTCATCTGAATTAAAAGAAATTCAGATGGTTCCATTGCTAGGTACAAAGCAAGGTTGGTGGCGAAAGGCTTCTCCCAAAGCTATGGGATAGATTATGATGAAACTTTCAGCCCCGTAGCCAAGATGCCAACAATTAGGACTTTGATTGCAGTGGCCATATCAAGGAAATGGAGCTTATATCAGTTGGATGTGAAGAATGCCTTCCTCAACGGAGAGCTTGAAGAAGTAGTCTACATGAGCCAACCTCAAGGATTTGCTAGTATGAGGTACCCAAATCATGTTTGCAAGCTAAGGAAAGCATTATATGGACTAAAGCAAGCCCCAAGGGCCTTGAATCAGAGGTTAGTGGATTATTTATCAAGTTGTGGATACAAAGAAAGTGTTGCAGATCCATCACTTTACATGAAGAAGCAAGGAGACAAGACGGTATAGATATGCATCTATGTGGACAATTTGATCATCACAGGAAGTGATATTGCAGGTATTAGAGATATCAAATCAAAGCTAGGAAAGGATTTCAAGATATCTGATCTTGGAACACTAAAATACTTCTTGGGAATAGAGGTAATCTATGCACACAATGGCGTCTTCTTGATTCAAAGAAAATACTTGTTGGATGTGCTATACAGGTTTGGTATGAGTGGTTGTAAGCCACTTTCTCAGCCCATGGAGCCCAATACAAAGTTGGTTGCAGGTCAAGGAGAGGCTATACAAGATATTACACTATATAGAAGCATAATTGGTTCATTAATTTATGCTACATTCACTAGACCTGATCTTGCATATGTAGTAGGTGTTCTCTCTCAATTTTTGCATGCACCTACTCATGATCATCTCATGGCGGCAAGAAAGGTGCTTCGTTACATCAAGCACACCATCAACCAAGGTCTATTTTACTCATATGATGCTGATCTAAGTGTTAAAGGATATAGTGATGCTCATTGGGCAGGTAGCAAGGATGATCGAAGGAGTACATTAGGTTATGTTTTTATGATAGGTACAAAAGTGATCTCTTGGAGCTCTAAGAAGCAACCCACTATTGCTCTTTCATCCACAGAGGCTGAGTACAGAGGTTTAGCATTGGCTACATGTGAGCTATTATGGCTTAAGAAGCTACTTAAGGACTTGGAAGTAGAAGTGGAGGAGTTTCCTCTTTATGGAGACAACATTTCAAGCATCTATCTAGCTAACAATCCCATGTTTCATGCAAGGAGCAAGCACATAGAGGTTCATTACCACTTCGTTAGAGAAAAGGTGATGGCAAAAGAGCTAGATATAAGGTATGTGAACACTAAAATGCAGGTTGCAGACATGATGACAAAGTTTCTTGAAGTTACAAAGCTTGGAGGATTCAAGGAAGCAATCAACATAAGAGACATAGGCTGAAGCAACGAAGGAAAAGACTTGAGCTTGAGGGGCAGTGTTGAAAGTTTTTCAAGCTCAAGAGTGTGGGAACATGCCCCAAATTGAACCTTCCACATCATCCAAAATCAAATGAGGCTGATTTCCATGACTTGGAGGCATCCAATTATGCCCATAATGGAAAGAAGTTGATTAGAGAACATTTAGCTCACCTCTTGATGTTACTGGACCTCACTTTTGACATGTATATGTTTTTGATTGGTTAAAGAGTTTAATATGTGGTCTTCAAAACCTCTAATGAGTTGTATTATGACTTAGAGTCGTGGAAATATGTGCCCAAGCTGCCCCCTTGCTTAAACACACCCCCTACTAGCTGTTCTCTGCATATTTTGCAGAAATTTCACTTTTACACACTCTATCTATCTAGATGTTTTTGGCAGACCCCCCGGTCTTGTAATTGTTTTTTCTCCTTCATCCGGAATCCATTTGCAATGCTTTTTGTCTTATTGGAAAGCTTATAAGTTCTACTTTGTCTGGTATAAGTCTCGGGTTCAGTGCCTGCACATGTGCAGAGAAATGTCCAGAACAGTGTCAGACTAGTTAGCTCATACTCTGTGAAGAGATGAAGTTATCTGTTTTGTTGCAGCTGGTTGAGGCATAGTCCAGTGCCCAAATGGAGTGATTTTACTCTCATTTGAAAGATATTAGAGTCTATTTTAAGCCTGCAAAATTTCATTATCAGTCTCTGCATATACTCAGAGAAAATAAAAAAATACAGAGCCTGTGTCTGAAAAATTTCATGATCCTAGGAGGGTTCATTTGCTTTTGTTGTGCACATAGGAGTGTTTATCCTCCAACACTAAGCAATCTCTAATGCAGTGTGATACCTCACCTCAATGTGCATGGTATTTGCATGATAGACCAGATTCTTAGCCAAAGCAATGGCACTCTGACTATCACTGAGCAAACAAGGTACATGTTGAGGTAGACCCATATCACAAGCAAGACGAGAAAGCCATAATGCCTCCTTACATGCATCACTTGCTACAAGATACTCTGCTTCTATGTTGGAAACAACTGTACATTCTTGAAGAAGAGATCTCCAAGAGAAAGCACCCCTAGCAAAATGAAAAATGTACCCTGATGTAGACTTGTATTATCTACATAACTAGCATAATTAGAATCCATGTAGCCAATAGTGGATGCTTTTCCTCTACCTAAGCATAGACACTTTTGCTTAGTGCGAGTCAGATATCTCAAAATCATCTTGAATGCTTCCCAATGTTGCTTGTTAGGATTAGACATATATCTGCTCACAACTCCCATTTCAAATGCAATTTTTGGTTTCGTAGCTACCATAGCATACATGAGACTACCAATAACAGACTGATAAGGAATTTTGTTCATGAATTCCTTTTCCTCATCTGATCTGAAGCGATCATCCTTGCGCAATTTAACATATGTGGGTAAAGGTGTGCACAATGCCTTTCCACCCGGCATATTGAACCTATGAAGTACTTTGGATATGTACTCACTTTGAGACAAGTATATGCATCTTTTACTCCTATCATGAGTAATACGCATGCCAAGAATATGTTTGGCATCCCCCAAATACTTCATATCGAATATCTAACTCAACTTCTTTTTGAGAATTAACAAGTCATAAGAGGACTTCCTAGCAATCAACATATCATCGACATAAAGTATCAAGCATATCAAGCTGCCATTTGAGCATCTCTTTGTGTAGAGACACTGATCCCCATTGCTTTGAGAATAGCCTTGGGGCTTCATAAAAGCATCAAACTTTCTTTGCCAAGAACTACATAACCCTCTCATTGTTCCATAATTATAGATCTCATCTATAAGATCTCCATTGAAGAAAGAAGTTTTCACATCCATTCGGACTAGTTCTAAGTCCCCCATTGCAACAAATCCAAGAAAAATTTGCAACATAGTCATCTTGACCACTAGAGAAAAGATTTCCTTGAAATCAACACCACGTTGTTGCCTAAAAATCATTGGAAAATGTCATGCTTTATACTTAAGAGAAGCACTATCTGATGTGAATTTTAGCTTACATACCCATTTACATGGTCAATCTTTCTTGTCCTTTGGCAAAGGTACTAAATCTCAAGTACCATTCTTGTGAATAGAATCCAACTCACTCTCCATGGCATGCTCCCACTTGACATGATCCTCTGTTCACATAGCTTCTTTGTAGCAAGAAAGCTCATCGACATTTCTTAGCATAACAAAATCTGAACTTGGAACATATCTATTAGGTGGATGTGACACACGTGCAAAGGGCATCAATGGTTGCTGAACATGATGATTGGCACATTGATGTGATCGGACATTCCCTTGAACATCCCTATGTGCAACATTTTTATGCATGCTAGTTGGAGGACTAGTATCCTCAAACACCACTCTTATCTTTAGCTTAATTGTGGAACATAAGGCATGTTCTAATGAGAATTTTGGTATGCTCCAATGGTTCTCCTTCAAGATCAAGTTGAACTAGAAAGCAGTCTCTAGGACACGCTATGCAGCATAGATTAGAGTGCTTACAAAGTTCATCTCTTGCAAGCTATGAAATCTCTTTCTCATGCTCTAAAGCGTGGGAGAGTGTGCCTATGAGAGGAAAGCTCTTCTTACCTTTTTGATGGTTGATAAAGAATCTAGTAATCGGGAGGGACAAGCATACGGACTAGCATGTGAAGGAAAAAGAAGATGGAAGTGAATAGAGTACAAGTATTGATGAAATCCAAAGAGTTAGATTCAAGAGATAAAAATTAATATTAAGTCTTGGGGGCGAGCGGAGTTGGCATCATCTTCCTTGTATAATAAGAAAGAGATTAAGCATTTCAAAGAACATTTACCTTTGGAGATCGGATTAGAAAAATCACCAAGATTATTCAATACATCATGGATTCAAGCCTCAACAAAATTTCAAAAGGAGCTTAGTCTTCTTTACCAAAAACAAGGACATGCTACACAATCTGCAGATAAAGTAGCAAGAGATAAGTGGTTGCAATAAAAAATCAAGCATCTTAAGTATGTGCTTGGAAAAAGCATCTCACAAGCAGAAAAGCTCAATATGAAATTCAACAACTTGAAGAAGATGTTTCCAAACTATTTAACAGCAAAGAGGCTCATTCAAAAGAAACCCAAGAGTACGAGTTTCTAATGGGAAAGTGCCATGAGGAGTTGTTCGCTTTGACAAATCAGCATGAGGAGCTACAAGAATTGAGAAAGAAGCCTTGGGAGCAAGAAACTGATGAAATGAATGAAATTGAGGAACTAAAAGCTCATATTATGAAAGCATAAAAAATTCTGGATCATGCTGCTCCATGGGACATAAGAAGAGGCCTTAATTCGATAAGGCATATCTATAAGAACCATAACATTGCCAGTGTGAATGGTCCAATATATGAACTACTGGATTGTAATGAGAAGTTTTCTACATAAGTTAAGGTTACTAATGGGAACAATTTGATTCATGTGGTAGTTGAGAATGATGAAATATCAACAAAGATTATTCTCTATTTGAGTGTTGAGAAGGGAGGTAGAGTTACCTTCATGCCTTTGAATAGAGTAAAGGATCCTCATGCAAATTTTCTAAGTGGTCCGAATGTTGTTCCTCTCTTGAAGAAGTTAAGGTTTGACAATCACTTTTTACTATCTTTTGGTCAGGTATTTGGGAGGATTGTGATTTGTCGTGATCTAACGGTAGCTAAAAATATAGCTTGTAGTGTTGGGCTTGATTGCATTACCTTGGGCTTGAAATGGTGGTATAACTAAAGGCTTCTATGATAGTCTGAACTACACTAGTTGAAGAAGGATCTTTTGAATACAAAGAAACAGGAATCCTCAATAGCCAAAGCACTTGAAAAGAAGAAGAAATTGATTGCAAATAATCATAATCAAATTGAGAAGCTGGAGTTATTGAAGAGAGAGCAATACTCTGAACTTTGAATCTAGAAATAAAACAACTCAAGGAGAAGTTGGTTAGGTGCAAAACTTCAAAGAATGGAGATTGTAACCAGATAGAGTGAACTTGAAGCTACTCTGTCAACAACTTTAGTAAAGCACCAATAGGAGTTGGGTTCTGGGAGCAAAGATATCATCCATGAATCTAGAAGTGGAAGACTTAACTATATGTGTGGCATTGCGAGGAGCATAGATGATTACAAATACAAAGAAGGCTCTAAGTGGTGACTGCTTTCTCATGTCTATTTTGAAATACACCTTATTAAAAAGGATCCAAAGGAGCACACTTAATAAATACAAATATTAATACAATATTCTTTCTACCATTTAAATCCAAGATAATTGGTTGTCAATCTTCTCAAAACAATGGAATTTACAGTTACTACATCAGGTGTTTGAAAAACAAGTATAACCATCTTCAATCAAGAGGCCAACAATAGCATAAAGGAAGGTGACTCCTATCATGGTAATTCATCTAGTGCTCTGAGAAGATGAAGAGGAGACTTTTGAAGGCAGCTTTGTAGGCAAGAGAAAGTTGAAAGGGAAGAAGAAAGGACCAAATCATGATAGAAACAAAGGTAAGCATGTTCAAACTTGTGCTATCTATAATAAAACCAACCACACCACTTAGAATTGCTGGTTCAATGGGAAGACCGTGAAAGGAAGTGGCATAAGTGGATATGCTAGCAATAGAGGCAGAGGTGGATACAACTTCAACAATAACAATAGAGGCCATAACACAAGGGACTATAACAATTATTTTTAAGATCAACAACATGAAGACTCATTTCTCTTGATGAATCTAAGCCACAAGGAAGGTAAAGGAGATGATCAACTATTCTACGTAGACTGAAGATATTCAAATCATGTTGCAGGCAACATAGCTCTCTTATCTGATTTGGAAAGTCCAAAGCATAGACATGAAGTTCAAATAGGGGATGACACAAAGCATAGTGCAAGATGCGAGAAAAGAGAACGAGATTTCCTTTCTCTTCATGTACTCTTGTATACATGGTCTTCCACATCTATTGCTATTGTGAAGGTACTATTAAACTAATTTTGTCTCTACTCCATGCACATGTAATTGTTTGCATATATCCCTAAGAAGCATAAAGACATGCTTCCTCGTGTGCACTCACGAAGAAGATGACTATAATAATCGAAGAATCTTGATGCATGCATGAAGTTATTGTTTCCATCTCAATCTCCATCTTGCCCAAGAATGCTCTGATATCAAATGTGAGAAGAAAAGAATGGCATGAATAGGACTCGCCATCTAGAACCCTCTCCAAGGTTCGTCTATCCATCTAGCCATCACAAATAGGTACCTAAACATAGAGTTCTTTCGCTTTTAGCCTTGAGATATTTGAAATATAACACATAAGAATCATTTTACTGGCAACCATTACTTTCTTAATGGACCACAACCAATGACTAGGGTAGTATATTGAAGTCCACCGAGACAAAGCAAGACAAATCACTCAATCACATCATTAACAACAAAGTGAGGATACGACTCAACCACCAAAGCTCAAATTTTTGGTTTCAAATTAACCTATCAAAAATAAAATTTCTCTACATATCAAACTAGCCAAAATTAAACTTCTAAATGATACAAATATACTAGCCATGAATGCTTCAATGGTACATGCATGTAGGGGTTCTTCCAATACAACACTACATAATTGACTTCTCTCCATAATGAGGACTTATGAGTGTTAAATCCAAAGAATAATCATGCGATTAGAAAATGGCTTTGATCTTGGCTTCCTTCTTGTAAATTTCTCATATGAATGGATCTTACGCAAAAGGGCTTTTGGATGTGATCGGAATTTGAGGGGATGACAGGCCGCCCGCGGACCATAAGTATTAAGGTTGCGACGATTGTAAACCGGCGTGGTCATGCCGAAAGGCGTCAAGTGAAGAAACATGTCCGCTCGGATGAGCTCGTTATATATGCCCCCTTCCCTCTGTCTGTACATCTCGCGTTCTAGCATCCTGCCGTCTCAGCTTTTCTCTCAGTAACTTTGATAACAGCAGCGATGGCTTCACGAAGGAGAACCGGCGGCCACCGCAAGAAAGGCGCAGCACATAAAGCTCACAAGGTGAAGGTAAGGATGGAAGTAAGAAGACGTAGGAAAATAGAATTTAATTCCTGATCTCCCATTCTCAAATGATTACGTTTCTGAGCGAGCCTCTTAGTATTGTCAGTTTCTGTAACGCGCATGCAGTGCCACACTCAATTCCAACACTACGCTCTGTCTTGTGTTTCTGGCTTCGTTTATGTTTTATGATATACATATCATGAATCCACGACTTAGGCTTTCAGTTTTGTCCGAACTTGTGCAATGAGAAGCCTGCGAATAATCATTATGGACTAACTCCACGACTTATGCACTCTCGCAATTCTGCCTTTGTTGATGTATTAGCATCAGCATTTCATAATTCCGCCATTTGTGCTCTCACGGATGTTTCTGTGTTTCTTTGCGTGCGATATTGATATGGCTTTTTGGGAATTGTATGAAGCGTGCCGGCACCAAGAGGCGTAGATCCAGAGGCGGCAAGCGCAAGGCCAGTCATGCCAAGTGCGATTGAAACCTCTCACGAACAATAAAGCGTTCTGCTGCTGATTCGAACCAACACAATTGACAGTTACAGGACTTTCTGAGACTCAGCCCACGCAAATGCATATATTTATTGATAGTTCAACTCTGGCTTATTTGGCTGAAGCCATTACATACTTGTGTAGTGTAGATTATCATATCCAACCGAAAGGCATTCGGCATATTCAGTATTTGCAAAAGTAGACAACCAATGTAAACACCAAGTATAATCATTATATTCAATACCTGTGTACGATCTATTGTCTTTTCTGCTTCGAGTGACATAGATAATGTTTTGTGTGAGCGAGTTATCGCGTCACTCTCTTGTAACTTGATCCTATAGTGTCGATTTTAAGCCATATTTATTCCAAGGTTTTAGAAACAAACGTCCCAAATTCGCGTGTACACTGTTCATCACAATTTTTCTCATGTATGACAACGGACGTACCAATTGTTTTACCATTTCCATGATATACACATACGCACACACGGCCACAGTTAAAGTCACACAAAAATACATTTTCATAATCCAATATTCATAAAGAAATGTTGATAAACGGGTTCATTCAATCAGCTGTCGGAACTCTTGGTGCTTCCAAACTGTTTATCGCCCTTTGGAATGTGCTTCTTCAGCATCTTTCTTGTGCATAGATATGCAAGTTATCTGTAGTGAAAAAGAGAGATCTCTGTCGAACCTGTAATTTGCAATTGTAGAATTTGCAATTGTCTACCGTAGTGCTGTATATCCGTTTACTTTACGATTTACTTTCGTTGCGAAATTAATTTGCTTTTCAATAGGGAATCTTGATGAGTTACTCTCTTTCGAACGTAACAGATTATGGATCTTTTGTACATAGAAGTTCTAATTCTAATCAAGCATTACTGATGACATTTTTCCTTCTGTCTTTAGACACCTTGAATGCAGGGCCGTGCAATGTTGTCATTGCAATTTACGTAGTCCATCTTCTTCTCATTCTTAGACATGTAAAACCTTCCAATTTGTCTTAACGTAACGTTCGGCTTCTCTCGAACTATATGAATTCATTCTCATAATCCGTCTACTTTCATTATTCCTGATCATATTTGTAAATCTGGTTGATTGACTGGAATCGTTGTATTTTTAAATCTTGTTGATTGGCCTGGAAAGAGTTTGAAATTTTTATCTTATTGCTCATTATCTCATTTCGTTGTCAGAAAGTACATAATTAAATATATCAAACAGTAACATGCGGCATTCTCCGTATCTTTATGAATTTCTTCTCATTACCCACTGTTACAACTATTCTAACTATGGATTTAATTGATTGGCTTCGCAATGGATTCAAAAATATTATTTTCCTATTGCTTCAATAGCCTCTTGTCTTCTCTCTACAGCTCAGAATAATGTGTTCTCTTCGTTGCATCTACCCGAGAAAGAAAAGGTGTCGTGGTGTAAGGATAGACCTCGTTTTATCTTTTTCCTCTACAAAAGAGCCTGTCTCGTGGATCCAAGCGGAGAAGGTAAGACTATTTACATGAAGGACTCTTTGTCCTTTAGGCTCTTCTGACTGTGATCCCGCTGTTATCAGGCAAGCTTGCTTATGTTCCGCAGTAGTGACTCTACTTAAGGTCTTGGAAAGAACAAGGTAGAATTCTGGCTACAACTATCACATCATTTTTTGATCCAGTTGAAACATTTTTGTGACGATTTCAGCTCTTTAACCCTCTCGGGCTTGATAACCATTCGCTTAACCTTAGGATCCTGCACCATCCCTAACGATTAACTGCCCAAAATGTGAATCCTTCAAATAACTAAATATATTTGTACAGATTAAGGGATATGTTTCTAATTATTACGATCACTTCTTAGCTCTTGATTACGAAATCTCTGTACAGGAAATTAGTACGCGGCATTTTGCTTCACTTATTTGCTTCTGCGTGCGGGATTGAAACGAAATTTGACGCTAGTTTACATCGGAGAGAAACAGTCCCCATGTCTCAATTCATATCTCGAAATGCATACGAGAAAAGTACGTGACGAAAGCCGTGGAAATTGTATTACCAATTCAGATATTGCACCAGCTCGGAGCTTGAATTTTGTAATCGGAATCTTATGATTGGGTAACCAGCCTAACTTTGTATTGTTACCTATTTGTACGTCTTGTACCATATGAATATCAATATCCGTAAGTTGACCCGCATGCTTCTGTTCGTTCTAATCACTGCTTAAGTTTGGAATACAGAAATGTCTAAATCGGGATTGGAAATCTGTGGTTTAAACACATTTCCTGTGAGATTATAGCCTGTGCATCAGAGATATGAGCTCATGAGTTCCTTTGTTCTACATATACAAAGAATCAGACACCTAACTTAAGATGCAAACATATGTCCACATTGACATTTATGTAGCTAGGAATCATCTATGATATTAAGGAAGAGTATGAGAGGAAATTCTAAATCACCATATGCTAGGAAATTTGAGAGGAGAAAATATTAAATTGTAAAGGTTTAATGCTTTTAAGAAAAATGAATCATCCCTATCTTAGATATAGAAGCATTTTTAATAATAAATCTTAATACGTGTATAGAATTCCAACACTAATGATCGAACACGTATGAGTAATTAAAAATCCCTGAACAGTAGACCAGTTTTGTTGAGTTAATCAAGAGCATGAAGACCCACCGAGGTCATATGTAATAGAGACGCGCAATACGAAAACACTTTTATATCTATGTCTCAAACTTTGGGAGATGGCTTTTTCGACTGAGTGTTTTTTTGAAATAAAGGAAGTTCGGCTTTAGCCTACTCTCCCCGACTTGAATTAATTAAAGAAGAGTACAAGAGCAGGGGACTAGTGCCCATGGGGCCCCCCGAATCCCACATAGCAGGGGTAGCTTTTATAGAGTTTAGATGGCATTATAAAGAAGGTTAATCACCCTCTCATCACCCTCATGTAGGGCCTACTTGGGTTTAAGCTTGTTGCTGATCAAAAGGAGCACTTGATGATGCCTGAAGGAGGGGGCATTTCTTACAGTTAACGATCTTTTTGCCAAACGATTTCTCAATCGACTGAGTGTTCTAGAGCTCCAAACACCTAAGCCTTTATAAACACCTAAGCCTTTATGAAGAGTTAAATTATTTATATTAACGTACGAGTTAAAGAGCGAAATTCAAAATCTTTAAAAGATTTCGTAAATTACGTGCAATTATATGAAGATAAAATGAGTCATACATATGTTGTCTTCCTGCATGGAGGCACGAGCCATCAAGAAGCCATTACTCTTGAACGTTAGAAAAGAATATACAATCATTCCAAAATCCACCGTTCTTTAGTTAATGGAGGCATGGAATTTATTCTTAAATCATAAAATTATGAAGATATGGGAAAAAAACGTGTTTTTTAATCTTTATTTTTTTCCAAATCATTGTCGATCAAGTTAGCAAAGCAAAGCATTCTAAATGAAAAGTATGAATGAATGAAATATAATTCAATGAAAGAAAGGAAAAGGAAATCTCATCTTATGAGAAATATTCCTATTTGTACCACCACAATTGCAAGTCAATTGAATTTCCACATGAATATAAATCCTACCAATGGTTGCTGGTCAGATATATGTGGGCACATAATTTGAAGAATGTATCGTATTCAAGGGGTTATGCTTATATGAAAGAGTTAGTATTATTATAAATAATTCAAAAAAAATAAAGTTGTGCATATAAAATTTAGTGTAAAATATTTAGAATATAAATACGAATATGATAAAAATTCTTGGTAAAAACAGAAAATATATCATGGGAAAATAAACTAGTATTGATATTATTCTCAAAAGGACTTTAACATCATCGTGTATGCTATTAAAACTTGTAAGATATATCTTCTAGACAGATAATCTACTATACGTTATACCCCTCGAGAAATCATATATGCATAACGTTTAAGAAATAATCCTCATGTTATAGTTTTCTATTTCATATCCACAAGTGCATCTCTATTTTTTATCACCCCAATTGTGTTTGGGAACCCTTTCCATTCAACTTCGTTTTTGCATTCAATCTCATTTCAAGAGATTTATCCCACATTGGATGAGTTTTGAGAAGCCTCTCTCAACATAGATCCAAAAGTTTGATGGCACAAAATTTGCTCTAGGGAAGAATAAGATTAAAGATGTGCTAATTAAGAGGAGGTAGTGGAAGTTAGTAAATGGAACCTCAAAGAAGCTTGTTGACATGGATGAAGATGATTGGGATGCGTTGAATGAAATGGCTAGGTATATAGCTTGATTGTACTTGGAAAATAATGTTTACTTTATAGTACCGGATTGTGAAAGTGTAGAGGAGCTTTTGAAGAGGTTATGCAATACATATGAAAGATACAAGACATTAAATAAAGTGTATCTAGTGAGAAAGATATATGTACTTTTGCATCGACACACATAATGTTCTTGCTCATATAAATGAGTTTGATGCTACATTATTTTAATTACACGCTCAAAAATTGGAGATGGATAATGAAATGGAAGCAGTCTTTATGCACCTTGTCATCATCATGGAATATATTTTTCATAGCTAGAAATAGTGCGCCTATTGGTAAGCTATGTTGGCATATTTAGGTAGTGATGTGTGTGAATACACTTAGGGACATTGGAGCACCTTTTTCCCTCTTTAGGAGGTTTTTTTCTCCGACTTGTATATATGACTATATCCCTAATTGGTGTGCTCCAAGCTTCTTCTTCATCCTTGTGTTGTTCTGTGTTCCTGTAGACCTCAAACTTCAACAATTGGTATCAGAGTAGGTTGTTGCTCTATCTGGGGCATCAAAGAAACCTCTCCAATCATAATCTTAGATCTGCAAGAAAATTAGTGAACCTACTGAGGGCAATTAGGACTTCAAAAGATCTTCAGTTTGTGGCATTGCAATTTTGATATGAGCTTGTTTTAACCTCCAAATGCACTATGAGAGTGCATATGTAGGCAGTTTCAATCTTTTGTGCCAAACATATATACAAGTTTCAGTTCACTAGTACAACTGGCTCAAAATCTATAGTACATGTTTATTAGAGCTCAACAAGTTAGTTTTGTTGAATTCTTTGAGATACAATCATTTTTTTTGCACCACGGTGTTTAGTCAGTGGCCACGGCTCAAAGCAATATGATGTATTTGTTACACTTATGTGTTCCTCGAGTAGCTTTGATGTGAACCTTTTCCCTATACATGGGAACTTTTTACTCTAGTGCTGGCTAGAGGTTTTTTCGCCATGTTACCACATACTTGATACTCTCATATGTGGTGGTACTTTGTACTTAGGGATAGTATTTGAGCTCTTACTTCAGTTCAGTTCATCGATCAATAGAGTAAGCTATTCCAGCCATCGTCTTCTCCGTGTGTCTTGCTGCGTTTGTGCTCCTTGTGTGTGCTTCTTGTGTGTCTCTCGCACTTCTACACACACCCAACAGTGGTATCAGAGCAGGTTCAGCTTCTTCTCAAGTTTCGGTTTTTCGCGTCGCAGCGCGCGCGCACTTTAATAGTGCAAATTGACTTCGGAGCATAGAACTGTGAATTTCAGCAGCCCGAAAACATTTCCATCAGGTGCACTGGGGTTTTACCCCCATTTCAAAGCTATTCGTGCAGTCAAAATCGCCATCAGAGTGACGGTTTGTGAGCTGAAATTTCAGCACTCATTTCAACTTTCATCGAAGTGAAGATTTTGTCACATTCTTGTTCCTTAGTGAAATGGCGGGCAGCAATGACTTGTTTGGCATGCTTCAAGGTGAAGATAAGCTTGATGGGACCAACTATCCGATGTGGTCTTACATGATGAAGCATGTTCTTGTTGCACAACAACTTTGGAACATAGTGGCAGATGTAGATCGAAGACCGACAGGTGCTTCTACTTCACAGTCTAGTGTCATAGATGGAGCTTCTTCTTCGAGTACAGTGGTTTCTCCTTCTCCACCTACACAGGAGCAGCTTAGATGGGATGGAAAAGATGCTGAAGCTCATGCTTTGATTGCGCTTTCTGTGAAGCGTCATATAGTTCCACACATTCGGTCATGTTCTACATCACGACAGGCATGGGAAACTCTTGCTTCTTTGTATGCCGTGCGTAATGAAGCACATGTTGCATACTTGAGGAAGCAAGTTGAGGATGTATGTATGGCTGAAAATGAGTCAGTGGATGTGTATGTGACATGCATCAAGGATTTGAAAGAGCAATTGGCAAACATAGATGAGATCATTCCGGATGCATCACTCATTTCTACATTGTTGAAAGGATTACCGGAATCTTTTCAAAGCTTTGCTACTACACTCCGTTTGGTTGCAAAAGGAAATCCAAATATGTATGTGCCCGGTATCAAGAAGAACTTAATTTCAGTTCTGTTGATTGCCAAAGCTGGACTTCATGTACACTTTGTTGATGATAAGTGTATGGTTCATGATTTCAGCAATGGCGATGTTATTGTGATGTCCGATACATTATGTAATGGTTTGTATTGCATGGATACATACAAGAGGGCTGTCTCGAATGCCTTAGTTGCTCATACTTCTTCCATGGCTGAAATGGAGCTTTGGCATGCTCGTTTTGGTCATTTAAACTTCAATAGTTTGCTCTACTTGCAAAAGAAGGACATGGTTATTGGCTTGCCTACACTTGAGTCTATTGAAAAGCATGCATGTGAAGGTTGCATTCTTGGAAAAATGCATCGTGCTTCTTTTCCAAAAGATAGTCACACACACACTACAAGAAAATTGCAACTTGTTCATAGTGATGTATGTGGTCTGGTCAAGACTCCATCTTTTGGGAAGCATGTATATTTTGTTACCTTCATTGATGATGCTACTCGCCATACATGGGTGTATCCTATGAAAGCAAAGAATGAGGTATTTTCTTGCTTCAAAGCGTTTTTAGCTATGGCTGAAAATTTTTCTTCACAAAAGCTTTTGACTCTACGCACGGATCGTGGTGGTGAATACATGTCACATGAGTTTAATGCTTTTCTTCGTGAAAGAGGTATTTCACACCAATGTACGGTGCCATATACACCTCAACAAAATGGTGTTGCCGAGCGTAAAAATAGAACTTTACTTGAAATGGCACGATGTATGGTTAAAGGAAAGCATCTTCCTCATAAGTTTTGGATGGAAGCGGTCATGTGTGCAAACTATGTGTTGAATCACTACCCTACAAAAGCATTGAGAGTCATCACTCCTTATGAGGCTTGGAATGGTCATAAGCCTATGGTTAGTCATATGCGTGTGTTTGGTTGTTTGGCATATGCTCTTGTGCCATCACAACAACGTCACAAACTTGATGACAAGGCAATGAAATGTATATTTGTTGGTTATAGTGCTAAAAGTTGTTGGAGTTAGACGTCTGCGGAAGCACGTGAACACCACAAGGAAGAAGAAGAAGCTTGGAGCACAACACACAATACTGACTGTATTACTAGAGAATGTACAAAGATAAGTATCCCATTAGGGCAATAGGTGTATATACAAGCCAGGGGAAAAAAACCTCCTAAAGAGGGAAAAAAGTGCCTCGGCGGTCCTAGTGTGTTCACACACATCACTACCTAAATATATCAACAAATCCCCCCTGGGAGTGATGCGGTGAACAAGGAGCTGGCACTCATGTATAAGGAAGTGCCAAGCTATGTGGAAATCACTCCACAAAAGGAAGTAAGCCCAAAGCTTTGCGGAAAGCTTCAAACTTCTCCCTAGGTAGAGCCTTCGTGAAAAGGTCTGCAATGTTCTCCTCCGTGGGCACATATGCCAAGCTGATCTCCCCAGTAGAGAACCTCTCCCTGACATAGTGATAATGCACCTCAATGTGCTTAGTGCGAGCATGGAACACAAGGTTCCTCGCAACTGCCAATGTGCTCTGACTGTTAGTGAAGATGGTGGTGGCAGAAGACTGGCCAACACCCAAATCAGCCATAAGGCGTTTGAGCCACACACACTCAACAGTCACTATGAAAGCTGCCCTATACTCAGCCTCACAACTGGAAGTGGCCACAGTAGGCTGCTTCTTGCTCAACCAAGATATACATGAGCTACCAAGCATGAAGCTAAAACCACTGGTGGACACACAAGTGTCATAGCAACCAGCCCAATCTGAGTCAGAAAAAGCATGCACATCTAGCGGTAGTGATCCCCCCTTGGGATAAAACAACCCAAGTAGCCGAGTACCACTCAAGTAGCGAAAGATGCGCTTAACCGCCTTCCAAGGGCTTACAGTCTTCAAGGCTAAAACGCTGCAATAATGTGTCAATATATTTCGTTTGACACAAAGCCATTCCACCATCAACTTGCATAAACTGAATGCCCAAATAGTGATGCAAATGCCCCAAATCAAACATCTCAAATGAGGCATGCAAATCAGCCTTGAAATCAGCAATATGCTTCTCAATAGGACCAGTGAGCAGCATGTCATCAACATAGACAACAATGATCAGAAGCACATGATGAGCACGCTTAACATATAAGGTGCTTTCAGTTGGACTGTTCACAAAACCATGTGCAACCAGATAGGCATGTATCTTCTCATACCAAGCATGTGGTGCTTGCTTTAAACCATATAATGCCTTCTTTAACCTGCACACCTGGTTTTCATGCCCTTTCTGCACAAAGCCTCGGGGCTGAAAAACATACACTTCTTCATGCAAGTCACCATTCAGAAATGCTGTTTTAATGTCCAACTGATGTACATTCCAACCATGATGGGCTGCAAGGGCACAAATGCTCCGAAAAGTAGTCATACGGCATGTAGGTGCAAAGGTCTCATCAAAATCAATGCCTCTTTCCTGCGCATAACCCTTTGCAATAAGCCTAGCCTTATACCTATCAACTGTACCATCAGGTTTACGCTTCAACTTGTATACCCACTTAGTGCCAATGGCCTTCTTGCCACGAGGCAAGTCACATAAAGACCATGTACCATTCTTCATTATAACATCATATTCAGATTGCATAGCAGCCATCCAATTTTCTGAATTCTGTGCTTCATCAAAAGAAACAGGCTCATTCTCATCACAGAGACTAGATGCAGCCATAGCATAGCAATCTGATGCAAAGGAGGCACTATGAGAGCCTGAACGAGTACGATATGACAAAGGTGCATCTAATTTGCTGTCACGCAAAGTCTGCACCAGCCATTTTGGCATAGTTTCTGCCTGCTCAATATCAACTCTCTCATCAACAAGTGCATCATGTAAATCTGCATCAGAAATAGAATGATCTGCATCATCATATGAAACCTGCAAAGGCTGAGAAGTTGCCTCATTAGAACCACCACTAGACTGTACACCTGTAAAAAGAGGCATCAAGGTATCATACATGTCTTTGGAGCTAACAGATGTCTGTGGATGATACAGACGATAGCCTTTACTTTCAGAACTGTACCCAACAAAAATACATTTTACTGCCTTATCATCCAATTTTCTGCGATGTTGTTCAGGCACTAATGCATATGCCAAACAACTAAAAACACGCAGATGAGCAACAGATGGCTTGCGGTCATGCCAAGCCTCATATGGAGTGATAGACTGCAGCGCTTTAGTGGGACACCTGTTAAGTACATATGCTGCACACATGACAGCCTCAAGCCAGAAACTATGTGGTAAAGCCTGACTCTTGACCATACACCTCGCCATCTCCATGAGTGACCTGTTCTTTCGTTCAGCAACACCATTCTGTTGAGGTGTATACGGCACTATACACTGGTGTTTTATCCCACGTTCAACTAGAAATGCATTAAAATCAGAAGACATATATTCCCCCCCTCGATCAGAACGGAGGGTGCCCATTTTACATGCTGACAGATTTTCAGCCAGAACCAAAAACTGTTTAAAGCACATGAACACTTCGGACTTTGCTTTGAGTGGATATACCCATGCATGCCTGGAAAAATCATCAATGAAAGTCACGAAGTAAAGATAATTCCCAAAAGAGGGTGTCTGCATAGGACCACAGACATCACTATGTACAAGCTGCAATTTCTACGTAGCCCGAACTGAACCATCTTTTGGAAAGGAGGAACGCTGCATTTTGCCCAAAATACAGCCTTCGCATACATGTTTTCCAGGTGCCTCAAGCTTGGGTAAAGAAGACACCATATCAGATTTCTGCAGGCATAGCAAACTAGCAAAATTCAGATGACCAAAGCGTGCATGCCAAAGCTTTGCATCTGACATAGCCTGAGAATCATGAACTGCACATGCCGAATCATTCACAGATCTTTCATAGTCTATGAGCTTATACAGCCCACGACATAAAATGCCAGAAGCAATAATAACATCGCCATTTGACAGATCATGAACTGTACATTTGTCATCAACAAATTTCACAACAAAGCCAATTTTGGCTAATGTAGAAACTGATAACAGATTCTTCTTGATCCCTCGCACAAATAAAGCATCTGACAAGGTGAAAGAACTACCATCAGCAGTAGTCAGAATGATCTTACCAACTCCCATAACAGGATAAGAGGAGTTGTTGGCGCATGTGACAGTATTCCCTGTAGGGGCAGGCTCGAGTGAAGAGAAGAAACTGTGCTGCGAGATAATATGTTTGGTCGCCCCACTGTCAAAGTACCAAACATCTGAGTCCACTACAGACATGCACTGCTCATGAGAAGATGGGTCAAAACTGCAAACAGTAGTAAACGCCCATTCTTCTTCCTGCACAAGATTAGCAGACTCTGTTTTTGGTGTAGAGGCTTCTGCAACAACCATTCCAGCCTCCTTTTTCTTTGCCTCTTTTGCAGCCAGTTTTGGACAGTTCTTTATGATATGATCATTCCCTTTACAGTACTTGCAAAACAATTTATGCTTTTCTGATTTCTTCTCATCTCTATCCTGGTTCTTCGAATGTGCAACATTTGCAGATTTCTGCTTACTAGTAGAAGAGCTCCATTTTCCTTTGCCCTTCTGACTAGCCAGGAAAGCTTGATCTGCAACACGCATAATGGACCTGTTCTGCCTGGACTGATCTTCCTGCAACAGAATAGAGACTAACTCCTCAAATGATATGGCATTTGGATTGCCTTTCATCATCAACCGAAGAGTAGAAGCAAAACTCTGATATGAATTAGGAAGACCATTCAGAACGGTCTGCACAAGTGAGCTATCTGGTATAACCTCATCAGTAGAAATCAACTGTTCCTTCAAATCTTTGATCTTCGTTAGGAAACTGTCCATAGAATCACCTTCATTCATGTGCTCACTCTCCAACTGTTTTCGGAGGTAAGAAACGCGAGCCTCATTCCTAGCTTGGTACAATATGGTAAGTGTATCCCAAGCATCCCTAGCTGTTCTGCAAGAGCGAATATGAGGAATAATGGCACGTTTGACAGACAAAGCTATCAATGCATGTGCCTGGGCATCTCTACCATCCCAACGAATCTGCTCTACAGTAGGTGCAACAGAAACAACAGCACGAACAGGAATCTGCACAATATCATCTTCGACACCATCTTCATCAGCTCCAGCACCTGTATTTGTAGTACCTGTCGTTACAGGTGTAACAAGATGTCTTTCAACACCCTGCACAATGTTCCACAATCCTTTTGCAACCAAAACATGTCGCATCATATAAGCCCATAATGGGTAGTTGGTACCATCCAACTTATCCTCAACAGCCAACATACGGAATACATCACTACTTTCAGCCATGGCCAGTGACTAAAATACCTTGATGCAGAAAATTGACTGTATCTCAAAAAGTTGAAGAGAACTGCCCAGTCGAGTTCTATTAGACCTGTAGCAGACTTTGAGATGCTTAAACTGGCGAACAGAAACGGGTATATACCTTTGGCACAAAAAGACGAAATAGCCTGCACAAGCACTACGATAGTGCGTTCGGAGGCCGAAACGAGCTTAGATCGCGATTTCGGCACCACAGAGCGAAGCAGTTTTGATCTCCGAAACACGCTGAGTATGCTCACCAAAATTCATGCAATTTTGAGACTGCAAACGGAGGAGTGTCGATGGCGCCCTAGATGAAGCAACGACCTGCTTTGATACCAATCGTTGGAGTTAGACGTCTGCGGAAGCACACGAACACCACAAGGAAGAAGAAGAAGCTTGGAGCACAACACACAATACTGATTGTATTACTAGAGAATGTACAAAGATAAGTAGCCCATTAGGGCAATAGGCGTATATACAAGCCGGGGGAAAAAAACCTCCTAAAGAGGGAAAAAAGTGCCTCAGCGGTCCTAGTGTGTTCACACACATCACTACCTAAATATATCAACAAAAGTAAGGGATATTGGTTGTACCATCCATTGACGAACACAATTATTGTGAGTCGAGATGTGGTATTTGCTGAAAATTCAGTTTTCCCTCTACTTGAATGCAAAAAACTACCAACAATTAGCTCACAAGATGTGTTCGATACACTCATGCCTTTGTTCCAAAATGGTGCGCTTGACTATGGCCATGTATACCAGCCAACTGAGGCTCAAAGGGCTAAAAAAATCCAGCCAAATAGGGCTGAAAATGCAGAGAATTTCCAGCCAAACATGGCTGAAAAAATTCAGCCAAAAATTATCAAAACTGTTGGAAATTTCCAGCCACATATGGCTGAACATTTGCGTCAAAATATGGCTGAAACTGAGCATGAAATTTGGCCCATACATGATGTACATATTGAAGATGTATTACATAATGAATGCATGTCTATCAAGAGTGCACAATCCATCCCAAAGTGGCTGAAACAAACTTTGCAGGACAGCAAATTGAGTGCACCTTTACTTGGTAGAACAAGATCAAGCTCTCACCATGCATCAAGTAATTTTGTGGATTATTCTCTTATTGCTACAACATGTAATGAAGAGCCACTTTCTTTTGAAGATGCATGTGACGATCCACAATGGATGAGTGCTATGCAATTAGAAATGGATTCCATACATAGGAATGGTACTTGGGAGTTATGTGAATTGCCAAAAGGAAAGAATGCCATTGGTACAAAGTGGGTTTACAAGATTAAGAGAAAATCTGATGGTAGCATTGATCGCTACAAAGCTAGATTGGTTGCCAAAGGATATGCGCAACAATATGGCATTGACTATGAGGAAACTTTTGCACCTACTTCACGCATGACTACCATTCGTACCGTGGTTGCATTGGCTGCCCATCGAGGTTAGAAAGTGCATCAGTTGGATATAAAAACAGCCTTCTTGAATGGTGATTTGCAAGAAGAGGTTTATGTGAAGCAACCTCCTGGATTTGCTATGAAAGGGAAAGAGCATATCGTTTGTCGCTTGCATAAAGCCTTGTATGGTCTCAAGCAAGCTCCACGTGCATGGTATGACAAAATACATAAGCACTTGATTGCTCTTGGCTTCACATGTAGTCCGATTGAAAGCACACTCTATGTACGCAAAAATGGGGCTGATCTTATAGTGCTTGTTCTTTATGTCGATGACATACTCTTGACTGGGTCATGTGATGCAAAACTTGACATTCTTATGGCGAATTTGCATCATACTTTTGATTTCACTTATCTTGGTCTTTTGAGCTACTATCTTGGCATCCAGTTTGTATCCGTTGAGGGGGGAATTGTTATGCATCAAGCCAAGTATGTTGAGAAACTACTTCAGCGTTTTGACTTTGAGGATTTTAAGCCAGTTATCACACCAGTTGAGACAGGATTTAGGTTCTCAATTGAGGATTCCAGTGATGCATTTGACACTTCTCTTTATCAGCAAGTTGTGGGATGTCTTATATATGCATGCAACACAAGGTCGGATATACAGTATGCAGTTTCCCAGTTGAGTCGATTCATGCATAGCCCTCGCACTAAGCATTGGCAAGCGGTGAAACGTGTGTTTAGATATCTTCGAGGCACTTTGAGCTTAGGTATCTTTTATGGCAGAGATGTTCAGCCATGCTTGCATGCTTTTATAGATAGTGATTGGGTTGGTTGTTATGATACTCGCGTGTCCACTAGTGGTAATTGATTTTTCCTTGGAGACTCATGCATATCTTGGTTGAGTAAGAAGCAACCTACAATGGCGACATCGAGTTGTGAAGCTGAGTACAGGGCAGTTTTCACAGCGATAGTGGAGTGTTTATGGCTGAGACGCCTATTGATGGATCTTTGCATGGAGATTGATGCTGCTACGCATATTCTCACAGATAGTCAGAGTGCTTTGGCTGTTGCACGAAACCCAGTGTTTTATGCACGGACCAAACATATTGAGGTACATTATCACTATGTGAGAGAGCGCCTTTATGCAGGAGATATTGATTTGGTATATGTGCCTACACAAGACAATGTGGCAGACATATTCACCAAAGCTCTTCCACGGGAAAAGTTTGAAGCTTTTTGCAAAGCTTTAGGCTTATTACCTTGTGGGGGCTGATGTGTCACTCCCTGTATGTGTTCACATCATTCGCTCCAGGGGGGTTTGTTACACTTATGTGTTCCTCGAGTAGCTTTGATGTGAACCTTTTCCCTATACATGGACACTTTTTACTCTAGTGTTGGCTAGAGGTTTTTTCCCCATGTTACCACATACTTGATACTCTCATATGTGGTGGTACTTTGTACTTAGGCATATTATTCAGCTCTTACTTCAGTTCAGTTCATCGATCAATAGAGTGAGCTATTCCAGCCATCGTCTTCTCCATGTGTCTTGCTGCATTTGTGCTCCTTATGTGTGCTTCTTGTGTGTCTCTCGCACTTCTACACACACCCAACAGTATTCTGTGTGTTGGCTATTGAGGAAAAGTTGGATGGTACCAATTATTCATTATGGGCATATATGATACATCATGTATTGGTAGCAAAAGGTTATGGATTATTGTGCATGATGTTGCAAAATGCCCTAGTACACTTGTGAGTACAATTATTGAAGGTGATATAGATGGCATTGATTATGATGATCTTCAATTTCTTATTTATATTGTAGTTCCTATTGTACATATAAGAAAATAATAGCCTATTGTACTTGTAAGATAACAATGGCATAATAAAATAGACTAGTAGACATAGTTGAGAGAAAAATAGAGACAAAGATAGATGTAGAATAAGAGATAGAAAACTCAAATTCTCAGATTTCCAAGAGAAATGAAGCTACAACAATGGTCCTGTCCAACTGTGTGCTCCCAAAATTTTATGCCCTAAATAATGTAATGGCTAGGCTCACAAAGATCATCTATTGCCATCAATGGTCACACATACTACTCATCTAAGTTGGAAGTTAGGGTTTCACAAATGCCTGAGCTCTCCCAATGGCTTCTCCTCATAATGGGGCCCTACAAAATAGAGCAATACCAATCATCTATGGTCACTTGAGGATGGAGTATTGAGTATATCTAACACCCCCTCTCAATGTCCACCCTATGGTGAATTATCTCCTTTGTCCATGTGAAGCTTTGGAAAGTGCCGATGAAGTTGCTCTCTCCCAAGAGCCTTGGTGAAGATGTCTTTTCTTTAGTTGGACAATAGCTTATCTCCATGACCCCATCCTCAATAAACATATGCAAAGAGTGATACTCAATTTCTATGTGCTTGGTACATGCATGGGAAATAGGATACTTGGCAATGGCCATGCGAGTTTGGTTTTCACACTTCAACCCTATAGCCTCATGTCCTTGTATTCCTATGTGCCATACGCTCCTCCTCAACCATACTACTTCACATGTTGCAACACATGCTACTTTGGACACAACTTCAGTAGACGATAATGCTACACTCGATTGCTTCTTACTAATCCAAAACAAAATTCCTTGATCCTAAAGAAAAGAAATACCCAAAAACAATTTTTTTGTATCAAATCTCCTTCCCAATCTAAGTCACATTATCTCATAAAAGATTATCCTTCTTCATAAAGAATACCATGCATACTTGTTCCTTTCACATATTGAGTATCTGCATACATGCCTTCCAATGAGATTTGCAAGGCTTATTAGAGAACCTACTTACTACTACAACAACATAAGAGATATATGGTCTGCTATTGCATAATTAGTAGATGATACTTCCAAATAATTTCCTATATCTTCCAGGATCCACTATAGGTGAAGTATCTACAATAGATAATCATATGGTGACCTCCATATGTTTAGAAATTTCCTTGTAATCCTCCATGTTGAATGCCTTCAATATCTATCTTGCATAATTTTGTTGAGAGATGAAAAGCTTTCTTGGTCCTTGTCAAACTTCAAGGCCTACACAATAATACATTATGCCCAAGTTTGTCATTTCTAATTTTGAGCTCAAGGATGTTTTGTTTGTTGAAGAAGAGAATCATCATTTCTTGTAATCACAAGGTCATCTACAAAGAGTACAAGCACAATTGTCTTCCCTCCTCACTTAAAAACATAAAATTTAGCATCAAAAGCATGTCTTTTCATCCCTAGAGCCAAGAGATACTTACCTATCCATAGGTACCATGCTCTAGGGGCTTCTTTGAGCCCATATAATGCCTTCTTGAGCTTACATACCTTCTTCTCCACATGGGGAGCCTCAAACCTTGTTGGCTGAGACACATGTATCTCCTCCTTAAAGTCTCCATTTAGAGACAGTGATTTGACATACATGTGATAGACTAGCCATTGCTCATGTGCAGCTACAACTACTACTACTCGAATAGTAGTCATCCTTGCATTTTTGGAAAATGATTCACAAAAGTGAATGCCTTCAAATTTTCACTAGCCGTGTGCAAGAAGTGTTGCTTTGTACTTTTCTAGAGTACCATCAACCTTGTACTTTAGCTTCCATACCTACTTGATTTGAATGGCTTTATGCTTAGGGGGTCAATCCACTAGCTCCCAAGTTCCAGTGTTCATGATATTGTTGTAGTATATTTGCATGGTAGCCCTCCAATTGGATCGTTGAGTGCCTCCTTCACATTGGTTGGTTGCTTTGCTTGTTCTTGAATGAGCTTAGCCATGAGCTTGTGTTTACAATATGGATGCTTGCCTATCTCTATTCTCTATTCTTTGTGATGACCTCGTTCCACTTGCAACCTGTTCTAATGACTGTGGAATGGGGTTTGTAGAACCATAAAGTTGCCTCACGCAACATGGCAATGCATTTTCCACTTTGGCTGATGATATGTTGGTGACTTTTATACTCATCCCTCTAAGATGATCCTTCCCTCTCTTGTGTAGAAGGGATAGCTGTTGGGCCATGTTGATAATGGATTGCCCCTTTGCTTGATGATAAAGTGGAAGCTCTCTTTTCCTCCTCCACTACATGTGAATGTTCCTCCTTAAACACCACATCCTGGCTTGCCATGATATTCTTAGTGTTAGGGTCATAAAGCTAATAAGCCTTCTTACCTTCACTATACCCTGAGAAGATACATTTGATGATTTTTGGTTGAAGCTTGTTTCTTTCCTTATGTAGATCATATACATAACATTCACTTCCAAATACTTTGAAATGGGAAAGAGATGGCTTTTTACTAGTGTAAGCCTCTTGTGGGCTCTTTCCATCAAGTGACTTGGTGTAGCTTTGATTGAAGATGTAGACAACACTGCTGACAACCTCTACCCAAAACTGATTAGGAAAACCCTTTCTCTTCAAAATGCACCTTGCCATCTTCGTGATGGTTTGATTCCTAAATTCTACAATAGTATTTTATTGAGAGCTATGTGCCACTCTCAGTTGATGCTTGATTTCTTACTCTTGCAAAAATCTTCAAAATCTGCTGATATGAACTCACCACTACCACCTGTCCTAATTTTTCTCATCTTTTTCCTTATTTCAATTTCAACAAGCTGAAGCCATTAATCTTTGAACTTACCAAAAGCTTGAGCCTTATTGTGAAGGAAGTACACACACATCTTCCTACTATAGTCATCTACAAGTAACATGAAGTAGGAATATATGCCCAAGGCTTTTGTAGGCATTTTCTTGCACAAAGTTAGTTGATGACCTTGATCAGTTATAGAAGCTATTGAAAGTTTTTTTTTAATTTGTGGAACATAAAACATATTTGAAAGCTTTTTGAGATTCCTATCAGAGTTAATAAAGGAAAACATACCTTCACCCTTTGTAGGACATCTTGTTGCTTGCCTTTAGTTGCTTTAGAGGCTGTTAGGAATTGTAAAGATCTTCTCTACTCATCATGTGATGAGAGGCACAACTCTCCAACACCCATGAGTCATCTATTCCAAAATCGTCACCCCATCTCTATAGTGCTTGTAGAATCCTTGCCCTTGCCACCTTTTGAAGATCCATTCTTCTCTTCTCGTTCCTTGATGCCACAATCTTGGATTCTATGGCCTTTCCTCTTGGAGTGGAAACACTCTCCCTTAGACTTCTTTTGTTGTTCTTCTTTTTGTCTCCATATTTTGAAGAGTTCGCTTTGACTTCTTTGGCATTTTCTATGAATGCAGCATCTGCTTTGCTACTAGCACTCCTTGCCTTGAGCCCTAGCTTGTCCATGAGTAAAGCACTGAATTATTAAAAAGTAAATTGTTGAGGTATGATTTGAGTATTAAGATCAGTTACTAAACTATCAAACTTCAATGGACAGATTCAAAGACAACTCCAAGCTAGGTCCTTACTTGAATTTTGTACACCTATTCCTACCATTTGATCTTGTCAATTCTTGATGTGAGCGATAGACACCTCTGCAGTCTCCACATTAGAAAAAATTTACTACTAGTTGATTGTCCAAGTTTTGAATCTGTCTCATTACGAGTTTCATATTGAACTTCAATATGTTCCATGCTGCAAATGCATTAGTAGTATGCTGAATGAGATTCAAAACACTATTAATAGAACTTGTAGCTAGAGCATAGAGTGCATCTGAATTTGTACGTTTCCAAGCATGTAGAAGATCACCATCAAAAGGAATCATTTGACTAGGATTATCTAGATTAGGTATTTCTTAGGGATCATGATGAGCCCCAAGAATGCTCTATAGAAGCTCATATGAATCAAGGATAAAAATGATTTTGAACTTCTGTAGAGTCTAGTTTGTACCATGAAGTTTACCTTCCATGAAGGCTATTGGTTGTATCCAAAACAATGGGATGATCAGCATCATTGCTGCTCTTTTATGTGCTCCACCTACTCTTGTTGATGAACCACCTTGATTCCTAGTTGTAGATGATGATGCATGGATTGATATCTTCTCTCTTTTGTCCTTGAAACCTCTGCAACCTACTTTTTTGTTTGTTCTGCCTATTGTATGGTTGTTTAAAAATTTATTTTAGACTCGGATGATCTGTTTTCAATTCAAAAATTAACCCCTAAAATATGAGACTAGAGTGGATTATGTCATGTATTGACACATATGATGACATTATGACACTAATCTTAGTTCATTCCATCTCATATTTGATTTGAAATTATCATTTTGCTAGTGCATGTAAATGGCATTATGATTACTTTTTATTTATCACGCTTTTAAATTAATTTATTTATTGCTTACACATAGTTATATATGAGAGATCTTTTGGATGTTTGTTGGTACTTTCATCTTCTTGTTTTCTTTGCAAATACATGAACCACTTTGGAGGCTTAGTTGAAAATCCCATGTTTCACCTTTGTTGGCTATTTTGTTAGCATATAGTCTATCATTGGAATATTCACTTGCTACTTTCATTTGTGGATTTTGTGGATTGTGATTCAAACATGGTATTTTGTTAAAAACTCCATGTTATGTTGGTATTATAAGGTCTGAATACCATATGTTGGAAGTGGTAGTGGACCACAATAAGAATAAATCATAGGTTTGCAGGATCATCCAACAGATGAACCTTAACATACACACCTTAAGACTCAAAAATAGATGAGTGAGAGATAGAGAGAGACTAGATAGGATTTCAACTATAACAATAAGCTATGAGGCTCATCTACACTACCTATATATGAATGTTGAATTACAATGTGTGAATATGATACAAATTTACCCTATCTAAATTTGGGCAAAAATAAGAACTAGATACAAGAGATTGTGTGCCTAGGAGGTATGAAGAGTGTGTGTGTGTGAGAGAGAATATGGAGAATACAAATAGTTTAGAATTGTTTTACAACAAACCCAAATTTTGATAATCCTAAATCAGAAATGAGTGACCTAGCACATAAGAATGGAAATAGACTTTCTACTCAAAGTAAATCAACAATAGATGTTGATAATAAGCTGGTAGAATCTCCTCCAAATAATCACCAAGATGTAGACCACAACTCCTCGAAGAGTGTTTGAACACTCCTTCCAAGAGAGCGTTCAATATCTCCTCCTTGCTCCTTGAGAGTGAGATGAAATCTCATTGATCATTAAGTATCTTCAACTCTCCTTGAGTGATTGATTGAGTGATAATGCTTGGATATTCTTTTATAGCCTTGTGTGTACTCATGAAAAGCAAACTCGAAAGCCATCGCTGCAAAAACAATCACAAAAATGCAGAGACAAAAGACAAAACAATGCCGAGGTTACTTTTCTGATATTTTTATGGCTTTTGAAGCTGCAGAGGGGGATCGAATCCACACTGTTGAGATGAGAGAAAATTGTGTTATCAAGCTCACCCTTTGACTTTTCTTGTACAAGGATTATAGAAAGAGTGTATGTGATATATGTTATTGTGCCGGTGCGGAACTTGAAGAGAGAACTATTAAAATACTTCATATAGCTTTTTTTGGACCATTTGATGTTGGCTCCAACATGTTATATGGAAGATAGTCCCAAAAATGCTTATGCTAGACAAGTTATCTAGTAGGTCCTTGATGCGTGCGTGATATCTTTGAGTCATGTTTGTTTCTCTAGATTGCTTTGAATTAATCACAAATAGTTTTTGAACGGATGGATTGAGTTTATGAGATTCATTCTTGAATTGGAGATGTATCATCACTGTAAAGGCATGTATTTCCATCAGTCTCTTGGCATCTGCATTCTCTATGTTTGAATCATTGACAAGTTATGATAAATTATTCATTATATTTCATATTAGTAATTTTGCGTTAATTGCTCAATTGACAATCGATGCTCTATAAGATTATTTCCATGACATCCTCTTAAGATAATTTAGGAGTTTTTTTGAGAAATTCTAGGCTCATTGTTTCATGTGCATGCTAGGTGCATGATTATGTCATAGGTTATTCACATGCTTGCTTATCCAATGTGATATTTTTAATGTGAGTCATGCATATGGATATTTTGGTGGTATTGATTGGTGATAGAGTATTGATCTAGTCAAAGTTGTGACTTCAAAAAGTGGTGTAGAGGTAGTGAATGTGGCGAAGAACATGGGTGTAGAGGTAGTGCAAAAGTAGTTTTTTCACAATGCTCTTGCAAGAAAAGTTCAATCTAGGTTCCAAAAAAGGTTTTTTTGAGGGGTTTTTAAGGCTCATAGAGCATTATGAAAGGTCAAGGTGAAGCCTCCCTTATGCACACATTTCGGAGAAACTAAGGCCAAAAGTGGAAAAGAGGAAGTGGAGAAGATACACAAGAGCTTATTGATGGAGACCTTCAAATCCCAATGTCAAATTTACCAAGACTTAAGAACACCTCTATGTCAAGTGTAGACAAGACTTTTCATCAATTACTTCAAATCTTTGCAAGTTCAAGATTGAACTATACTTCATTCTATAGTTTTTGAGCTTCTGTTCTTCTTCAATAGTCAGCCTCAAGATTCAACTTCATTACCTACAAATGGCATAGATTTTAATGCTCCAAATTACATAAGAATCTTTGTATGATCCTTGCAAAACCTTGAGGTACAATAAATCTTTGACTATAGTGATTAAAACTTTGAATAATCATTAAGATCAAAAGTATGTCTAAAATTGATGATTAAAAATGGCGACTTTGATACATCTTTGATACATCTTCATGTATTTGAACTCTTCACCTCCATACCTACTTAGCTTATGATTTACCTCCAATGGGGTCATTGGGATTCTACAACTTTCCATGTTGAACTTTAATAGAAGATTCTTTAAGTAGCTTTCTTGTTTAATATACACTCCATGTTGAGTATAAATAATCTCCATGCCTACGAAATAGGATAAATTTCCCAAGTCACTTATCTAGAACTCCTTCTCCATTCATTCTTGAGCTCTTGAATTCCTTTGGTATCTATACCTATAAATATAATATCATCAACATAGTCACAAATGTATATGTTGGGTTGCATTTATTCGATCGAATAATAAAAAAATTCTGAATATGTTTGTTTTATTCGTGATTTTCCGAATAAGGACTGAGAGAATAGATGAATACCTTTTTGATCGAAACATTTTTGATCGAAAGTGCTTTTGATCAAAAGCGCTTTTGATCAAAAGAGCTTCTGATCAAAATATTTATCGATCGAAAGCGCTTTCGATCAAAAAGTGTTTTCTAGTAGAAAAATATATATGTTTATATCCGATAAAAAAACTTATTCCACACGTGCTTCATTGATGTACTAGAGAGCTTTAAGCCTGTAATTTTTATCAGAGAGCTTCCTTTTCGATCATTGAGGTATTGTTTTAATTTTTAATTATTGTTTATTTTATTGTTTTGTTAATTATATCATGCATATGGTATGGTTCGCATATGCATCTCTTACATATGCTTGATTTTTATTTATATAAATTATTTTGTGTCTTCTAATCATCAATTGTATACATGTTCGACCCGTGTAAGTGTTTCTTACTTGAATACATTGATGAGAAACATTTAAAAATAAACCACTGCTGTGATTGTCTAACTCGCTACATCAATTCATACTCTCATAATAGTATAGGACATAGTAATAGATCTATTGAGATTGTTTGAATCACCACCTCAATTCCTACTCTCTCAATAGTATAGAGAGTATGTAGGGACTATTGTGATTGTCTGATTCTTTGACTCTTACTCTCACAATAGTCACTTAGATTCCGATGAGAACACTTAGTGTAGGTCACAAGGTGTATAGAAACTATTGTGATTGTTTGATTCTTTAACTCTTACTATCACAATGGTCACTTAGATTCTGATGAGAATACTTAGTGTAGGTCACAAGGTGTATAGAAACTATTGTGATTGTCTGATTCTTTGACTCTTACTATCACAATTGTTATATACAGTTATGTGATAAAACTCATTCATAGTATAACGAATGTATATGAAATATTATAAATGTCTGATTCTTTGACTACTACATTCTTAATAGTTACATAGATTCACTTCTAGATTATAATTACACTTTCTATTTAATTATAAATCTACTTATTTAACTGTATCTATGTCTATCATTTGTGTACACATACTATTGATTTATTTACCCATACACTTACTGATAGTCTATTTTTTATTTTTGCATAGATGGTAGGTAAAATAAACAAGTAGAAGCAAAAATTTTTAGAAGAATTTGTGTGCTCATACATGTATCAAATGAGAGAAGATGAAATCAATATAGCCATGGATACTTCTATTACAAAGATTTCATTGCACAATTATCCAAGATAATATTTATTAATATTGAAAATAAATTTGGCAGTGTGTGTGGTGGAGCATAGATTTTAGATGAGCAAATGTCAAAAGAGCTTACATGTATCTTTGGACAAATCATGAAAGTAGCAGAGTCATTGACTGTGGATATCCCCAGTATGCCCGGATTCATCAATAAAATTAAATTTATCGATTTACATTATCAAACTATGAAGAGAGAAAAGCGATTAAAACCGGACATGACTAAACACCTTGTGAGAGCATAGGTAGATCCAAATACAGGAGATGCATATATGAATATAGGAGATCAAACATCGAACAATCTTTGTTTGCTCCCATATTCCCCTATTCATTTTGAAGATGCAGCTCTCGTGGGGGAAGGACAATATGGAATGATCCATAAAGTCAAGATATCCCACCCGAGATTCAGCAATGAAATGTTTGTGGCCAAGCTATTCAAATTACATGGTGCTGACATACAAACACAAGAAAATGAAGCCATCAATGAAGCCACAATGTTATCTAATATGCATAGTGGAATTATTAGTCCACTTGGTTTGGCTAGAAACCATAGCAAAAGTCCGTGCCTCATTTTTAAATTTTGGAATGGTGGTACATTGGACATGTGGCTAGAAAATATGAAGAAGGAATACGTAAACGTACCATGAAGCAGAGGTGTGAAAGAAATGGAAGGAGATATAAGTGAAATATGTGGAGTAAATAAAGTGCTATCATTTGAGTTATGTGGATTAAATGTTGTGGATTCATTTAACAAATGTAAATTAAATCTTGTGGATTCATTTGAATTATGTGGAAAAAACGAAGTATTTATATTTGAGTTAAGTGGATGAAATGAAGTGTAATCATTTGAATTAAGTGGAGTAAATGTTGTGGTACCATTTGAGTTAAGTGGATGAAATTAAGTGTAATCATTTGTATTAAGTGGAGTAAATATTGTGGGTTCATTTGAGTTAAGTGGATGAAATAAAGTGTAATCATTTAAAATATATAGATTAAATAATGTGGATTTATTTGAATTATGTGGAGTAAATGAAGTGCTATCATTTGAGGAATGTGGATTAAATATTGTGGTTCGTTTAATATATGTGAATTAAATCTTGTGGATTCATTTGAATTATGTGGAATAAATGAAGTGTTTACATTTGAGTTAAGTGGATGAAATGAAGTGTAATCATTTCTATTAAGTAGAGTAAATATTATGGTATCATCTGAGTTATGTGGATTAAATGTTATGGATTCATTTAACATATGTGAATTAAATATTGTGGATTCATTTGAATTATGTGGATTCATTTGAATTATCTTAAGATAAAATTAGTGTTTTTATTTTGCAGAAGTTAAACATGGCAAGAATGTTAGATGTGAATGATGATCTTGATCATATTGAATCTCAAAGGATTTTATCTGAGCAAAATGCTCAATTTGCAAAATCAGGATTAGCATTTGTATTCCATCAAGATTTAGAGCCAAAGGGATTAGAAGGAGAAGCATTATCAATAAAAGAAGTAAAAACCTATGCCCAAATTATTTTATTCGTGATGTTCTCTGTCGGGTTACAAGAAGGACAAAAGAAACAGCACCCTTAAAGCTTTCAGACTTACAACATAAAGGATTAGCAGAAATGCTACTTCAACACTTTGTGCAAGTTGAGAGATCATTACCAAATAATAATCAAATAGCATTATATTTCATTCAAAATATTTTTTTACAAGATATTCTTCATTGACGTGTAGATTGGGATGATCGTCCAAAGAATGCAGGTATCGGTTTGGGTCATTCTCAAAATCGAGTCGAATTTCGTAATCAAGGAAAGGAAGGTCCTCTTCCTTGAAAGGGACCCTACATTTTGCTACCTGAAGAACATAATCTTATACATGATTTGTCTTCACAAGGGGCACAATTATACAATGAAGGATTAATAATTATTGCATTATGAAGAACAATAGATGATCAAGAAAAGAGGATTGATGATCTACAAAATCAAGTGAAAAATTTACAAATTTATGTGGATTCTCATGAGAGCAAATATGGAAGAATCTCAGAGGCATCATCATCTTCTCATCGGTTTACTGCCGATGAGTTATTGAATCAAGAAAACACTGAGTAGGAAAGCTTTTTTTCGAATCAAAGACATGACTTGTATTTGATTTTGCAATTGAATATAATCATATTATTCATAGTACATCATTTTCTTCATTTTGAATATCATCATCTATGACAGGTACCATGTCATCTATTTCTTCCATGTCTGAACGATCATTATGATCTACATCTAAATCATGATCCATGAATCATTTGTTAAACTTTCATGAGTTTGAAATTCTCCAAAAGTTTGTTGTGCTGTTGTAGAAGCTATCTTGGTTGGAGCATGTAACAAATGCATATTACAAAACACATATACCAAATCATTAGCACATGATACACTTAAGCGATTTCTTTGTTTTGAATGAAGAAAATCATAGGCACTCCAATTATGTTCACAACTACCACTTGAAGCTGCTACTGAAAGAACTCTCATAGCTATATGTGCAACTCCACTACTTCAACTCCATACTCTTTCCACCAAATAGGAGGTGAATGCTTTTGAATCACTACAATATTGCCATAGATCTCCAAAAGATCCTTCTCGATTTAGATACGCTACTCTTTGGTGGAATGCATCTCGACTATCTATACCTGGAAGTAATAACTGACATGTGGTTTTGAAGTTTGCCATGACTTCTTTGTTTGATGCTTGACCATTGAGTTGAAATGTTGGATCCAAAATGAATATTGTTCCATGCAAATGAGTATGCGTTTGCCTCCATCTCTTCTTTGCTAATGATACAATCTGTGTTTTCTCTCGTAATGAAAATTGATTAAGGTCTTTTACTTTTTAATAGCTTCTAACATAATCCAATAAACTTTTCCTATCACAAATTCATTAGTATCAACCATTCGTAAAAGTTCCACAAAAGGTTTAGTGGTACCAATAATTTTTTCAAGATTATGCCAAAAAGTTTGTGATTGTATTAGACAAGAACATTTGGATGGTGCAACTCGATAAGAAGAATACTTCTCTAGCCATGCCTCCCATCTTCGATCAGCAATCATTTCTACAAGAGCTCCCTTAACTTCTAATAATCCACTGAGTACAATATAAGGAGTTGAAAATCATGTGACATAAAAAATCTGAAGTGCTTTATTGGGAGATTTTGATCAGAAGAGCAAATATGAAAATTGATGCTCTCTAATAAATTTGACCACATGATTGGCATCTAATAAGCTTTGTTTAATGAAAGATAATCTACCTATATCTTTTAATAATAAATTTAATGTATGAGCTACACATGGAACCCAAGTAATGCCTTCATACTTGTTTTGAATATAATTCCATCACTTCGAAAATTCGAGGCATTATCTGTCACTATCGCAGTCACATTCTTCGGACCACCCATGCACGATATAGCATGTTCATACACCTTTACAAGAAAATCCAAAAGTTTCTCTTTAAGAGAAGTATCAACAACTTCTAAAAGCATGTTTCCTTTTGGACATATAACCATGACATTAGTTAATGGTTTCTTTTGACAACTTGCACATCCATCCAATGCTATTGTGCATCCATACATGGGTACATAATCAAGTATTGTATGAGCTGCACATGGAACCCAAGTAATCCCTTCATACTTGTTTTGAATTGTAATTCGAGCACTTCAAAAATTCGAGGCATTATCTTTCACTATCGCAGTCACATTCTTCGGACCACCCATGCACAATATAGCATGTTCATACACCTTTACAAGAAAAGCCAAACTTTTCTCTTTAAGAGAAGTATCAATATCTTTTAAAAGCATATTTCCTTTTGGACATATAACCATGACATTAGTTAATGGTTTCTTTTGATAACTTGTCCATCCATCCAATGCTATTGTGCATCCATACATGGGTACATAATCAAGTATTGTTCGCTTTTTTTAAAATAGCTTCAGTACTTTTTTAAACTTTATCTACACACTCTGTTCGCATTTTGTTATAATGTGGCATGGTGAAACCTTTTTGTGCGGTTGACATCAAATCATCTTTGAAAATGGGATTACGGATAACATTGAAAGGAATCCCACATGCTAAGAATGTCTGAGTCCATTTAAAATGAAGTTCGAGACAATGTTGCTTTCCAAAAGCTACACGTATAGTATTTTGTGATTTATTATGGACAAATCATGGTAACAAAGTATTAGATCCACCGTTTTTACTACATTCACCAACTCCACTCTTTTTTGATGCAGTTGGAGAAAATGGAGTACATGTATCTTGGTTATTCTCAAAAACAGTTTGGAAGACTTGAGTAGAAATATCCTGATGATCCTCTACTGTCATCGATGCATCTACTCATTCTTGCTCTACACTTGGGCTACTTCGAAATTGTTGTGAACTGCTCATGCTTTTGAATCTTTTTGATGTGATACCTTGAGATTTACATTTATTTGCATAACTTGCAAAATGTACCCATATATCACTATCTAGATTAGAGCATCCTGCCATATTATTACCTGTACTAAAGAGATGCTCTTTTATTCGAGTTGCATTTCCTACATAACGATGCCCACAATATTTGCGTTGTATTATGGATAGTGTTTTACCCTCTTGATGAACAATCACATATGACCATTCTTTTCTCTTTCCCATAGTGCTTGCAAATTGCTTTATGAAGACTATACCTACAAAAAAAAACAATATAAATCAATATCAAATGAGATATTTTGATCAAAGTTGATTCAAACAATTTTGATAGACTTTAATTCTCAATCATACACACATATATAAATTCCAATTACACATACTATTGTGAAGTAAAAATCATTGTTGAGTTAAACAATCACAATAGATTTTAATTTTCAATCATACACATATATACATTTACACTTACATATGCTTACACATACTATTGTGAAATACGAATCAATATTGAGTCAAACAGTCACAATATATTTTAAATTCCTGATCATATGCACATACACTTACACATACTATTGTGAAGTAAGAATCAATATTGAGTCAGATAATCAAAATAGTTTTTTCATTCATAATTATACACTCATATGCATACACACACTCATACACATACATACATATACTATTATTAAGTGATTCTCAATGTTGAATCAAACATAATCTACCTATATCTTTTGTAAGCCACTGGAAAGGAACTCGTAAACTTTGTAATATACCTTGAAAAGTCACACGCATACTGAAAAGGCGTAGTGCAAAAGTTATAACTCTTTACGAATTAATGAAAGAAGAGTCAGGTGAAGCAGTGGGTGTGTCGTCGGACTGTTCGTCTGGGTGAGAACCTGCAGTGGAGCACAGTTTACCAAAATTCCGTGTAATCTAAGTATTTCATCAATTCTGTTGATTAAGCTTAATAATTAAATAAGTCTTAATGAAGTATTACAGATTGACGGATTAACGCGATAAGTGAAGAAGTACACAGTTAATTGTGCGGTAGTAATGAAGTGTTCTATAAACATATTCAAAACAGTGATTGCATTAAAGGTTGTGAATTAGTATACTTTGAGTCTGTAGACTTGGGAAAATACAAAGAAGGCCTCTGTTCACAGACCCCTAACCATCCCAAGAACCCAGAGTTGAATTAAATTTAAACAGTTAAGGTTAAACATTGGCGCCGTCGGTGGGAAATGGAGTAGTTAGTGAAGAAGAAGGTTAAAGCTCGAAGAAGCATCCTTTGATATATATCGGTAACACGTTCCGGTGAATCTTATCCCAAATATCGAAGTGACCAACATCCTTGCGCAGTTCCAAATCTGTTAGGGTCACCCTCTGGTGGTAGAAGTGAGGAACAATTAAGTTCAGTTTCAGAAGGTTCAATTCAACAAGCAAGTGGCAATTACGATGGCAGTTCGGTGCTGTGCAGAAGCAATTTGCCAGAGTGCAGTGATAATCCGGTGTGTTTTGACGACAGTCCGGTACATTCTAAAGATAGTACGTTGGTTCTTGGTGGTATCCCGACATTGACTGGTGATAACTCAGTATTGTCCGGAGACAATTCGGTAATTTTTTATGATAGTTCGATATTTTTCGGGGACAATTCGATGCTCTCCGGTGATAATACGGTGATTTTTGGTGGTAATGCGCTATTGTTCGGCAGGAATTTACTGCATTCACCTTTTTTAGGAACAAATTTAGCCAATTTCGATACTAAAGTTGAAAAGGGGTTGTTCGATGTTGAGTTAAGTAATCGGTTCAGAGATATTTTTGGATCAAAAAGTTGTCAAAGTGACCATACAGTCCAGGGACATCAAGAAGTCTGCCCCCAAAGTTCAGACAACATGAGTAGTTCTCAACAACAACAACAGCAATAACAACAGAAGCAGCAACAACAAGAGCAACAACAGTTTGTTCCATCGTGGTGCCAACCAGAGTCACGTACACAAAATTTGGAGGTTTCCCAAGAGATAATCCCGACACGCATGTGCAGACATTTGAATTTAATTATGCAGTTTTGAATTACCCAGCAGACCCTACGTATAAAGCCATCGTGTTCCAGTCAACTCTCGTTAATGAAGCTGCTCGCTGGTTAACCGAATATGATTTGAACCACTTCCGATAGTATGATGATGTGAAGGATGCCTTTCTGCAATGGTTTCGGTTAAAGAAAAACCTAGTAAAAATTTTTGATTATCTACAGAATAATAGGCAGAAGCCACACCAGAATGTAGAGGATTATGCCACGTTATTTCGGACTCATTTATGGGAGTTGCCACCAGCGCATGGCAATTTACCAGACGACGTTATTACTCAGTGGTTTATAAACAGATTAAATCCCCAATCGAAACAGATCATGATTATGTGTTGTATGGGAGGAATGACCCTGGACGCTGTAATTGCAATGGCTTTACAGTTAGAAAATAAAGTGAGTGGATTCACTGAAGATCTAGAGTGGCTGAAAGCATCAAGGCAATCCAGCTAGGATCCTTTGAAACAGATTTACTATACCAAATGAAAAAATCCAAGGCATAGCAGCTCAGCATGTGCTCTGAATCAATTATATTATGCCATTTGTCACACAGCGGACCATACTACGAAGACTTGTCCGTATAATGCAAAGGTGTAGAGCAGAGCAACTGTTAATGCAATAATTCAAGAACCAGGGCAACCCGCTAGTCATTATGTATCACCGCAGATGAGGAATACCCCGCACAAGGGATACAAGAATTATCGAGGAGGACGATCAAATAATTTTAGACAAACCCGGTGGAATGGAGGACCATCAGGTGAAGGTGCATCTCTTCCACCATCTAAATGTCATTTTTGCGGTGAAATAGGGCATATACGTCGGTATTGTAAAGATGCAGTCGAGTACGATAAGAAGAAAAAGGAACGACAACATCTGATGGCGAACATGGTGTACATTTTGACAATCGATACTCAAACAGTAGCAGTCTAAACATGCTCAGGAAAGCAATTGCAGCCAGCTGCAGAGATTTTTGAACCTGGAATTCGTGAACAGCAGAAGGTGTTTACTAAAGCAAGTAAGTGGGCAATCTAGGAATAAGCTATTTTCCCTGAGCCAGTTCCGGTGATGCAACAAAGTATACCGCAGACAGTATCGGAAGGCAGAAACCTGAATCAAAGCATACTAGAGTCCCCACTGGATACCGTATCAAAAGTAGCAAAATTTGATCCGGTTTGGGATGTTTTGTCCAAGGCGTCTATTACACTGCCCCTGGGATAATTATTGGCTTTGGTTCCTGATGTGCGTCAACAGTTCCAGCAATAGGTCAGTCCAGGACCCTCAAGTGCTCCCTTGACAACCACCATCCAACTTGAACTGGACCCAATGGTGGACCATACCGTACCCTTGATTATGGTACGGCACAAAAATCATATGATCATAGAAGGCTTAATTGATGGTGGATCTGGTGTAAATATCGCAACAACAGCACTTTGCAAATGGATGGGATGGATACAAATTGAACTTGTTTAATTCTTTGTACGTCTGGCTGATCAATCTCGAGTCCATCCAGTGGGCTTGGTCCGAGACATTTCGATTACTCTATAAGGTTCTATCTTCAAAATGGCCTTCGTTGTGCTGGACTTACCAGAATCTAGCCTGGACTACAATCTGCTCTTTGGACATCCCTGGCTAAAACAAGCTAAGGTAGTGCAAGAATGGTCAGCATATGAATTAGTTTTAAAAAATAACCACTGCAAATATGTTGTTCCACTAGACGACATGAAACCTTGTGACTTACATGTAGGACCATATGTAGCGGAGCCTGTACACATGTTGGATGGGCTCTCCGATGATGAAAAAGAAGTTTTTCTTACAGCTAACAAGGATTTTATGGCACTCGGAACTGTAGACTTACAAACGGTGGTCGATAACTGGATTTTGATAGCATGTACGGTGGTACCACTGATCGGTGAGCATGGATCAAGTACATCATAAACCTTGGATGATGCGATGCTCCAACAATTACTCTAGTCGAGAGACGATTTGGAGATGCCCCGACAGGTCTACGTACCGGAAGATCAGTTGGTTACCTGCCACTTAGGTGATGTAACCAACCCACGACCAGTCAAAATCAAGGCGGGCTTATCAGAGACTTTTCAAGATAATTTGCTGCAGTTACTACGTGAATTCTCTGATCTATTTGCATGGGATTACTGGGATATGAAGGGGTTGGACCCACGTATCTATGAACATAGGGTTATGCTTTAACCAGATGCTCAACCTATCAAACAACCTAATTACAGGATGAATCCTAACTATGCGGCCCAGGTCAAGACAGAACTGGATGGATTGCTGAAAGTTGGGTTTATTGTCCCTATCGAGCATGTGGAATGGATTTCTCCTATTTTCATAGTTCCTAAGAAGAATAAGCAATTACGGATATGTGCGGACTACCGGAAATTAAATGTAGCAACCATACCTGATCCATTTCCTCTACCATTTTTGGACACAATGCTAGACGATGTGGCCGCACGAGAAATGTACTCCTTTTTAGATGGATATAGTGGCTATAACCAAGTTCGAATGGTGGAACAAGACATTCCAAAGACAACATTTATAACCAATTGGGATGCCTATGCGTGTACAGTAATGTGGTTTGGTCTGTGCAATATTCCAAGTACATTTCAGCATTAATTTTCTCTCCCTATCTCACAACATTTATGAGGGTTTACTTGGATGACTTCTCCTTATCTGTTGATACTTCGGCGCATCTGTACCATTTACGGTGTTGTTTTTCTAAGTGTCGAGAATATCGTTTGTGCTTAAACCCAAATAAATCAGTGTTCTCGGTGTCTTGTGGCAAGTTGCTAGGGTATATTATCTCAAAACAGGGAATTCAAGTTGATCCAAATAAGGTGAAGGCCGTAGTGGAGGCACCTGCTCTGAAGACGCCCAAAGAAGTGATGCGATTCTTGGGACAAATCCAGTGACATGAACAACACTTATAGTGGCTTGCTCATCTGGCCATACCCCTCAATCGATTGATAACCAGTAACCCTCATCAGTTTGACTGGACCAAAGAGTGCCAAATTTCTTTCGATCGGCTGAAATCCTTGTTAACTCAAGCTCCCATTTTACAAGCGCCAAATTGGGAATTGCTATTTCATGCCTTTGTGGATGCCTCCGATATTGCCATTGGCAGCATGCTGATGCAGCAAATGGATAAATGGTTTCGTCCGGTATATTATGCGAGTTGCAGGTTAGCCCCGACAGAGTGCAATTACTCAATCACTGAACGAGAATGTCTTGGATTAGTGTATTCAGTGAAGAAGTTCCAGCATTATTTACTGGGAGGCCATTTCAACTTTCATGTCGATCATGCAGCCTTGGTGTACCTTGTTGGCCAACAGCATTTGGGAGGAAGACTAGCCAGATGGGTCTTGTTGCTCCAAGAGTTTGATTATTCAACAGTACATTGACCACGGTCAGCACATGCGCTTGCTGACTTTCTCTCTCGATTGGATTCCGGTGAACTTCCTAAAGGAGTTGATGATACAACACTTACTATTTATGCAGCAGAGATAATACAGGATGATCAGCGGGAATTGCCAGTACCCTCCTCTTACTATGATACCTTACTTCTTTTCTTGACTAGTGGATGTCCGCCTAGTACGACCTCTTCAGCTGCTCGATGAAGACTAGCTATGTATAGTCGACGATTTTGACTAATTGTAGGGCAGTTATATTATATGGATCACTTGAGCATGTTGCTAAGATGTGTTCCCCCACATGAAATTGCTTCAATAATTACAATGGCTCATTCTTCCCCAACCAGAGGACATTTTGTGGTTGACCTGACTCACTGGAAGATCCTATAGAGTGGTTTATGGTGGCCTACGATGTACTGTGATGTAACCAAGTACGTGCGGCATTGTGATGCATGTCAGCATTCCGGTCAGCCCTTACAGCGACATCTCTTTCCACTCCAACCAATTGTGCCTCTTGAACACTTTTAGAAATGGGGTTTGGATTTTATTGGCCCCATTACACCTCCTACGACAGTTACGAGTAACTGATACATTCTGACCTGCACGGATTATGCAACTCGATGGGCTGAAGCTTGGGCTCTTTGGTCAGCTACAATTGTTGCGGTAGCTAAATGTTTGATGAAGGATATTTTTCCACGCTATGGGTTACCCTTGGAGATAGTAATTGATCAAGGTACACAATTTGCAAACACATTAATGCAAGTGCTTACTAAAACCTTCCAGATTATGCATAAGTTTAGTTCTCCCTATTATCCATGAGCAAATGGACTCGCTAAAAGCACCAAAAAATCTCTGTTGAACATCTTAAAGAAACTGGTATTAGATTGTCCAAAGAGATGGGACCAATTCTTACCTGCAGTCTTATGGGCTTACCGTAGAACATATAAAGTGGCCACCGGAACAACTCCTTTCAAGTTGGCGTATGGATTGGAAGCAATTGCTCCTACAAAACTGTTGGTTCCTAGTCTGCACCTGGCTTTTGAACCGAAGTTATTACCGGAAGAATCTTTTCCCTTTCAATTGGAGGCTTTATGGTCTCTAGATGAATATCGTCTTGCAAGTTTCCTGGTGTTGTAGGAAGTACAGCTTCGACAAGCCAAAACCCATGATCGTTTTCTCAAAACCCTTGTGTTTATGGTAAACCAATTAGTAATCTTTTATAATGCTAAGTCTAATAGATCCGCTCGAAAATTTAAGCTGCGCTGGTTTGGATCCTACCGTATTGCCAAACAAGTGGGACCCGCAACTTTTCGATTATCCACCTTAACTGGTATCCTTCTTCCTAAAGTGATCAATGGCTCAAAGCTTCGTCCCTATTATGCACCGTCTACACCCTCATGATGTGTCATTGGTATTTTTACTCCTTTCCTTTTGCCATGTTTCTCACTCGACTTTCTTTTCTTATCTCCATGTTTCGGTTGACCGACTGACCATGCTAGTTGCGTTTTCCTACCTAATCATGATTAGTGGTTGCCTTTTGTGTCTTTGATTATGTTAATACGTGCATGTCATCATTATATTGGTATATTTCCAATATTGCATTATGATTAGGATTCTTACTGCCTGATTTTTCTAGCGTTCTACTTAATCTTGTTCTTCCCACTGTTAGTCGCTATTGTGTCCTTGTGTGTTTGTGAACCTTGTGTGCTTTGTGTTATCATCTATTTTTGAGTGCGCCATGGAAGCTCTTGCAAATATCGTGACCTTCCGTGCAGATCTCACTCCGGATGTGAGTGAGTTCCTGCGTGCTTGAGGGCTCTTGGCCTTCGCTGAATTGACTTCCGAGCAATGCTGGCCATTAAGATGCTTAAACCCCCATGTCGTCGTTATGCTCAGCACTGTCACTAAGGCTTTTCGTCTTCCTTGGGAGGGATTGGTCGATGGACTGCTTCTCCACATGGCGACAATGAAAGAAATTTTTCCCCGGCACTCATCTAACGAGTTTGCCATTCTATGCCGCCCAGAACCCAAGCGAAGAGCCCTTCAATGCTTAGTCACTGCCTTGAACCTGCAAAAATGCACGTATGGCATCTCCCGTCCTTTCTACTTGATGATTGATACTGCATCACGAGAGGGGGTCAATTTCACGTCCTTTTTCTTCCGGCACATTCACCGTGAATGCTTAGCAGTTACCAAACAACTAGCCAAGCATGAGATTCCTTGTACCCGATTGCCGCACCTCCTCATGTTTCTTCTTTCAGTGATACAAGCAGTGCAACCACCTCCAACAAATACCATGCTTTTACATGAGGAGTCTATGCAGATGCTGGAGGAGGATGATGATGAAGAATTGCTACAGTTCTTCTAGCACAAATGCAGATGTATCAGCGCATCGCAAAGCCAAGTGCAGGATTCAACCGTAGTTCATGAGGTTGAAATCTTTCATGATACAACCACGACTTTACAGGGCACATCGGCACACTCTTCTCCTACCAAGCAATAGGAGCTAGATGTAATCATGGACGATGTTGTTGAAGTCCAACCGTAGGATGAACCGAAGCAATTGGATGCTGAGCCTCTGAAGAAGAGAGTGGAAGATACCGTTATCAGTGAATGTCATCCTCCTTCTCCACCAGCCGTAGACGATCAAGCAGACACAACCAAGCAACCGACCGATAATGAAGAAGCGGTTACCGAAGTCCTTCTATCGTTGCCTCAAAATGAAACCGAAATTGTCTTAGTCCCGACCTCTCTTCTTCCCCTTCCTCCTCCAACCACCATTCTTGTTGTTGCTGAAGTTCCTCCCTCTTCGCCTTCAACTGCCATTCGTGAGGCATCGTCCAATCTAATATCCTCTCCTAACTAATCTCCACCATCATCACCTCACCTGCTTTCTGCCCCACCATTGCAACCTCCTTCTTCTCTTCCTCCAGCGGTTATGTTCACTGAATTGGCATCCATGGGCCAATTACTGTTTCAACTCTCCCAGCAGTTGCCTCTTTAGATGAAGACGGCCACCTAGACTATTCAACAGGAGCTGCAAAGCAAAGTTGATCTTCTAGAAGCAGACATTGCCCCCCTCGAAGAAGAAGTACTTGAAGCCAAAGCTCAAATTCACTCTCTTCATACTCAAATCCAGCAACTGCAAGAACAGTTAATAGAAAAAGACAGTATCATTGCTCAACAGGACACACAAATCAAAGGATTGAAGCAAGAAGTTGCAGATTAGACGGACGTTATGACACCATTAGGCAATGAGCTCCATAATATGTGGGATGCACTCAGTGTCTTACAAGAAGCTTCGCAGTCGCTAGGGGCCAATGTCCTTAAAGCGGAAGCTGAATTGCATAAAGTCACTAAGCAGTTGTTTCAGAAAGATCAAGAATTATCTGCAGAAATTGCCACGACTATCCAGTTGAAGAAGGAACTTGTAGCTGTGCAAAAGGAAAGAGAAGATTTTTACAAAACGATGCAGTTTCAAGCTCAAGAACTCGAGCGCTACGAAAAGCAATTAGGAGTTCAGGCGAACAGGCTCTCTCGCATTGATGCAAAAGTAGCTGAAATAAAATTGCACCGAGATGTTGCAGTCGCTATTTTATTTACAGGAATCATTTTTGCAGACGTAGACGGAGTCATTAATAAGCTAGGTCATAGCTACCAGTTCAGTTAGAACTGATGCACAACTGATTGAACCTATAATTTTGAAGAATATGTTAGATTCATTAAAGTAGAAGATTACTCGTACATTTAAACTAGCTCGATCTATGTATGTAGAGGGTATCATCGATGAACCCTGAATCTTGTAATTTTTATTTTTTGGGTTCGAGTCCACCGTGCGTGCCAGTGTAAGCCACCGGAAAGGAACTCCTAAACTTTGTAATATACGCTGAAAAGTTGCACGCATACTGAAAAGGCGTAGCACAAAAGTTTTAACTCTTTACGAATTAATGAAAGAAGAGTTGCGTGAAGCAGTGGGTGTGTCACCGGACTATTCGTTTGGGCGAGAGCGTGCAGTGGAGTGTAGTTTGCCAAAATTCCGTGTAATCTGAGTATTTTTTCAATTCTGTTGATTAAGCTTAATAATTAATTAAGTTGTAATGAAGTATTAAAGATTGATGGATTAACGCGATAAGTGAAGAAGTACACAATTAATTGTGTGATAGTAATGAAGTGTTCTATAAACATATTCAAGATAGTGACTGCATTAAAGGCTGTGAAGTAGTATACTTTGAGTCTGTAGATTTGGGAAAATACAAACAGGGCCTCTGTTTACAGACTGCTAACCATCCGAAGAACCCAGAGTTGAATTAACTTTAAACAGTTAAGGTTAAATACTTTCAATAATAAATTTAATGCACCACAATAGATTTTAAATTCCTAATCATATGCACATACACTTACACATACTATTGTGAAGTAAGAATCAATGTTGTATCAGACAATCACAATAGATTTTAAATTTCTAATCATATGCACAAATATTTACACAAACTATTGTGAAGTAAGAATCAATAGAGTCAAACAAGCACAATAGATTTTTCATTCACAATTATACACTCATATGCATACACATACTCATACACACACATACATATACTAATATGAAGTAAAAATAGTTATTGAGTCAAACATAATCTACCTACATCTTTTAATAATAAATTTATTGTATCATAATAGATTTTAAATTCCTAATCATATGTACATACACTTACATATATCCTGGTGAAGTAAGGATCAATGTTGTATTAGACAATCACAATAGATTTTGAATTCCTAATCATATGCACATACATTTACACATACAATTGTGAAGTAAGAATCAATATTAAGTCAAACAATCATAATAGTTTAAATTATTTAATATTTATAGCAAAAAATTATACCTTGTTCTCTCTACGATACTTTAAGTTCATAAAGAACAAAGTAGCTTTTATGAAAAATGATTAAGAATCAATCATAATAGATTCTAAATTCACATATATATACTATTGTGAAGTAAGAATCAATGAGTCAAACAATCACAATAGTTTAAATTATTTAACATGGCAAAAATTTATACCTTGTTCTCTCTACGATACTTTAAGTTGGTAAAGAACAAAGTACCTTTTATGAAAAAATGAGTCTAGTTCTACTATTGTATAAAATATTATTCGATCAAATATTTATCGAGCAAAATATTTTTCGATCCAAAGCTTTTCAATCAAAAAGGTTTTCGATCGAAAAATTATCGATCGAAAGCATTTTTTATCGAAAGGGGTCAAATTTCTGTGCAAAAACTATTCGGGCCTGTCCGAATAAGCTGACGTATCACCGAATAATTTGGTCGAATAATAAGAGCTTGTCGTAAAATTCTGTAATTATTTACGAATAAATGAATTGTCGAATAACAAATAATGCAACCTAGTGTATATGTACCCATCTTCACTTGTTTTCACTAGCAAGCTACTATCTGCCTTTGATGCTTGATATCCAAGTCTATAATTCCAAGATGTTGGGGCCTACTTCAAACCATACAAATCTCTTCTAAGCTTAAACAAACAATCTGATCCATTTGGATCTTTGAAGCCATTTGGTTGCTCCATGTATACTTCATCTACAATGTATCCATTAAGAAAAGCATTTTTAACATCCAATTGTGATAACTTCCATCCTTTGCAAGATGCAATAGCTAGTAGTGTTGTAATGGTAGACATTTTAGCCACTAGAATATAAGTTTCATCATAGTCCCCACCTTGTGTCTAAGCATATCCTTTGACCACTAGTCTAGCTTTTGATTTCTTGGTCTAGGTACCAAGGCCCATGTATCATTTAACACTTCTGATGTGTCCTTGATCACATAGAGTGTTATCCATATGTTGCATCATCTATAAACAAAACATAATATCTAGACCCATTGGTATGATATCCTTTGAAGGACCCCACACATGTGTGAATTAATTCAATCTTGTTTGTATGCATAAATCCCTGCTTGTTATATGATTGTTTGAGTGGTTTATCTAACTTGCAAGCTTCACACCTGTATTTCATGTATTGGCCTTGAATATTGGGTGGACCTTGCACTAAAGTATTCTTTTCCATGTCTTTTATACCTCTCTCATTGGAATGACCTAATCTTTTATGCCATAGGTCCAATGCATTCATCTTTTGACTTCCATAAGTGAACAAGGCATGTCCTACATTACCTTTTACCTTGAGAGTAAAAATTCTTCCCTCCTTTTTACTGCCGACAATACTTTTATATCCTTGATTTGGATCTTCAACATAAAATCCATCATTAGTGAATTCGACTTCATAGCCTTTCTCAACAATTTGTCCTACACTGATTCAATTCCTTGGAATTGTTGGGACATAGAGTACCTTACTCAAAAGTGTACTTCCATTCCTTGTATTTATTGATCCAATGCTCTACACTTTATGTTTGGTATTTTCTCTTGTTTGAGATGTGTGTTCATTCACCTTCTTTTCCATGTCACTCATCAAGGCAATGTTTCCATTCAGATGATTGCTACATCTTGAGTCAATATATACTCTTTGGCCTTCATTTGTTTCTTCATGTGTAGCATTTATGATTATGGTTGAATCCTCCTTTTGGTTTGATGCATAGTTTTGGTAGTGTTGTTGTAGGATTGATTTTGGAAGTTTCTTCTACCTCTTCTACCATGTGTATTCCTATCACCACTATCTCTAAAATTATCTCTTTGGTTTCTTCATCCTTCACCTCTTTGATTTTAGTTCTGATTGTAGTTGCCATTTTTTTTATTATTATGCCAGCATTCATTTGCCAAATGATCTCTTTTACCAAAAATCCAACAAGCTCTATCATTTTCTTTATTCTTTCCACATCTTCCTCGACTTCTTCTATTTTCTTTTTCTCTCGTAAAGTTATCTTGACTCAAAGTGCCTTCTTCTTCATTTTATTGTTGCTTTCCCTTAGCATTCTTCTTCTTGTCCTTTGAATACATGACTTAACATGCATTTTTCTCATTCTCACCTTTAATATCCTGTTCAAATGTTCGCATGTGTCGTAACAATTGATTTAGATCTATAGTGAAGTGATCTAATGATAATTTAGTGAACAATATGAAAGGTTTCCACCTTTCATCTCTGCTTAGTGCTGTAAGGATTTGGCTTACCATTTTAAAGTCTTCAATGTCTTCATCAACTACACCTAAGCAATCTACAATATCTTTCATCTTTGTTATATAATTAGAAATTGATTGTGAAGATTTCTTTTTGAAAGTTGTAGATTCTGCCCATAGTGAGGCCTTCATAGACTTTGTTGTATTTTGGAAATGTTCCTCCAAGGCATTCCATATATCAGTTGCATTCTCTAGCCTTTTGATGTGTGGCAAGAGATAGTCATTTATGCCATGTAGATAGTGATCCTTGATTAAGCATCTTTCTTCATCTAAATATTTAAATTTGCAAGCTCTTCCCTAGTTGGAGGACTAGAATCTTTAAACTTTGGCTTTTCTTCTTCTCATCAAGATTCATCTTCATTACTTGCAAACATCATACATTTTAATGCCTCAAATTACATAACAATCTTTATATGATCCTTGCACAACATCGAGATAAAATAAACCTTTGATTAGATTGATTAAAACTTTTATTAGTCACTAAGATCAAAAGTATGTCTAAAATGGATGTTCAAAAATGGTAATTTTGGCATAGGTGACTTCAATCTCTGATTTCTCTCAAACTAAAACCCATTTTGCAAAATGATTTTGGACATATCTTCGTCATCTATCAACTTATATTTCTAGTGCTTAAACACAAAGAAAATTTACACGCAACACTCACATCTAAGAAAAACATTATCAATGAAATACACCATTTTTGAGTCTACACTTTAGAGAGTTGACATATGAATGTTCCTATGAACCATACACACACTCTGAAAGGACTTAGGACATAAAATGACAAGTATAGCTTGGTTTACTCTTGAATTGGAGCTGTGTACAATGAATAGACTAAGCTCTAATTCTATAGATTTTGCTAAACACTTCTACTTCTTCTATGATAATTAAATCACTTAATTTCTATAGTCATAATTGACTTATATGGTCACAAATGTTTAAGTGGATCATGACCAACACATTGTTATTTACTTGATTTATTACCAATCTAATTATAGGTCTCTAGATAAGAAGGTTCTTGGAAACAAAAAGAAATCACCAAGATGGGCAAGTAGTTTCAACTAACGAATACCTCAACATAGAGTATTTATTATTAGATCAACAAGTGGGGAAAACTTAGTCTTATGAAAGATCATACACTTTCTCTTATAAACCCTTTTTATAATCATTGGATGGATGAATTCTCTTGTATCTTAGTTTTTAAGAACCTTTATTAAAGATTTAAGAGGATCCAAAATCCATAAATTAAGGTTGTGATCACTATCAATTATTCTCAATCAAGTTTTGATTAGACTCCTCATTTTCTAGATTATATGAAAAGAGAGTTCATCACATCTAGCTCTATTCCGTGTGGATTAGAAGTTAAAATGCAAATGAAAGAATTATGGAAACTCACAAGGGAATATGTAGGAGTGTAATTAAACATTCTACATGCTTGTGCACATAGAGAAAACTAATTTCAAATCAGTTTGATTGACTCCTTGTCCATTGTGCATTTCCCTAAATCATCTTCTCCAAAGTCAACAAAACTGCAAATGTTTTCCTCACTTATTTAACGTCCACTACTTATTATTAAGGACTCACTAGAATGGTATTAGTGTTTACACTATGTGTATAAAATTTTGTATCATTTGGATTCATAGTTTGTTAGAAACATATCGTTTTAGATCTTAGGGTCATTCTCTGCACATTCTTGAAAAATAGGGATGACCACCTGTTGAAGTTATGATTATAATTCAGTACAACTTCCCTTATAAATTGAGTTTTTCTACATAATAGCTACTTAAACCTATAAGAAACCTTCCTATAAGAGGAATTTTGCAAGATGTAATCAGCCTTAGAGGACTAAGCTACATCAAGATGGTGATGATTTTCCTTCACTTATTGAGAACCTTGACAAGAATAGCTAGAGAGCTTTGCAAACCAAAATGCAAGCTTACTTACAAGGTAGAAATCTTTATCAAAGATTAGCAAGTGATTAAGGTATGCCTAATCCAAGATTTAAAGGAGGACCTATACAAGAAGAGGCTAAGAAGATCAGATTATGGTGTGCAAGAAATCCTCAAGCTAGGTCTTATATCTTAAACTCTTTCTATGATTTCTTGCTTCCACGAATTGGAAGTTGCAAAACATCACAAGAAAATTGGGATGCACTTGAGACATTCTTCTCTGCTAGCACCAAATCTAGGAAGAATCACTTATGGAATGAGCTCAACCAAATGAAGAAGACACCAAAGGAAAGAATCATAGAGTTTGTCACTAAAGTCAAGGAGGTTGCAGATAAATTAGCTTCAATTGGAGAATTGATTGAAGATGAAGCTATCATGAGGCAGATCCTAAATGGTATTAGGGTTGAAAAGCAATGGAAATCATTTTCAACTACTTAGGATCTTATGATAGATGTGCAAATACCTGATTTCAACATATTTCTTGGAAAACTCTTCATTGAAGAGGCCACCATCAACTTGAAGGAAGGTAACTCTTATGAAGGTGACTCTACAAGTGATCTTTATGTAAATGAGAAGGATAAGAAGAACAAAGGAAATTAGAAGGAGGATGACGATGACAAAATTTCCCAAGCCAACTATGTAGGCAAGAGCAAGTGGAAAGGAAAGAAAAAGGAGCAAATTAGGACCAAAAAAGGAAAAACAAATTCACCCTTGTGCCATATATAACAAGGCCAACCATACCACTCACAAATGGTGGTTCAATGGAAGAACATATATAGGAGGAGGTAGAAGTAGATTTGGTAATAAAAGAGGTAGAATTGGAAAAAACTACAATAACAATAATAAAAATCATAATAGAAGGGATTACAACAAGTACTTAGAGATGGAAGGATCTTGATCTCCTCACCTTAATGTTTTTCCATTGCTTCATGATTCCAAAAGGCTCTACCTTGTTTCCTTGATATAGAAGAGTTGGAACAAGATGAAAGTGTATATAATAATCAATGAAGATTTAAAATGTGCTGCTGAGATTAGGGAAAAATGACTTTCTATGGTTTACTTTTATCAGAATCAAAGAAGTTGCATCGAAAAACATCCAAAGGGCAAGGAAGCTATGGAACAAATGTTTTTGCAAGTGGAAACATCTCATTAATCTTGAGAGTGGCCATTCAATAATATTTGAGGACATAGACTTGGTTAGAACAGTTAATTATGATGAGTGGTGCCTTGTAAGACACAACAACAATGCCTAGGACAACTATTGATAGCCAAAGATGAAAAATTTATTTGGGACAAAAAATTTATTTTGAAGATTCTAAAGGTTTGGAAATCAAAGATGAAAAAATATATGATGCTAAAGATCCAAAGGATTCTATTCTTATAGGTTCCTTTAATTTTTTTCCATGTTGGTGGTTTTTATTTTCAACAATGTAAACTTGTGCTGGTTTTCCCTTCATCTACAGGATGGGTGGAGTGAAAGTTTTCATTTGATGGAGTTTCTTGTTCTCACCTTAGCTTTCATCACTTTGACATTACTTTAATAGCATTTGTATGTATGTGTATATGTGTGTATGCATGCATGTATATGTGTGTATACTTATATATTTGTATGTGTATGTGTTTGTGCATATATATATATATATATATATATATATATATATATATATATATATATATATATATAGAAGAGAGAAATAAAACAAATACTTTAATAGTGTCAACACAGATACATTACTCCATCCAAAATGACTTAGAAGAATGAGAATAATAAAGCTTGCACTTAGTCATGTCAATCGACTTCCTTCATATATAAGCTTTAGACATTCTTCTGAAAGATATTTCTCTTTCTTAGAAATACCAACGATTTTGCTATCATTTTGGTACTAATCCTCAATTAAATCCACCATGCCATCATCATCATTGCAAAAATCTTGTACTTTGTCTTTTTTTCAATACAGTTCGTTTAATCTTTCATATTCCACACGATCACTATTGTGTAGCCTCCTCATGGATGCTTCTCGTGAATGAGGTCTTACTCACAACTCTGAATGGTGTGGTGCATCAATATAATGCTGAGATATCAAGCTCAACATGTGATGATCCAGGATGACACCTACCAGTTTTTCATTTCTCTAACATGTATAGTGGTCATGTCGATATATGTCAGGGATACTTCATGGAGCTTTATTAGAGTTATCTATCAAGAGTGATGGCACATTTGTTTCTTGCCACCTCACTCATTCACGGACATTAGGTTTTTTCCTTATGTACTCATCTTTATATATTGCACTTGTTGTATTCTTATTTTAGGTCATTCTTGTACATTCCTTTTTTATGTAATACAAGAAGAACAAGAAGAAGATCATTCTTCCTTGCCTCAATCTGTGTGTGTGTGCTTCTCCTTGAGAGTAAGAGTGTGTATGAGCTCTCTTCCATATATCCTTCCTCGTGACATGGTATGAGAGCCAGCGTGGCTAAAGAGAGCTCGTGGAGAAGGTGATAGTGAAGAGTACACAGCAAGGCATGGAGAAAACGTGATTCACAAATGATATCCGTTTGCTATGAAAATCGGCGTAAAGGTAGAAGACCTCATTTCGAGAGTTATCCCTTTAGGATCACTTGTTTTTATCAGATCTAAGTTTTGGAGCCATTTCGACCTCTGTTTTGAGCCCGAAAGGTGGAGACCAGAGATAAACCAGGTCAGTTTCAGAAACTGTAACTTGCCTTGTGTTCAGCAACACTCATATATTCGAGATCCAGAATTTCAAGTGATTTCATGTACTACTGATACACGAAAACTGTGTTTTTCTAAGATCCAACTGTCACGTCATAGTGCGACAATATTCAAGCAGAAGTGTTGCTTGTAGTGTTTTGCAATGTGGTGAATTGCTACAAATATGGCAAACGCAGATGGAATGAGTCAGCTTATGAGTGATAAGCTGGACAAGAACAACTTCCATGCTTGGAGATTCAGAATGAGGAATTTCCTGATGGGAAAAGGCTACTGGAAGTACATCAAAGAAGAGAACGAAAATGCTCTGCAATTACTAGAGAGGAATCAGATTGCAAAACAAATAAGATCATATGAGGAATGGAATCAAGGAGCACGAAAGTAAATGTACTGGCTATCTGTTAGCATACAAGATAGCATGATTGGGCACGTACAGGATGTCAAGACTTTGAAAGAGGCTTGGAACAATTTGTCCACATTGTACGAGACCAATACAAAGGCACAAAAATTGCAACTCAAGAATGAGCTGCATACATTGGAGAAAAAGAGCATGTCAGTAAGTGAGTACACTCTGAAAATCAAAAGCATATGAGTCACTTGCATCTATTGGCATGAATGAAGATGATGATGATAAGGTGGAAGTGTGCCTTCATGGTTTAGGAGCTGCATGTAAGTAGTTCAAAACTTCTATACAGACCAAGCAAAATATTCCAAATTTTGCTGATTTGGTATCCACGCTGACTCCCAAGGAAAGCCCAGTTCTAAGCAATTATTCTATTCCGACAGAGGAAGAGGCAGAGGTAGAGGTTTTGGAAATGGAAGAGGAAACAATAACCAAGATGAAGTTCAACAACAGAATCATGCAAGAGGAAGAGGACAGTTTTGAGGCAGGGGGAGCCAAAGAGGTCACAGAAATTTCCAAAGAAATGATTCAGGTAATGATAGTAAAGGATGTTTGAATTGTGATAAACCTGGACACTTTGAACGTGATTGCAGGTTGAAGAATCAAAATAACAGAAGGCAGCAAAACAACTATGCATCCATAAGTATAGATGATTCTGAGAAGCTGTTCATGGTTCAACATCACATGATGAATATGATGTCTGCTGGTGTTTCAAAATCGAATGATAATGTCTGGTATGTTGATTCAGGTGCTTCAAATCAAATGACCAGTCATGCAGAATGGTTTGGTACTTTGCAGAAATTGCCAGTTCCTAGATATGTTGAAACAAGTGATGACACATCACATCCTATTGAGCATACACGAAACATAGCACTATCGATGGAAGATGGAAAGGTAAAACATCTTGTTGATGTGCTGCATGTTCCAAATATAATAAAGAATTTGGTTTCTGTTGGACAAATGGTTGACCAAGGATTACAAGTCAGGTTCAATGCTGATGGATTATATGTAGAAGAGTACAAGCAGGATGGACGATTGGTTGCCAAAGGAAACAAAGTGGGTAGGATGTTCACCTTAAATGTGAAGATTCCTGAAATGAATGCAGCCATGTTCGCAAAAGGTGTAGGAGTTGTTGCAGATATAGACATGTGGCACAAACGGATTGGACATGCAAACTTGCATACTAAAATTGATGCAGTCAAAGTAGATTGTCCATGGACTACCTTTCTCTTATCGCTTTGGACCACAAAGAGAGGTAGCAAATCGAAGCAACCCTGTGCCAAAGAGAAAGAGAGATAGAGAGAGAGAGAGAAAAGAGAGAGGGAGAGAGAGCCAGGGAGAGTGCGCTCTCTGTTGCTGTCGTAATGGTTAAACTTTGCACTCTGTAATCCTCCGAGCTCTCTGTATAAAGCTAGTGGCTGAAATCGAGTGCAGACATTGGCACACCCTTGTCTATTGACATTAGTACACTGATATAGCAGTCCATTCAAGATGCACCACAAAAAGTCCATTCAAGATGCACCACAAAAGGCCTGCGCCATTTTTCGATAATACACACATTGATTGAGTGCTTCATGAGGCGGAGCTGGAAGATTCAGTATCTCCATGCTATTAGCTATATTTGTATCATGCAATGCATACTGCAGTCTGTGGCATTAGTTTGTAAGGCGATCTGTAGATGATGGCCTCATCTGTGATGTCCTAGAAGGATTGATTGTCCATTAGGCTTATCTATGAATTTCGTCACATCTCTCATGACATTAGTAATGATGTTTTCAGTCGGTTACATTTCATTTGCATACAGATATGCAATGAGTTTTAACTTCTTGTGATGAATGAATATGCGCCGATTTTAGAAATTGGCCAGAATGCACCAATCATAATACTTGGTTGCGCAAATCTTGCTGGCTAGCTACTTTTCTAAGTATCCACGTGATTTATTCAAACTATATTAACTACCATATTTGCTTGATCACTCTTCTTAATGCACACGTTGTGAGGCATTAGACATGCCACTAAGGATCTTCAAGGCTTCACACCTAAAGTTTGGTCCCTACCATTCATATATGAATCAGAAACTTTTTGAACAACTTTTCATTCGACACTTCTATTGTCATTCTTACAAGGGTTCATATTGTATCTCCTTAGGGGTCATTTTTTTAGGGTACCACACCTAACTTTGACACATCATTTGGCACCCCTTTGTTTGTATTGGCCAATCATGATAACCCGCTCTATCAAGACCAAGATTGGCACCCTATTCGGCACTAAGTGCCCTTCTTGTAATTTCAAACTATAAGAAAAGGATCTTGTGCGCGTGTCTTGGGAAGCTACTCTAAGCCCCCAAGTGTGGTTGTTTTTGTGTGTAGTGGGCTACTCTAAGCCCTCATCTCGTGTCGACTTATCTTGGTATTGTACAAGTGCAAGGATACTCTAAGCGCCCCCCTCCCCAAGAATTTTAAGAGTGGTGTCCAGTTGTTTATTTCAAGCTTTGCAATTATTTTGAAGGGTAGATGCGTAATGAGAGAATACATCCTATGCTTTAGGATTCACTTTTAGGTGAACTTTTGAACCTGAATTCAAAAGGTTGGCTCCAAACTCAACTATAAAAAGGAGGATCAAAAGAACCGTGGGTATCTCGACTCCAAGAGATCATTTTAATTGGGATACATTTGTGAATTGAGAGCTCACTTCATATCTCATTGAACTCCCACACATTGAGAAATTGATTATTGCCAATGACATTGTATTTGTACATGATTCAATACATATATCTTCACCTCAATTCTCCACCATGACTACATCAAAATAGTGATCTTCTCAGATCTTGTTCTCAGTGCATGATTGATCATTTGCTATGACCGAAAGCATGATATGTTCCATGTACTCTCTACTACATTGCTACAAAATCTCATTTTCATTACTTCTCTCAATCGTGAGATATTAGCACTCTATTGCTCTCTAGCCTATTGATTGATGCACCCCAAAAATGTCGGCAATGTTCAGTGAATTGCTGAACATCATTCTCAATGTGTAGTCCATCATTTTTTATGACATTACTCATGATTGGTAGCTCTCTAAGCGAATTAGATATCCTCCAAAGGAATTAGGCTAATTGCTATTGTGCTTAGAGAATTGTTCAAAACACTAAACTGGTCTAAAGACAAGAATAGCAAGTCTTTTGATCTTGGATTAATTTCCTACCTATCGTTTTTTATCCATTGACTAGTGGATCATGTTCCAACCATCATATATGATTATTTATGATCTTTAGCTAGCTAAAGAGGCTCACTACACTCTCGAGCAACTGCTCTTGGAAGGTGTGAAGCAGGATCAAGCAACACCACTTCATCTCTGAAGACTATCCACCATCTCCTTCAACAAGAAACACATACGCACAGATTCATACATACACAGACATGCATACACACATACCCATACACAAAAATATACACTCACATGCACACATAAACATGCATACAAACACATACACATACACACACATATATACATACACGTAGGCACACACACACGTACACATGCACACACATAACTTTCATGCATAGATAGACACACATAAGAGACACATATATACATACACACACACATACACTCACATAGACACACACATACACATGCATACACACATATAAACATACACACACATATTCATACACGTAGATACACACATATTCATACATGGAGATACACACATATACATACATACACATAGAAAGACACACATACATACACACATGCATCCATACACACACAAGCATACATACACACAGATCATATACACATACACACATGTACATACACACACACATACACATATAGTGACATGCATACATACACATACATGCATGCACAAGTATATGTGTACATACATACACATGCATACACACATATACACATACAAGCACATATACATACAGATATACACACATATATATACACATCCCTACACACATACACATAGACACACATATACATACACACATACACACACATAAACACACATACACATACATACACATACATACACATATACATACACATATATACACATACATACACATACACACACACATAGACACATACACCCACATACAATCACATACATACACACACACATGCGTACCCATGCATATGCATACACACATACACACATGCATACACACACATACACATATACACATATATGTATACACACACATTCATACACACATGCACATATACACACACATATATACACACATATACACACATACACATACATACACATATACATACATACATACACATAGAAAGACACATATATACACACACATATAGACACATATATACACACACATATACACACACATATACACACATACACATACATACACATATACATACATACATACACATAGAAAGACAGATATATACACTCACATGCATACATACACACACATTCATACACATACATATGAATACATACATACACACACATACACATACACAGATATGAATACACACACATACATTTATACACATGCATACACATTATACACACACATGCATACACACATACACATACACACATACACACATACACATACACACATATACACACACATAGACACACACATAGACACACACATATACACATATGCACACACATACATCACATGCATGCATACACACATATAAGAGACACATATACATACATGCATATATACCCACATACATGCATACATACAAACATGCATACAGAGACACACTTATACATACATAGATGCATATACACATATACACACAAATACATGTTGGGGGAAGTATCTCAACCCCTATGCAACGAGGAAACACAAATATTCTCTAGAGGTACCCTTTTCGTACCTCTTCACACCAAAAAGGCTCTTTCTTAGAACATATGCTGAGAACTCTAGTGATCTTTTGTGGACAATTGCTAGTCAAATAGAGACCTCACTTCATTATAGCAAGCTTTTCTCAAAGAATATAAAGCCAATGAATCTTAAAACTAATTTACCTTTAAAGCATTGTAAGGGTTATCCAATGACACCAAAATCATAGAAAATGGATAAATAGTGTAGACGAGCCAGCCCTAACAACTCAACATAAAATAGTATCAACAAAGTCTACACACAAAGAGAGATATCAATCACCCAATTTCACTAAAATGATGTTTTCTCTCAAAATACTCAAAGAGTGATCCAGTAAATTGTGGTGATTCAAAGAATCCAATATTTTGGTACATCAAGCTTTCATTATGCTTGAGGCCAACATGATCTTCATCAAATCCATCATTTGAATGATGTCACATACACTTCTTGTAGAGTTTTATTTGCATTCATTTATTGTATTGAGAGTTTGATCATAGAATCACCTTCTTATGTAATTTTGAAAGTACGTTTCTTTGTAAAAGGAAAGAGTAAAAGGCCTAAAAGGCACTAGTTAGAAGTGTTTGGGATTCATTCTCAATCAACCAATCAATAAGTAGATGTGACTTCAACGTCTTCTTTTCCTAGATTGTAGGAAAAGATCCAATCAAACTAAACTACCAAAGTTGCCTGGTTTCAAATTCAAATCCATGAAGAAAAGGTGTGGTCATATCCTGAAGAGTCTATATAAAGACTCAAAAACATTTTTGCATTAAGAAGCATGCTGAGATGAAGCAACACATATACCCTTTGATTATTATTTGGTGCCATTATGTTCTCTGCTCTTTCTTCCTTAGACTCAGTAAACTTGTACATATTGTTGTTCTCTATAGAGAGCTCCAAATTTAATGTTTTAGTTTCAATGTAAAGTTCGTGTATACAAATTTTCAAGTCATTTGGTCCATTAGTTTAAGAGGAATGCAACTTTTTCAGTCTTGCGGTCATTCTCTACACATACTTGAAAAGTCAAGATGAAATCAGTTCAGCACTAAGGTGATTGCTCCTTCATTGGTTCATATAAATTAGGGTTTTTATGCATTATAGCAAGCCATCCATGTTGCAACAAGTTCATGGCAAGTCTAAGTGTTGGCTTGAGTCTTCAAATGTCATAGAAACTTGAAGCAAATGCTAAAGCCCAAAGAAAAGCCACAAACTCATGATTGAGTTATTTGAGAATCTATCACTAAGAATCAGGAAAAGAGGTTTAAGGTGAGCAAGATTCAAATTCAAAACTTGGCTCCAATCATCACTATATATACACATGATTTAGTCATGGATTTTACACACTCATTTAGTTGAGCTTCTTGCCATATCCGAGTGTGATCTCAAGGAAGACACATGTATAAAATCAGTAAGTCCATTGTATTTTACATTCAATATACATTTGAATTCATGATCATTTGTGACCATATCTTCATGTCCATTTGAGTGTATTGTTCAATGTCATAATTCTCAGTTTTTTAGTCTGATTGCAGAGATGGGCAAAGTTTTTTTAGCACTACTTCATCTTCATCAAGTACAAATGCATCCTTACAGTGGTATCAGAGCAAGGTTAGACAACATGGCAAATGGATTTCCTTCATCAATTGACAAATTGGATAGAGGTAACTACTCAACCTAGTCTTTAAGGATGGAAGCTCATCTTCAAGCCAAGAATCTATATGGTTATATAGATAGAGATGAAGTTATGCCAAGTTTCACAAATAAAGCCCAGGTAGAGTGAACTACTTAGATCACTCTTCAGAGAGGATCTTTGGGGTTACAGAAAATGATAGGCATGCTTACACTTGGAAAGGTGAATTTATTTTCCCCCAACCAAGATCGAATGTGTCCTTTGGTCACCCAGGAGCTAGAACCTCCCACGCTCATGGAACTCAAAGAGATAGACATAGAGATAGGCCGGAGGTAAGCTTTGCCAACCTAGTGGGAAGAGACAGAACGAGAACGGAAACAAATAGAGTGGAACCTGAAGGATTTAGAGCCCCAAGGAAGCAAAGGAATGCTGATGATTTCCCTCTGCCAAGACCTAGGGAACACGCTAGGATTCTGAGACCGACTCAGTTAGTTAAGTCCATGAAGAATCACTTCGATGGCACAAGGGACCCATATGATCATGTGGCGGAATTTAGGCAAGTCTTGAGAGCAGAACAAGTTGAGGACCTATTCACGCAATATAATGCCTTTGGTCTAACACTTAGGAACACAACCCTTACGTGGTTTCAACCATTGAACGAGAGACAGTTCAGGAGCATAGACTAGCTCTTAAAGGCTTTCATCACCGAATTCTCTAAGAGTGGCATAAGGCATAATACTTCCTCATTGATCTACAGCTTCAAGCAGACCCCCCAGGAGACTGTGAGACTTGCAGGAAGAAGATTTAGGCAGTACCTTGAGAGATGCCCTGTTCTTGAGTTACCCACACCTGCCAAACAAGTGGCTTTATTCTTGGATGGATTGCTAAGTACAAAGTTGCGCTCCTATGTGTACTTAAAGGACCCTAGGACTATAGAAGAGTGTGTACGCATGTGCATTGACATTGAGGATAACCTAGGGGAGGAACTAGAGCTTTCAAAAATCTACAAAGATTCCGATAGTGCTTCTAGCCTCTCTTCCACACAATCCACATCAATTGAGGAACTTGCGGAGAAAGTAGCTCAAAAACTAGGTGTCTCTAGTAAACAAATTCCGAGATTTGCCCCAGTAAAGAGGTGCTACACTTGCGGTGGTGACCATATGCCAAATGCATGTCCCATCATGGCTCAACCCCAAGTGAATCCTAGCAGCCAATATTGCAACATAGAACGGAGATATACAAATCACACAGCACAAGATTGCCCGTACAATAAGCAAGCAGTTAGACAAACCTACCCTCAGCCCTATCCACAACAGGGAAGATACCAGAACCAGTACCCCCCACAACAATATGGTAGACCGCAACAACCCTATCAACAACCCTACCAGAACCAACAAAGGCCACAGCCTGTGTTAGCTCAACAACCCCCAATCCCAGCTAATGTGATTCCTGTAAAGTATGCAGCAACCGAGGAAAATTTGAATAGAGCTATAGTGCTAGTAACACCACTGCTTTCAGAAAGTGACCCAAGCGATCATAGCTTTGATTCTACACATATTGATAGTCCCCAGGCTTACTACATGCAATCTCCTGAACATGGTGAGTCCTACTACAGTGAAGAACCAAGTGAACCTAGTTGGTAGCCAGAGTACACAAATGTAATGTACACAAACCCTAACTCTAGGCCCTAGTCTAGGCAGGTAAGACCTCCATTCCCTAGAGGACCATGCTACAGATGTCAGGGAGATCACCTCATTCGTGATTCTCCCTTACCTCCACCTACACAACACTAGTCAGTAACAATACAAGGCTTTTGTCAAGACTGCGGGAAGGAGCATCTCTTACGAGATTGCCCTAAGAATCCTAATAATATGCCAAAAATAACTCCAATTAACGTCATTGGCTTAGTAGTAGACTCTACAGGAAGTGTGACGTCCACTGCACCAGTACAGGTAATCACTAGAGCCCAGGCTTTGCAACAGAACCCAAGAATAGGTCAAGAGAAGAGTGCAGACCCCACTCCTGAAGACATAGACATGATGCTTAAGGCATATCAGGCCAGAATCCAAGAAGGGCCAAATGTGAAGGATCATGACAAGTGCTACCCTAGAGCTGACCTAGAGATAGAGAGAACCAAGCTGTGTGCGAAAATGGTAGCATTGACTCAGACCATGTTTGAAGCCAGTCGCCTTTTCAACTACTCAGGCTCAGCTAAGACACAATTGCACTTGGATGGACTCCTAGCAAAGTTAGAGAGTATAATTGCAAGATCTGCCAAGGAAGAAAAAAATCAAGAGAGAGATGAGGCAAGCAAAAACATAAGCCATCCCCCACAGAAAGCTTATGTGCCCAATTCCACTAGACCAGACACTTCCTCTTCTATGAATAGGTTCACTCCAGAATTCCTCCGAGAGATTCAAGAAGACAAATGGGCTAAAGAAAGTGAAGTCCATTGAACTTGTGGATGACATGCAGGATTCTTTACATGAATTACCCTTCACAGGCCCATGGGAAGCCAAGTCGACCTGTATGAGAGCACCCACTGTCATGGTAAGAAACGAAGACTCAGTCATACCTAGGAATACGGAAGTAGTGAAAAACACTAAAGTGCAGTGCAACCTCACTTTAGAAGAGCTACTCAAAGTTAGGCCAGAGTTATGGAAACATGTAACCAAACAGGTACCAGAGATAGCAAAACCTCGTTCCCAGGTAGGTTCTCAGAGGACAGTGCCAGAAATTCCTCTAGACAAGATAGGCGATATGAGTGAAGGTGAAGAAGGAAACATTTATCTTCCCATTACCCATCAGGGGTACACAACCAAGGCAATTCTGGACTCAGGTGCAGGAGTTTCTATTGCTACCACTTCCCTATGGAAGCTATGGGGCAAGCCAGCACTCAGGCCCACGAGGATGAAATTGCAAATGGCTGATGGCCACATAGAGAGGCCTTTAGGACTACTTGAAGGAATAACTCTCACTACATGTGGTGTAGAGTTTGAGCACACGTTTGCTATTTGTGATTTTAGCAAAAATCATGCCTATGAAATGATCTTGGGACGACCCTTTATGTGACAGTTGCAAGTGGTCCAGGATTGGGGAACCAATTCCTTGTACTTGCAACACTTAGGTGTTACGACCAAGGTTAATCTCAAAGATTACTCTCATAGAGATGTCCTTCCTATCCAATGGAATCCTATCCATAGAGCCAAGGATGACACGGAGTCTGTGCACTCCATAGGATCAGGATCCTCATGGATGCATGAAGAAACTCACTTATGGATGTGCAAAGTGGCAGTAGAAGAGGAGAAGAGAGAAAAAGCCAGAGAGATAGGTGCAAGAGAAACACATAGATCCATTCAAGACCCAGCCTATGCACCTGTAGTATTTCCTGATGAAGAATTTGAACCCCACAGCTGGGCAGAAATCCTAGCAACAATGGATGTAGCTTGACTTTGGTCCTCTGCATAGTTATTGTAATCTCTTCTTCCTCTATGGCCACTTTGATAGTTGTTGTTGTTGTAATTGTTGTTGTAGTAGTAGTTGTTGCTGTAGCCTCCATTGTATCTACCTCTATTTGATCCATAGCCACCTCTATTGAATCCTCTTCCTCTTGAGTTCCTTGGGTTCCTAAAACATTCTTCAGTAGTATGGTTAGATAAGCCACATATGTTGCAAAGTTGAGATGATTGGAATCTCCCCCTGCCTTGCTTTCCACCTCTGCCTCTTCCTCTAGCTCTTCCTCTACCTGCAAAGTTTGCTTGGAAAGAGCTACCTTCATCTTCATTCCTCCTATTCTTTGACTTGTCCTTGACCTTAGCTTTATCAGAGTCTAAGGCAGAAGTTTGATTACCTCTTGAGGACTCACCACCTTTGCTAATCTTTGCTTCATGAGTGAAGAGTTGGCCCATGAGTGTGTTGAGGTCGGGTACATGCATATCCATGTATAAATCCATGGCTGTTGTGAATGACTCCCACTTGTCGTCTGCTTTGATTCCATTCATGATTTGTCTTATGATTTGCTCCTCTTCAATTACCTCTCCAATGCTTCCAAGTTGGTCGGAAATCTCCTTCATCTTTGTGACATAATCAGTCACATTTTGCTTTGGGCTTTTCTTCATTGTTGTGAACTCCATCCACAATTGGTTCTTCCTTGCTCGAGTGTTGGAAGAGAAGAAAGAAGCAAGTGCATTCTAGGTCTCTCTTGATGTCTTGCATCCCTTGACATGAGGTAAAAGAAAATCAGAGATTGAGTTTAGAATATAGGACCTTGCAAGTGCATCCTTCAGACACCAATTCGAAAGTCCTTCCACTTCTTCATGTGATGGTTGCCCTTTGTTCCTCATGGTTGGCATTGCTTCATCTCCGGATATGAATCCATATAGATTCCTCCCTTGAAGGTAAGCCTCCATCCTTAGAGACTATGCCGGGTAGTTGTTTCGATCCAATTTGTCAATTCTTGATGGAAATCCATCTCCCATGTTGCTTGACTATGCTCTCATACCACTGTGAAGAGAGATGGTGGATGCAATCCAAAGATGAGTAGGTGTTGCTACAACCAGCTTCACACAAGCCAACTGAGACTTCAGAGTTGATTAGTAGACCCTTTAAGCTTCCTAAATCCACCAAAATATTAGCCAAGTACTTTGGAACATGTATCCCAAAAGTTTAAGTCAAGACAGACAAGTTGCGAAATGACTAGCTCCCAAAACTTGCTATTTTTGGACATACACCTGCTGGAAAAAATGAACAGTGCTCTCAACCTGGTAGGAATTAGAAAACTTCCTTTTGGGCATAGCAAATAGACTTAGCAAGCTTGCCAATCCAAGTTAAAACACTTCAAATGATGGGCTGACCACCGAGAAAAAGATTTATTAATTTCTGAAACATGCCCACCATTCTCGGGGCTCTGCAGAGGTAGACGAGTGAGCCGTAAAATGCAGATATCTCCAAAATTATAAATCCAATGACCTTGAAAATGGATATGCACAAACTAGACAGTAAGAGCTATCCAAGGCATGTTAAAGCACTGAAAAAGAATGAGTAGAATTCGAGATATGACCTTCTGAAGGTACTGCTCTCAGTGAGTATAGCAGAGAACAAAACAGAGAAGTGAATGATTATAAATGTATAAATTCATATATGATTACAACCACATTGGCAATGAATCTTTGCACAATGGGAGTAGAATGATAGAGCTATGGAGTAAGCTCTTCAATCTCTACAAAATGACATGAAGTGGTCACGTACAAGGCTTGCTCATCGCCTCTTCCTTCTTGCTCCTTTTATAGCTATTCTTGGAGGGAGTTTTGAATTCGAATTCGAATGGCTCCACCTAAAAGTGATCCCCAAAGTTAGGAGATATTCCCTCAGCTCAAAAAGTCGTGGGTTTTGGTAGTTAGAGCCACGAAATTGCTTTTACATCATGCATGAGGTAAGCCATCGTTTTCCTTTTTTCTTTTTTCAATTACAAGAGATAAAAATGAACTCCTTTACAAGAGGTGTTCACATGACTACTCATGTGACTTACAAATGAGGATGATATCAAATATATCAAGCATGTAGGCTTGGGTAAAATGCACCAAGAATAAACGCTCTGATTGGGACAAACAGCTACATCATGCTGTTTGGGCATACCGAGTGGCCTATAAAACAGTACTCCAAGCCACACCCTTTCAGATGGTATTTGGCCAAAATGTTGTGCTACCTCTGGACTTCTTGATTCCCACATTGAGAGTAGCACAAGAGCATGAGTGGACGGGTCATGAACTCTCTTCGAGAATTTTTTATCTTGAACGATTAGGTGAAACCAGACTAAGAGCTGCAGCAGGAATATATGTAGCTAAAAAACGACAGAAGGCGTACTTTGATGCCCATGTTAAGGATAAAGGATTAAAGGCCGGAGACTTAGTGTTGGTATATACTCTGAAACAACATGCGAGAAAGCTAGAAAAACGTGGTTACGGACCTATGATCATAAACAGGATTTCGACTAGTGGAGCAGTACAACTAGCCACTTTAGAAGGCGATATCCTCCCTAGCTACATCAGCGGGTGCACAGTCAAGCTGTATCAGGAACCGCTCACAGAAGAAATGCTCAGGCGACTGAACACCGCTAAGAAACGCAAAGAAGAAGAAAAACGAGTTCGAGAAGAAGCTCAAGCAGAAGCTTTAGAACGCATCAGAAAGATGAAATTGAGACGGCAAGGTAGGGATCAACCTAGGACAGGTGCCTATGAGGATCCAGGATATCATGTGGCAATGTATGAGGTCTCAGGAATAAGTTCCCAAAGGATAATAGATCGACGTCCTTTTGTGACTTTAGAGTTAGGACAAGGAGTTAGTGCAAAAATTGTGCGGGCATTAATTGACTCAGGTGCAGCCACTAGTGCGGTGAGGCTTTCTTACTGTTGAGAATTGAAATTAAAAGTCAATCCTATAGAAGCATATCTCATAGGATTGGGAGGTGTGGAAACCCCTTGCATGGGCGAGGTGGAACTTCCCCTCTCCATTCAGGATGTTCCAATGACAGTTAAGGTACTAGTGTGTCAAGATGAGGATCTCACTGAGCCTCTGGTCTTGGGTCAAGACTGGATTTATGACCATGCACTCAACTTAAACCTAAGAAGTGGACTTCTTTAGGTATGGGTGAATCAGAGTAGAATTACAGTTGAGTTAGATAATGGAGCACTTAGGGAACTAGAAAAGGCACAGACTCCTAGTCCTTCCAGGGGTACACATGAAGTTGACCATGCTGTTCTTGTCCAAAGCTATGTGATGCAGAGGAATGGAGATCTCAATAAAGAAGTCAAGGCCTCGACGGAACTCTCTTCTTTTCCAAAGGCCAGAGGGAGGCAGCAACCAAAGGCAGATCAATTACTGAAGACTACCTATGCGGGAGGCCAAAAGAACGTGCGAAGCAGAATGACTCAGCCACTAAAACAATTGTGGGTGCGAAAAGGAGAGCGGCCTATTACAGTCAAGCGACAACAATCATCTCAAGTTCCTATTAGTAATCAACGACATGATACTAATAAGAAGACGTCCAAAACTTCTTTTGAGAAAGTGAAAACTATCTGGGTACCCAAGAAGTCGATGAAGGCTGGCCCACAATCAAGACACATTTGGGTGCCTAAGGCTTGCTTGCGGGCTCAACTAGTCCCGCACGAATCACATCATACACGACAGGGTTCACTCACTCAAGGAGCCGGTACCCACTCTTGTTTAATACGCACGAACACAAAGTCTCCCAGAAGCACGCACAGACTCACTTGTAAATGGGTCCCAAAAACGCATCATCCCCAAGAAGAATTACTCATAAAACCCTCCAGAGTCTCCACAAAACCAAAACTGAAATCCATCCATTGTGTTTGGCAACCTAAGACTTGTAATAAACCCCCCAACCCCAATTTGTAAATTCATCTCCACTTGCTAACTAGATCACTCATACACTACATCTTTCTATCTAGCTCCTAGGACTATCCATTCATTAACTACACACACAGTCATCGAGCACTCACTGACCCACTAACCCTTTACTCACTTCATGATAATGCTGTAATGGGGACAAAAAAAGTGTTCTATCCTGTCCATTACAATATTAACGCATGATCTATATTCTCAGATAACCAGCAAGCAAGCAATAACAATGGCAGAAGCAGGAGACACCAATTCCCAGGCAGGGTCTAGCACACAGATTGTGGACATCGAAACCCTCCTCCTAGAACCACCACTCACCGAAAGGCCTCAAGAACTTCAAGCGGTGCATGTTCTCCCTATTCAGGATCCTCCTCAGGAACACACTTCTCAAGTGGGGAAACACGCTCATTGGTTTAGGGATGTCGCAGGGCCATTGGGTGATGGCACCTATTTCTGGGAGGCAGAAATTGAATTCAATGGCAAATGGGGACGTTATCATTTTTTTCACTCGCGAATTTGAAAACTATCAAAATGCAGAAGTAATGCGATCGGTTTGGACCAAAGCGGGATTGGATAGCTACTTCAGAGCACATTTGCCTAAGCCAGATTTTCTTTGCTGCTCCTACTTTATGAGTACCATCACTCCTAGCAGGGCCAAGGGAGGCGATAGTAATTTTGTGCTACCCTCACTATTGCCAGGCCACGAACTCAAGAGATTCAAACTGACCCTCAATTTGGTACGAGCAGCATTGAACACGCAAGAAATGCATATTCCCACTGAGAAAGAACTAATGGTTCTAGGCAGGATGAAGCATAAAGACCTCAACAAATTGAAGGACATGGTAGCAATGACACCTACCATTGCTCTACACTTACAAAAAATGGAGATGAAGAAGATATATATGAAGGAGATGAGTGCTTACCTCAGCCCACAAGAAGTTTAAGTGATGCAAAGAGTGATTTGGATGAAGAAAGGGAGATACCTTTCAATGGAAGATCAAGGCAAGAGTTACTTGCAAGTGTTAAAAGTAAAAGTAAACGCAAACTTATTTAAGTTAATGATGAAGGAGAAGAAATTTGTAGTGTATATGAGTATGGAGAATCATCAAAGGTTCCTAATAAAAAAGCAAGAGCACCCACATTGGAGGTAAGAAGAACTTTAGGATTTAGTAAGAAACCTCAAAAGTATACTTATGAATCTTTTATGAATACTCATTACGCTTTTTTGATGAAGGTTGAGCAAGAAAATGAGCCCATATGTTATGATGAGGTAAAAGGAGATGAAAAGTGGGAGAAAGCAATGAGAGAAGAGACATAAGCATTACAAGATAATAAGACTTGGAATTTAGTTCGAAAGACACCAAAGCAAAATGTAATTGTTTGCAAGTGGGTTTTTAAGATTAAAAGAAATATTGATGGTAGTGTGTCAAGATATAAGGCTAGACTTGTAGCGAAAGGATATGCTCAAACTCAAGGATTGCACTATGAGGAAACATTTAGTCCAGTAGCAAACATGGCAACAGTGAGAACTTTGTTGGCTTTAGCTACAAGTAAAAGATGGAATACACAACTAGACATAAAGAATGCCTTTCTTAATGGTGAGTTAAGTGAAAAAGTGTATATTTCACAACTAGATGGTTATGTGAATGCAAAATGTCCTAATCATGTATGCAGGTTAAAGAAGGCATTGTATGGTCTTAAACATGCACCAAGGGCATGGAATGCAAGGTTGGGAAAGTATCTTATGCTACAAGGATACACAAAAAGTCATGCTGATCCTTCACTTTATGCAAAACATGTAGATGACGTGTGTCTATGTATGCAGTTATGTGGATGACTTGTTTGTGTTGGGATGGATGGATGGATGCTCCAAGAGACAGACTAGGTACTGCTAAACCTGCTTTGTACCAGCCCTCTTTTGCTTCAGAGTTGATAACTAGACCTCCTTAGCTTTCCAATGACACCATAAAATGTCCTATGTCCTTTGGAAATGATGTGTGCAATGATTGAATCAAAACAGATAACTTAGGAAGTCACAAACTCAAGAAAACCTTCTATTTATGTCTTGATACCTGCTGGTTATTTTTCTCAGTATGACCAGCACAATAGGAATTAGAAAAATTCCTTTTAGGGGTATCTAATTACTTAGTAAGCTACCTATTCCAAGTGGAATGATGTAAAATGATAAACTAGGCTAAGAGAAATCAATTTAGCAAGTTAAGCTATACCCCCAACTTTTTAGGACTGTAGCAGAAAATGACCAGAGTTCACCTCGATACAGATTTCTCCAAAATGGCTGAATAGAATATCCAACAAAATATCCAAAATGGCTGAATAGAATATCCAAAATGGCTGAATAGAATAGATTACTTTAAGCTGAATCCAACAAAATTTGAATCACTGAATTTGGTGAAGAATTGACTGAGATATGCCCTTGACAAGTTGACAGACTTTTGAGTAGACTAACAGAGAACTCAAAGATGGACAATATGAATGTATGTATTAATGAACATTTGTATACAACTCCATTGGCATGAATCTCATTGCCAAATGGTGTAGAGAGGTGTGGGCTAGAGTGTTGACCTCACACACACTCAGAGATTAGTAATGCTAGGCTCGGGAGTGCTCTATCTTGCCCGCGACTTTTCATGTCCACTTTTATAAGAGATGACTAAAATTTGAATTCAAATTCAAACTTTCGGCTCCCTATGATCAAGCTCCTAAATGCTTGGAGATATTCTTTCAATCAAACAACTAATTTTCCACGAATCCTTTTGGTAGGTGATTACAAGAGATTCCAGGTCAATTTGACTTTTACAATGAGGTAAAGTGGTAATTAACCACTAGCATATGTTCCTATGCTTCTTCATGTATGTATGAACTTCAATGCATCCTTTGAGCGAAATGTGTAGGCTTGTAATTTACACCAACAGCTCCCCCTCAAGCCAAACATTTTGGCTTAAGTCTTCATCTTCAATATTCAACTATATCCTGCAATCCAATCATGGATTTGAACCTGCAAAGTTTGGTTCCATCCAAAGCTTTAGTCAGCAAATCTGCACATTGCATGTTGGTTGATACATAGGTAAGTTGAATTGTCCTTGTTTATCAACTTCTCTCTCACATAATGGTAATATGTGTTTGGTCCTAGCATGGTAAATAGGATTAGATGCAAGGTGAAGAGAACTTGTATTATCTCCAAAGATAATTGGAGACCTAGTAAATAAGCCCAATTCTGTATACAAAAGCTTAATCCAAATTGCTTCTTGTGTGGCATTAGCTAGTCCTCTATACTCTGCCTCTGTGGAAGATAAAGCAACAGTAGGTTGCTTCTTTGAAGACCATGAAATTGGTTTATCACCTGCAAAAGAGATATATCCAGAAGTGCTCCTCCTATTATCCTTGCATCCTGCCCAATCTGCATCTGAATAAATTTTGATATCAATATCTGAAGTGTAAGGGAAATACAAACCATGGTTCTGTGTACCCTTGAGATACTTCAGAATTCTCTTGGCAGCCTCTAAGTGAGGTATCATTGGCTTGTGCATAAATTGGCTTAGCACACTAACTCCATATGCAATATCTATTCTTGTTAAGGTAGCATAGTTCAAGCTACCCACCATACTTTGATAACGTGTAATGTCCTTAACTTCATCACCTTCATGGGCACTTAGCTTTAGGTTTACCTCCATTGGAGTGCTTGCTACTTTAGCATCCTGCAAGTGAAACTTCTTCAACATATCCTGTATATACTTTTTCTCAGTAATATATATTCTTGAATTAGTGTAGACTAATTCAAGTTCCAAAAAATACTTTAATAGGCCAAGATCATTGATCTTGAACTCCTTTATCATTTGACTTTTGATGTATCTGATTCCATTGACATCATTACCTGTAATGATGATGTCATCAACATAAACACAAAGTATATATTACCTCTCAATTACTTCTCTTAATGAACAGAGAAGTATCTGCCTTGCTCATGACAAATCCTTGGTCTTGGAGGTATGTAGTTAACCTGTAATTCCATGCCCTAGGTGCCTGCTTCAATCCATATAAAGCCTTTTTCAATTTGCAAACATATGTTACCTTCTTAGGGTCCTCATAGCCAGGAGGTTGTGACATATATACCTCCTCTGAAATCCATCCATTCAAGAAAGCATTCTTGACATCCAATTGGTACATATTCCAATTTTTTGATGCAGCCACACTTACCAACACTCTGATGGTTGGCATCTTGGCCACAGGTGAGAATGTCTCCTCATAGTCAATGCCTTGGGTTTGTGCAAAACCCTTGGCTACCAATCTGGCTTTGTACCTATTGATTGTGCCATCAGAATCTCTTTTAAGCTAATAGATCCATCTGTATCCTATTACCTTCATTGAGTCCTTCTTAGGTACTAACTCCCATGTGTCACTTTCTTTGAGAGCATCAATCTCCTCATTCATAGCTTCTTTGAATTCTGATTTGGTTATTGCTTCTTCACATGACCCTGGTTCTTCATTTGACAAATCTTTGGCAAGATAAACAGAATGTTTAGTAACAAGAGATGTATCATACCCATATCTGATAGGTTTCTTGCTTTCTCTTTGTGATCTTCTAAATGGTTGAGTTGAGGATTCAGGTATGTCTTCAAGCTTCTTCATCTTTATTTTGCCTTTGGACTTCCATGCTTTGAATTCTTCAAGATTGGTAGTGTTTTCATCATCTGAACTTGAGGCTTCATTCTGAGTAGGTTCCTCCTTTGTAAGACTTGGAAATTCCTCTTCCAAATCATAGGGTAATTGACCTTCCTACATTCATTCTCATACCAAGAATCATCTTCATCAAAGACAACATCTCTGCTTACCATGAATCCCTTATTGATAGGATTATAAAACCTGTAACCTTTTTTATTTAAATCATACCGAATAAAGATGCATTTTTCAGCCTTTGGGTCTAGCTTACCTCTTATCTGAGAAGGAATGTGTACATATGCTACACATCCAAATATTTTGCAATTGTCAAGTGAAGGTCTCTTACCATGCCATGCTTCATAGGGTGTCATGCCATCAAGAGACTTAGATGGTAACCTGTTTATGAGGTAAGTGGCAGTAGAAACACTCTCTGCCCATAGATAGTTAGGTAACTTTTTCTCATTAAGCATAGATCTAGCTGTCTCAACAATTAATCTATTTCTTCTCTCAGCTACCCTATTCTGTTCACGAGAATACCTTGTGGTTATCTCTCTTTTGATGCCTCTTTCCTGCAAGAAGTCTTCAAATTCATTGGAGAAGTACTCACCTCCTCCATCTGACCTTAGCCTTTTCAAATTCCTTCTTGTGTGGTTTTCAACTAATGCAAGATATTTTTTAAAGCAATTAAATACCTCATCCTTGCGCTTCATGAAGTACAATACAGTCCATCTGCTATAATCATCAATGAAAGACACATAGTACCTTGATCCTGAGACTGAAGAATCTTTGCTTCGTCCCCATACATCTGTGTGTACAAGCTCTAGGTAGTCTTCATGCATGTATCCTTTCTTGGAGAAGGGTAACCTGTGAGACTTACCAAATTGACAAGCACCACACTTGTAAATCATATGTTGCTTGGATACATTAGGTATCCCAAGCACACATTGGTGTGAAGAGATGGATAGGTATGTGCTTGAAGATGAAGAGGTGTTGCAAAATCCTTGATCTACACCAGCCAAATGAACTCCAGGAGTATATGGTGGGCCCTTTTAGCTTGCCAATGGATGTATTAGACACCCTATGTACCTTGGAAGATCACTCTCAAAAAGATAGATCAAAACAGATAAGTTGGAGTTAGCTCAGAGGTGAAAACTTGCTATTCTTGGTTCATACACCTGTCCAGTGTTTTACATAATTCTCTGAGCACAACAGCGATTAGCTTAATTCCTCTTGGGGAAGTCTAGGTAGCTGAAAGAGCTAACTTTCAAGAGGAATCGCATCGAAAATAATAAACCACACACTGAGAATGAGTTTTAAGAAGTGATGACATCATCCCGATTTTCACGGGCTGCTATAGTTTGAGACCAGTGAGCAGAAAAATAAAAATAACTCAAAATGTAGGAATCAAATGATTATGAAAATTTGTATGCTTATACTAGACAGTAAGCTGAATCCAACAAGCTTTAAATCACTAAATTTGCGTAAGTAACCACTGAGAGACACCTCTGACAAGAGGAGTGAAAAAGTCAGGTACCTGACAGAGAAGTGAAAATGCACAGACACTGTTGACTTCAACTGAACATAACTGAAGCTTGCAACCTCCAAATGACATGAACATTTGTGAGCATATAGTAGACTTATAGAGCTAACTTTACCAAGTTAAATAACTGAAAATGATGCACCGAGCTCAGAGAAAACATCTCTGCAAGCTGACTCAGAAAAACTGAGAGTAATGGCAGTGAGTAGTACACTTCACAAGAACATGGAAAGATGAACTCAAATAATCATGAAAATGAAAGTATATTGCTTGTACAATACAATGAATTACTGATACATATGTGTGGCTTGTAATCACACCTTGATATGGCATAAAGCTCAGCTCTTGGAGGTCTTCACATAGGTCTCTCTAACCACGACTAAAACTGCCATCTATTTATAGTTGAGTTTGGGTGGCTAACTTCCCTCAATCACTCTCCAATCAATCAATGATTGATTTGATTCTCTACCTACCAGAAATCACGAATTCGTGGCTCCTCGTTCCCTTTTTGATCATGTGGACTCAACCACTTAAGATTCTCTTACTTTTACATTAAGTAAACTCTTTAAAAAATTACAAGAGGTAGTTCACAAGTGAACTTTACATAGTCTTCATTTTGAAGCTTCTTCTAAGACTTTGTGAGACTCAAGCCAATACTTAGGCTTGTCATAGACTTGCTCCAACAGCTCCCCCTCAAGCCAAGTATGCTTGAGGTCTTCAATCTTCCAAGGTTACCTGCAGACCAATCATAGCCTTGAATTTGCAAAGCTTTGTACCATCCAATGCTTTGGTTAGAATATCTGCACATTGTTGATGAGTGGACACATATGATATTTGAATCTCTTTGCTTAGAACCTTTTCTCTTACATAGTGATAATGAACTTCAATATGTTTAGTCCTTGCATGAAATATAGGATTAGCAGCCAAGTGAATAGAACTCATATTGTCACCAAAAATAGTTGGAGTTCCAAACTCCAATCCAACATCTTTGAATAATGTCTTCATCCACATAGCTCCCTGAGTAGCTATGGCAAGACCTCTATATTCAGCTTCAGTAGAAGAGAGAGCAACTATGGGTTGCTTCTTGGATGACCATGAAATGAGCTTTGAACCTGCAAAGGTAAGATAACCTGAAGTGCTCCTTCTATCTTCCTTGGAGCCAGCCCAATCTGCATCAGAAAATAGCTTCAAACCTAAATCAGATACATAAGGATAATAAATTCCTTCATTTATGGTTCCTTTGAGATACTTGAGAATCCTTTTGGTAGCATCCATATGTGGTTTCCTTGGTGTGTGCATAAATTGACTTAGCACACTCACACTGTAACATATATCTACTCTTGTCAATGTGGCATAGTTGAGACTACCCACTAGACTTTGATATGATGTGATGTCCTCTATAAGTTCACCTTCATGTGAGCTCAATTTGTGATTGACCTCCATTGGAGTACCTGCAATCTTACAATCTTGCATCTTGAATTTTGCCAACATGTCCTTAATGTACTTCCTTTGAGTGAGAAACAAACCATGATCTTTGTAGACAACTTCCAAACCTAGGAAGTAGGTAAGTGAACCCAAATCACTTATCTTGAACTCTTCTCTCATCTGATCTTTGATGTTCTTCATACCATGTGCATCATTTCCTGTCAATATAATATCATCTACATATACACATAAGTAGATGACCTCAGAGTTACTCTTTTTAATAAAGAGTGAAGGATCTGCCTTTCTTGGTTGAAAGCCTTTGTCCTGCAAGAATGAAACAAGCCTGAAATTCCAAGCTCTTGGAGCTTGCTTGAGACCATAGAATGCTTTGTTAAGTTTACACACATAATCAGGATAAACTTGGTTCTCAAAACCAGGTGGTTGTGCCATATATACCTCTTCTGTTATCCAACCATTCAAGAATGCATTCTTTACATCTAGTTGAAGTATCTTCCAATTCTTGGAAGAGGCAATACTAAGCAAAACCCTAATAGTAGGCATCTTTGCCACAGGAGAGAAGGTCTCCTCATAATCAATTCCCTGAGTTTGTGCAAAGCCTTTTGCTACAAGCCTTGCCTTATACCTGTTAATTGAACCATCAGAATTCTTCTTGAGTTTATAGACCCATCTTGAGCCTATTACCTTCATGGATGAAGTCTTGGGCACCAAATCCCAAGTGTTGTTTTCCTCAAGTGCTTCAATCTCTTCCTTCATTGCATGCTTCCATTCTGATTTTGCTTTGGCCTCTTCAAATGATGATGGCTCCTCTCGGTTTATGTCATGTGCTATGTAGATAGAATGTTTAGTTACTAATGAGGTGTCAAACCCATACCTTTCTGGTTTTTTCTTTTCCCTCATAGATCTTCTTAGGCCATGATGTGATGATTCTGCCTCATGTCCAAGTTCCTGCAATTTTGCTTTACCTTTAGACTTCCATGCTTTGATCTTTTCCATATGAGATTCTTCATCATCCTCTGAGTTATCTTGTTCTTCAATCTTTGGTTGTTCTCTACCAAGCTTTGGAAAATCTTCTTCAAGATTATATGGTAAATTGACCTTCCTGCATGAATCTTCATACCATGAATTGTTCTCATCAAAAACTACATATCTGCTTACCAAGAATCCTTTGTTGGTAGGGTTGTATAACCTATAGCCCTTTTGATTGTTGTCATATCCAATAAATACACACCTTTTTGCCTTTGGATCCATCTTGCCTCTAACCTGTGAAGGAACATGAGCAAAAGCAATACATCCAAAAATTTTACAATGATCTAAGCTTGGTCTTGTTCCATTCCAAGCCTCATATGGAGTCATCCCATCAAGGGATTTTGAAGGCAACCTATTAATCAAGTAAGTGGCTGTAGATACAGCCTCAGCCCATAAGTAATTAGGTAAATGCTTTTCATTTAACATGGACCTTGCAGCTTCAACAATTGTCCTATTCCTCCTTTCTGCCACTCCATTTTGCTCAGGAGTGTACCTTGTAGTTACCTCTCTTTTGATTCCTCTTTCTTGAAGAAAAGAATCAAAATCATGGGAGAAGTATTCTCCCCCTCCATCTGACCTTAGACTTTTTAGTGATTTACCTGTTTGATTCTCCACAAGAGCCAAATATCTTTGGGAACATGAAAAAACTTCATCTTTGTGTTCCATAAAGAATAGGATAGTCCATCTGCTGCAATCATCAATAAAGGAAACATAATACCTTGATCCAGATATTGAAGCTTCCTTGCTAGGTCCCCATACATCTGTATGAACCAACTCCAAGAGATCTCCATGCATATAACCTTTCTTCATGAATGGTAACCTGTGAGACTTTCCAAATTGACATGCACTACACTTATAAATCATATGTTGTTTTGACAAATTAGGAAGTCCAAGTACACTTTGGTCCCTGTAGATTTGCTTTAATGACCTCTCACCAATATGTGCTAACCTTTTGTGCCATACTTCCAATTCTGTGAGTGTCTGACTACCATAATTAAAGAGAGCAATGTTTCTAGTGTCCTGTAATTCAAATGTGAACAATCTACCTGTCTTTTCACCTTTTGCAATTCTTCTAAATCCTTGACTTGGATCTTCAACAAATGCTCCTACTTTTGTGAACCTGACTTGCAACCCTTTCTCTACTATCTGCCCAACACTTATCAAATTCTTTGTAATGGTAGGGACATAGAGTACCTTACTGAGTAGGTTGATGTTTCCATCAGGTGCTGTGACATTGCCTATTTTCTCCACAGGATATTTTGTATCATCTCCTGTTTGTACCTCATGCTTATTCCTTGGATCTTCTAAATCTAATAGGAGTGCCACATTTCCTGCCACATGATTTGAACAACCTGAATCTATGTAGAAAACATGATCAATAATGAATCCTCTTTGTTTGAGTCTTCTGTGTAGTTATTGTAGTCTCTCCTTCCTTTGTAGCCTCCTTGATAGTTTGAATGATTGTAGTTGTTGTAGTTGCCATGATAATTGTTGAACCTTCCTCTTGAGTAGCCATAACTTCCTCTATTGTATGCTCTGCCTCTTTGATTCCTGGAATTCCTAAAGCAATTTTCAGTTGTATGATTAGTTAATCCACAAATAGAACATGAGTTGGAGTCCTGGGATCTCCCCCTGCCTTGTCTACCTCCTCTTCCTCTACCTCTGCCATGTCTTCCTCTACCTGCATAGTTAGCTTGATATGTACCTGCTTCATCATCCACTTTCTTTGCCTTTCCTTTGTTATCTTTAGACTTGCTTTTATCCGTGTATAAAGCTGAAGATTGATTACCTTTAGAGCTTTCTCCATTTTTGATAAGCTTTGCCTCTTGAGTAAGTAGTTGTCCAATGAGTGTGCTGAAATCAGGTACATGCATGTCCATGTACAAATCGATAGCTGTGGTGAATGCTTCCCACTTGTCATCTGCCTTCAAGCCATTGATGACCTGCCTTACAATTTGCTCTTCATCTATTACCTCTCCAATGCTTCCCAACTGATCCGCTATGTCCTTGAGCTTTGTGACAAAATCAGTCACATTTTGTTTGGGAGCCTTCTTGAGAGTTGTGAAATCCAGCCATAGTTGATGCTTCCTAGCTTTGGTACTTGAAGAAAAGAAAGCTTCAAGTGCATCCCACACTTCTTGAGATGTCTTACAACTCCTAATGTGAGGCAACAAAAAATCTGAGATAGAGTTGAGGAGATAAGACCTTGCAAGTGCATCCTTGGAGCACCATGTGCTCAATCTTTCTTGCTGTTCTTGTGTTGGTTGACTTTTGTTCTTGAAACTTGGCATAACTTCATCTCCAACCACATAACCATATAAACTTCTACCTTGGAGATAAGCTTCCATTCTTAATGACCAAGCTGAGTAGTTACCTCTGTCCAATTTGTCAATTGATGAAGGAAATCCATCTGCTATGTTGTCCACCCTTGCTCTGATACCACTGTGAAGAGATGGATAGGTATGTGCTTGAAGATGAAGAGGTGTTGCAAAATCCTTGATCTACACCAGCCAAATGAACTCCAGGAGTATATGGTGGGCCCTTTTAGCTTGCCAATGGATGTATTAGACACCCTATGTACCTTGGAAGATCACTCTCAAAAAGATAGATCAAAACAGATAAGTTGGAGTTAGCTCAGAGGTGAAAACTTGCTATTCTTGGTTCATACACCTGTCCAGTGTTTTACATAATTCTCTGAGCACAACAGCAATTAGCTTAATTCCTCTTGGGGAAGTCTAGGTAGCTTAAAGAGCTAACTTTCAAGAGTAATCTCATCAAAAATAATAAACCACACACTGAGAATGAGTTTTAACAAGTGATGACATCATCCCGATTTTCACGGGCTGCTACAGTTTGAGACCAGTGAGAAGAAAAATAAAAATAACTCCAAATTTAGGAATCCAATGATTATGAAACTTTGTATGGTTTTACTAGACAATAAGTTGAATCCAAAAAGCTTTAAATCACTGAGTTTGAATAAGTAACCACTGAGAAACACCTCTGACAAGATGAGTGAAAAAGTCGGGTACCTGACAGAGAAGTGAAAATGCACAGACACTGTTGACTTCAACTGAACATAACTGAAGATTGCAACATTCAAATGACATGAAAATTTGTGAGCATATAGTAGACTTATAGAGCTAACTTTACCAAGTTACATCACTGAAAATGATGCTTCAAGCTCAGAGAAAACATCTCTGCAAGCTGACTCAGAAAAACTGAGAGTAATGGCAGTGAGTAGTACACTTCACAAGAACATGGAAAGATGAACTCAAATAATCATGAAAATGAAAGTATATTGCTTGTACAATACAATGACTTACTGATACATATGTGTGCCTTGTAATCACACCTTGATATGGCATAAAGCTCAGCTCTTGGAGGTCTTCACATAGGTCTCTCTAACCATGACTAAAACTGCCATCTATTTATAGTTGAGTTTGGGAGGCTAACTTCCCTCAATCACTCTCCAATCAATCAATGATTGATTTGATTCTCTACCTACCACGAATCACGAATTCATGGCTCCTCTTTCCCTTTTTGATCATGTGGACTCAACCACTTAAGATTCTCTTACTTTTACATTAAGTAAACTCTTCAAAAAATTACAAGAGGTAGTTCACAAGTGAACTTTACATAGTCTTCATTTTGAAGCTTCTTCTAAGACTTTGTGAGACTCAAGCCAATACTTAGGCTTGTCATAGACTTGCTCCAGCAATTGGTTCGTGCACATTTGTTTCAAGGTTCTTTCTCCTATGTGCCCTAACCTTTTGTGCCAAATCTCAAGCTCTGAAAGTGTTTGATCTTTATAACTGTATAGTGCAATATTCTTTGTATCTTCCAACTCAAAATGAAAAGTCTACCTGATTTTTTTCCTTTAGCAATCCTCTTGAACCCATGTCTTGGATCCTCCACATATGCTCCATATTGGTTGAATCTGACCTGCAAACCTTTCTCCACAATCTGACCAACACTCATCAAATTTTTGGTAATGGTTGGTACATAGAGTACCCTGCTCAACAAATTCTGATTTCCATCACAAGTCTTAACATTTCCAACTTTAACTACAGAATGCTTTGTGTCATCACCTATTTGGACTTGATGCTTACCTTTTGGTTCCTCAAGATCAGAGAGTAATGCTACATTGCCAGCCACATGATTTGCACATCCTGAGTCAATGTAGAATAGGTGGTCATCATTTGTACCTGATTTTGAAGTCATGTTCATGATTAGAAGAGAGTCATCCTGCTCCTCTGTATAGTTGTTGTAATCCTTCCTAGATTTGAATCCTCCTTGGTAGTTGCCAATGTAATTATTGTTGTAGTTGTTGTTGTAGTTATTGTTGTAGCTTTGGTGATGATTGAATCTACCTCTTAACTGTGAGTAGCCACCTCTTTGATATCAACTTCCTCTCTGATTCTTGTAATTCCTGAAACACTTATCTGTAGTATGATTTGATAGACCACAAATGTCGCATGGTGAGGAGTTATAAGATCTCCCCCTACCTTGCTTACCTCCTCTGCCCCTTCCTCTTGAAGATCTACCTCTCCCTGCATAATTGGCTTGAGAAGTAGAGTTTTCATCTTCCACCTTCTTGCTTTTACCTTTATCTTTAGACTTCTTATCACCGTGTAGGGCAAAAGAGTTATTACCTTTGGATGTGTCTCCATTTTTGTTGAGCTTTGCTTCATGAGTAAATAATTGTCCCATGAGATTTGTAAGATCTGGAGTGTGCATGTCCATGTAAAGATCCATAGCTGTGGTGAAGCTTTCCCATTTGTCATCAACCTTGATCCCATTGATTACTTGCCTTACAATGTGTTCTTCTTCAATTTCTTCTCGTATGCTTGCTAAATGATCTACTACATCTTTAATCTTGGTCACAAATTCTGAAACAGCTTGCTTAGGTTGCTTCCTTAATGTTGTGAATTCAATCCACAACTGATTTTTCTTAGCCCTTGTGTTGGAGGAAAAATATGATGACAAGGTTTCCCAAGTCTCTTGGGATGTCTTACAATTTCTAATATGTTGCAAAAGAAAATCAGATATAGAGTTGAGTAGATAAGACCTTGCCAATGCATCCTTAGCACACCATGTGTTGAGCTTTTCATGTTCTTCCTTGGTTGGTAATCCTCTTGTTTTGAATGAGGGCAATTCCTCATCCCGTGAGATGTATCCATAGAGACTCCTTCCTTGTAAGTAGGTCTTCATCCTTAGAGATCATGATTGATAGTTGTTCCTGTCCAATTTGTCAATAAATGAAGGGAAACCATCTCCCATTTTACCTTAGTTTGCTCTGATACCACTGTTAGGATGGATGGATGGATGCTCCAAGAGACTGAGTAGGTACTGCTAAACCTGCTTTGTACCCGCCCTCTTTTGCTTCAGAGTTGATAACTAGACCTCCTTAGCTTTCCAATGACACCATAAAATATCCTATGTCCTTTGGAAATGATGTGTGCAATGATTGAATCAAAACAGATAACTTAGGAAGTCACAAACTCAAGAAAACCTTCTATTTATGTCTTGACACCTGCTGGTTATTTTGCTCAGTATGACCAGCCCAGTAGGAATTGGAAACATTCCTTTTAGGGGTATCTAATTAGCTTGGTAAGCTACCTATTCCAAGTGGAATGATGTAAAATGATAAACTATGCTAAGAGAAATCAATTTAGCAAGTTAAGATATACCCCCGACTTTTTAGGACTATAGCAGAAAATGACCAAAGTTCACCTCGACGCAGACTTCTCCAAAATGGCCGAATAGAATGTCTTCAAATTTTGATAGCAGGTAGATTACTTCAAGCTGAATCCAACAAACTTTGAATCATTGAATGTGGTGAAGAATTGACTGAGATATGCCCTTGACAAGTTGACAGACTTTTGAGTAGACTAACAGAGAACTCAGAGATGGACAATATGAATGTATGTATTAATGAACATTTGTATACAACTCCATTGGCATGAATCTCATTTCCAAATGGTGTAGAGAGGTGTGGGCTAGAGTGTAGACCTCACACACACTCAGAGATCAGTAATGCTAGGCTCGGGAGTGCTCTATCTTGCCCGCGACTTTCATGTCCACTTTTATAAGAGATGACTAAAAATTTGAATTCAAATTCAAACTTTTGGCTCCCTATGATCAAGCTCCTAAATGCTTGGAGATATTCTTTCAATCAAACAACTAATTTTCCATGAATCCTTTTGGTAGGTGATTACAAGAGATTCCACGTCAATTTGACTTTTACAATGAGGTAAAGTGGTAATTAACCACTAGCATATGTTCCTATGCTTCTTCATGTATGTATGAACTTTAATGCATCCTTTGAGCCAAATGTGTAGGCTTGTAATTTACACCAACAGTTCGATTACAGGGAATGATGCAAAAGAAATTGAAGAGATTAAAGGTAATTTGGGAAAGGAATTTAAAATTTTAGATCTTGGTTTGCATAGATACTTTCTTGCGATTGAGATTGTGTATGGTGGAAGGTACGTGGTTGATACAGAGAAAGTATACATGTGATATGGTGAAAAGGTTTGGTATGTAGGAATGTAAATTTATTTTTACTCGAATGGAATGTAATGTAAAGTTGAGTGCAAAGGAAGGTGAGGAGTTGCATGATATGAATGTGTATAGATCCGTGGTAGGATCTTTGATTTATGCAATAAAAACTAGACCTGATATATGCCATGTAGTGGGAGTATTGTCACAGTTTATGCATGAACCTAGAGTACCTCATATGCATGTAGTAAATAGAGTGCTTAGGTATTTGAAAGGTACCATGAATGAAAGATTAATTTATAATCATCATGCTAATCTAACTCTTAAAGTCTTTAGTGATGTAGATTGGGCTTGATGCAAAGATGATAGAAGATCCACATGTGGATATGTGGTAATAGCAAGAAACAAGACATTAACATGGAGCTCAAAGAAACAACCTACAATTGCTTTATCTTCTACAGAGGCGATGTATAGAGGTTTAGCATTGGCTACTACTGAGGTATGTGGTTTAAAAAGTTGTTTCATGACTTGCATGTGCAGGTTGATGTACCACTGATATATGTGGATAACTTGAGTAGCATTCATATGACCTCAAATCCTATTTTTCACACTAGAACAAAGCATATAGAGGTACACTATCATTATGTTCGTGAGAAGGCCATAAACAATAAAGTGCAAGTTTCTTTTGTGGGAATAAAGGATTAAGTTGTAGATATCTTCAGCAAATCCTTGGATGGACCAAAGCTTCAAAGACTCAACTATATTCTTGGCATGAAGGAAATACCCTTTGGAACTTGAGGGGTAGAATGTTGAGAACATTTGTTTTATGTATGGTACAAGTTTGAAATTATGTAAATACCTTTGGGAAGTCTTTAAATACTTTGAGAAGGCTCATATTATTCATAAACAATAGCCAAAGTACCATGTGAGTTCTAAAACCTGGTGATTCAAATTAGTGAGTCACAAGGGAGTTGTAGTGGTGTCCTAGTGGAAGGTTGATGTGGCTTGTTCTCAAAGTCCATCAACACTTTGCTTATTTGAGCACTTGAGTCATGTAATACCTCCAAACAAGTGTCCACCATGACTTTCAAAGTATTAGGAAGGTTTTATATTAGTTCTTGATGCTATAAAAAGAGGGGAGAAGTCATGATCTGGTGGGAAGTCCACGAGAGTCATATGTGTATGTCTACTCTGCTGTAGTTTTGTATGCAGCGGTTGCAGAGCTTGTAGCTCACTCATTATATATCCAAATTACATGTTTGATAGCTCATTTGAAAGGTCTTAGTCTCTATAATCATTAATATAAATTTTCATAATCATTGTGTTTGTGAGCAGAGAGCAATATGCTTTGCAAGTAATGTGTGTTCTAAGGTGCATCTCTATTGAAGGTTTCCATTAAACCTCAAACTTGCAGAGGTCATATCACCTTGTGTATTTATCCAAATTGAGTGTTATTTGGTTCATTGGAAAGCTCTTGGTGTCTATTATATGTGTGTGAAATAGTTTTAAAAATTCTAAGTGAATAGAGAATAGCAAGCTCTACAAGCATAACTAGTTTTTTTGCACATAATTTTGTGAGAAGGTCAACTAGTTCCTAGGGGGTTCGACCTACTTTTAGATATAATTTGGAGGTAAATAATCTCCAATAAACCCTATGTGCAGTTTCAATTGCAATCATGTTGGCTGCTATGAGCATTTGAAGTTAACATTTCATCCGAAGATAACAAGTTTTTTGAGCTAGTCAATGCTCAAACCTATCTGATTTTTATCAACTCTCTCTCCTTGATGCTCCAAAGGACATAGTGGATTTGATTGCACTAATCACATTCTTAAAAGGTATATTTGAATCTACATAACCAGAAGTGCTGGTCTTTAGTTGCTTGGCTAGAATAAACTTTGCAGCTCACTTTTCTACCTCCTATAAGCTTCTCCAAGTTCTCTCATGATAGAGATGGATCTAATTTTCTATCTTGGAATATCTGCACCAACCATTTAGGAATAGCTTTTTCCTTCTCTACATCAATCATCTCATCAACAAATGCATCATGTAAATCTTCATAAAAAAATGGAATGATTTTCATCATCATGTGAAACCTATAACGGTTGAGAAATTGCCTAATTTGGACCAACACCACTACCCACCTATAAAAAAGTCAGCAAAGTATCATACACATCAGTGGACCTAGTTCATGTCTCCCTAGTACATTAAAGTAATGCTTAAATCGCATTCTCCACAAAAGCAACATCACAGATAAAAGAATGCATTTAATCTATGGATGATGCACATGATATCCTTTGCTTTCAAAATTGTACCCAACAAAAATACATTTTACTGCTTTCTCATCTAATTTTCTTCATTGTTTTTTGAGGCACTAATGCATATGCCAGACAACCAAAAACACATAGATGAGTGATAGATGGCTTGCAGCCATGCAAACCCTCATATGTAGTGATGAATTGCACTACTTTAGTGGGACACCTAAAAGATGTTGTGGGAACGAGGAACAATGCATTTTTCTTCGAGCCATGGCCATTTAATAAAATAACCTTATGGAAAAAATTGATTATATTTGAAAATGTTCAAAGAAGCTTTTCTATCGAGTTTTGCTAAGACTATAGTAGACGTTGAGGTGTTTGTACTTCCGAACCAAAACCTATATGTATGTGTGGCCCAAAAGGAAAAAATTGACTACATAGACACTACAATAGAGCATTTGGAATATTTTCACCAATTTCTGTGTGATTTTGAGATTGTGATTGGACAGGTGTCAACGATGCCCTAAAGGAAGTGGTGACCTTCTTTGATACCAATTATTGGTGTTTGAGGTCTATGAAAGCATGTGAACAACACAATGAAGAAGAAGAAGCTTGGATGACAAACCACAATACTAAATGTATTACCAAGTGAATTTACAAACATAAGTCATCTCATAGAGTTATAGACATATATAGAAGCCGGGGGAAAAAATCTCCTAAAGAGGTAAAAAAGTGCCCTAGGAGCCCTAAGTGTGTTCAGAGCATGAGTACCAAAATATATCAACTTAAATCTTGCCTTCCCATTAAAGGTTCTGTTTTCCATAAAGTCACTATAGGACAAAATAGGGAGTCATTGGTCTATACATGAAGAGGCTCTTTGGACAACAAATTAAGTACAGAGATGGGCAAGTAGTTGAAGTGACATATCTCAGAGGAATCGACACATAGAAAAGGAATTATTTTTGGGCAAGGAACACTAAGAAGGAACACACTCTACACTTAGAGAGAAAGAGAGAGCAAAATGCATAGTTGAATAGTGCATGCATAGAGAGGCAAAGTGTGCAAGAGAGAGACAAAGTGGAAAAAGAGGTGACAGATTATGCAAAGAGATTGCACAGAAAGAAACCAAGAGAGCAACTAGCTTGTGACAAAGTATCATCATGGAGGTGTTGCACATCGATGGTAGAGATGACTAATCTTTCAAACTTATTGGAAGCTAGAGTGCAAGGAATGCAGAAGGGCATGCTATTGGAGAAGGTTTAGGACTAGTACAAAGGTTGATTGCACAAGTAATTGTGATATTTTGTATACTTGTGTGGGTGCTTTTTGTCTTAATTTCCACACACACATAACATTTTTTTTTACTCTAAACAAACTATTGTATTATTTATTATTAATCAAGAATTAAAGGCTTCCAATGTGATTGCCTTTCTTCTTCTTCTCCGTTCTTCTCCTACAAATACTCAAGCCCCTTTCAACTAAAGAATCCCCCAACAAACTTTGGCACATTTTTGGGAAGGGCCATAGCTCAAACGAACTCTTTTGATTAACATAAAACCTCAAAGTTTTCTCCCCTCACCCATGCTTAATGAAGACTGAGTGTAATGTATTCCACATTACAACACTAGACTCTTGCATTGCAAAGAACACTCTTTGAGACTCCCCCAACACCTCCACACTTGCCATATGCTTTCATAAGTGAATTCCTAACAAAACTATCAAACTCCAAGCCTCTTAAGAGAACATCCTTATGCACTAAAACTATTGGTTTTATTGATTTGTTATTAAAAGGGATGGCATCTTCTTTATCAGCAAGTATGTAGCATTTTTGGAGAACTACTATAGAGGTCGTGTTATTAGGATTCACTCCTAATTTTTCCATTTTCCTGCATAGCCTTATGTGGGTTGTCATGTTCAAGATATATTGAAGTCATTGCGTTCCAAGACACAAGGTTAGGTTCAGCCATGCAAAAGAAGATATTTTTTGGCTTTTGTTATCATCCTATATTTTCCACAAAGATGCTCCACTCATAGCCTTTGCTTTAGCATCCATGTGCAGTGCTATTCCTCTTTCGAGGCTGGGCATGCTACTATAGACTTTAAACAAGATCACATAAGTGTATTCATTCATATGAACTCCTTCTTTTTGCAATTTGACGTGGCTGGTGGATCCCCCAAACAAGGCCCATGCATATTGATGCTCAAAGAAGTCTTCATGGTCTTCACCACCTGAGCACATGCATTTTCTCTTCTTTGCAGATGTGCATTTCCGTCTCTTTCTCTCTCCTGAGTCATCTTGCAAATTTTCCATTGCCGTAGCCTTTATTGCCTTGATCCCTCTCTCTCTCTCTCACTCTTTCTTTCTCTTCACATCCTTTGTGCATGCTCTTTCTGGTCTGCCTTTAATACTCTGATTTGCTTCTCTCTCTCACTCTCTCCATCTCTGTCTCTCTCTATCTCTCTCATCGACAACTACCTTCAGTGTTGGAAATGATGGATGGACACTTCAAGATGATGAGTAGGTATTGCCAAATCCTGCTTTGTACCAGCCCTTTGATGCTTCAGAGTTGATAAATAGACCTTTCTAGCTTTCCAATGAAACCATAAAATGGCCTATGTACTTTTGAAATGATGTATGAAAAAGTTGAATCAAAATAGAGAACTTTGAACCTCAAGTCTTCAAGAAAACCTTCTATTTTTTTTTACTAGACACCTGTTGTATCTTTTGCTCAGTATGACCAGCACAGTAGGAATTGGAAAAATTACTTTTAGGGGTATCTAATTAGCTTTTCAAGATAACTGTTCCAAGTGGAGTCCCTAGAAAAGATTAACTATGCTCAGAGAAATTAATTTAGCAAGTAAACCTTTACCCCCGATATTTTAGGACTCTTGCAGACTTTGACCAGTGATCACCTCGATGGACGTTTCTCTGAAATGGCTGAATAGAAATCCTTCAACTTTTAATAGCATGTAGAACACTTTGAGCGGGTTCGAAGAAGCTATAGATATTTGAATTTGGTGGAGAAATGAGTGAGATATGCTCTCCACAAGTTGCCAAACTTTCAGAGACTATGATAGAGAATGCAGAAATGAACAATGTAGATATATGTATTAATGAACAATGGTGTACAATGCCATAGGCATGAATACTCATTGCCTAATGGTGTAGATAGGTGTGGGCTAGAGTGTAGACCTCACACATACACACTCAAAAATGAGAATGAGGAGCTCCGGATTGATGAGTCTTACCCGCGACTTTTTCCTAGAGGTTTATATAAGAGTTTACTTTCAATTTGAATTTGAATTCAATTTTTTGGCTCTCTCTAAAAAGTGATCCTCCATTATAGGAGATATTCCATCAATCAACTTCTAACTTTTCCACAAGTTCTTCTTGGTAGGTGCTTACAAAGATTCTAAGTCAAATATGACTTTTACAAAGAGTAAATGGGTAATTATCTTCTAGCATTGGTTCCTATGCTTCTTCATATATGTATGGACTACAAGACAAATGTGTAGGCTTGTGAATTGCACCAACAGCTCCCCCTCAAGCCAAACATTTTGGCTTGGTCTTCATCTTCAGTCTTCATGTATATCCTGCAATCCAATCATTGTTTTGAATCTGCAAAGTTTGGTTCCATCTAATGCTTTAGTTAACAAATTAGCACACTACATGTTGGTTGATACATATGTTAGTTAAATGTCCTTGATTAATAGCTTCTCTCTCACATAATGGTAATGGACCTCTATATGCTTGGTCCTAGCATGATAAATGGGATTAGCTGCAAGGTGAAGTGACCTTCTATTATCTCCAAATATCAATGGTGACCTAGTATACAAACCCAATTCTGTATACAATAGTTTGATCCATATGGCTTCTTGAGTGGCATTTGCCAATCCTCTATACTCTGCCTCCGTAGAAGATAAGGCAATAGTAGGTTGCTTCTTTGATGACCATGATATTGGTTTATCACCTACAAATGAAATGTATCCTGAAGTGCTCCTCCTATCATCCTTGCATCCTGCCCAATCTGCATCTGAATAAATCTTTGATATCCAAGTTTGAAGTGAAAGGAAAATACAAACCATGATGTTGAGTACCCTTGAGGTACTTTAGAATTCTTTTGGCAGCTTCTAAGTGAGGTACCCTTGGCTTGTGCATAAACTGACTTAGCACACTAACTCCATATGCAATATCTATCCTTGTTAAGGTAGCATAGTTCAAGCTTCCAACTATGCTTTGGTAACCTGTAATATCATCAATTTCATCACCTTCATGAGCACTTAGTTTTAGGTTTACCTCCATTGGATTGCTTGCAACTTTTGCATCCTGCAAATGATACTTCTTCAACATATCCTGTATGTATTTTTTCTGAGTAATATAGATTCCATAGTTAGTATAGAATAACTCAAGTCCAAGAAAATACATGAGTAGACCAAGATCATTAATCTTGAACTCCTTCATCATCTAGTTCTTGATTTGTCTGATTCCATTGACATCATTACCTGTAAGTATGATATCATCAACATATACACATAGGTATATTACCTTTGAATTACATCTCTTAATGAATAGAGAAGTTTCTGTCTTGCTCATGACAAAACCTTTGTCTTCAAGGTATGTGGTCAACCTGTGATTCCATGCCCTAGGTGCTTGCTTTAATCCATAAAGATCTTTATTCAATTTGCACACATATGTTACCTTGTTTGGATCCTCATAGCTAGGAGGTTCTGACATATATACCTCCTTTGAAATCCATCCATTCAAGAAAGCATTTTTTACATCTAGCTAATACATGTTCCAATTCTTGGATGCAGCCACACTTACCAACACCCTGATGGTTCGCATCTTGGCTACAGGTGAGAATATTTCTTCATAGTCAATTCCTTGGGTTTGTGAAAAACTCTTGGCCACCAATCTGGCTTTGTACCTGTTTATTGACCCATCATAATTTCTTTTGAGTGTATAGATCCATCTGGATCCAATTAGCTTCATGGATTCTATCTTTGGTACTAGTTCCCATGTGTCACTTTCCTTGAGTGCTTTAGTCTCCTCATCCATAGCTTCCTTCCATTCTATCTTATTTATAGCTTCTTCATATGATCCTGGTTCTTCAATTGACAAGTCTTTGGCAAGATACACATAATGTTTAGTAACAAGAGAAGTGTCATACCCATATCTGATAGGTTTTTTGCTTCTCTTTGTGATCTTCTGTTTGCTTGAGTTGAAGATTTAGGTATATCTTCTAGTTTCTTCATCTTGAGTTTGCCTTTGGACTTCCATGACTTGAATTCTTCAAGATTGATAATGTCTTCATCATCTGAACTGGTGTCTTCATTCTGAGTAGGTTACTCCTAAAACTTCCTGCATTCATTCTAATACCAAGAATCATTTTTATCAAAGACAACATCTCTACTAACCATGAATCCATTATTTGAAGGGTTGTAGAACCTGTACCCCTTTTGATTTAGATCATATCCAATAAAGATACATTTCTCAGCCTTAGGGTCTAGCTTACCTCTTATCTGAGAAGGAATGTATACATATGAGGGTCTCTTACCAATGATCAAGTGAGGGTCTCTTACCATGCCATGCTTCATAAGGAGTTACCCTATCAAGGGATTTAGATGGCAACTTTTTTATGAGGTAAGTGGCAGTAGATACACTCTCTACCCATAAATAGTTAGGCAATTTCTTCTCATTCAACATTGACCTAGCTGTTTCAACAATCAATCTATTTCTTCTCTCAGCTACCCCATTCTATGCAGGAGTATACCTTGTAGTGATTTCTCTCTTGATTCCTCTGTCCTGCAACATTGCTTCAAACTCATTGGAGAAGTACTCACCTCCTCCATTTGACCTGAGCCTCTTTAGATTCTTCCCTGTTTGATTCTCAACAAGTGCAAGATATTTTTTAAAACAATTGAACACTTCATCTTTGTGCTTCATAAAGTACAATACAGTCCACCTGCTATAATCATTAATAAAAGATACATAGTACCTTGATCCTGAGATTGAGGGGTCTTTGCTTGGTCCCCATACACCTGTATGGACAAGTTCTAGGACGTCCTAATGCATGCAACCTTTCGTTGAGAATGGTAACCTTTGAGACTTCCCAAACTGACAAGCACCACATTTATAAATCATGTGTTGTTTGGAAATATTGGGTATTCCAATTACACATTGATCCCTGCATGTTTCTCCTACATGCTCTAATCTCTTATGCCAAATCTCAAGCTCTGAAAGTGTTTGATCTTTGTAATTGTAGAGTGCAATGTTCTTTGTATCTTCTAGCTCAAAAGTAAAAAGTCTACCTGTCTTTTTTCTTTAAGAATTCTCTTGAACACTTGCTTGGGATCTTCCACAAATGCTCCAAATTGGTTGAATCTAACTTGCAAACCTTTTTCCATAATCTTTCCAACACTCATCAAATTTTTGGTAATGGTTGGTACATATAGTACCCTACTCAACAAGTTCTGATTTCCATCACAAGTCTTAAAATTTCCAACTTTAACTACTGAGTGCTTGGTGTCATCACCTGTTTGTACTTCATGCTTACCTCTTGGTTCTTCAAGGTCAGAGAGTAGAGCTACATTGCCAGCCACATGATTTGAGCATCCTGAGTCAATGTAGAAGAGATGCTCATCATTTGTACCTAGTTTTGAAGTCATGTTCATAATTAGAAGAGAATCATCTTGCTCCTCTATATAGTTGTTGTAATCTTTTCTATATTTGAATCCTCCTTGATAGTTGTCATTGTAGTGGTTGTTGTAGTTGTTATTGTAGTTGTTGTTGTATCCTTGATGATGGTTGAATCTGCCTCTTGATTGTGAGAATCCACCTTTTTGATATCCTCTTCCTCTCTGATTCTTGTAATTCCTGAAAGAATCATCTATAGTATGATTTGATAAACCACAAATGTTGCATGGTGAGGAGTTATAGGATCTCCCCCTACCTTGCTTACCTCCTCTGCCCCTTCCTCTTGATGATCTATCGCTCCCTACATAGTTGGCTTGGGAGGTAGTGCCTTCATCCTCTCCTTTCTTGTTCTTGCCTTTATCTTTAAACTTACTTTTATCAGTGTATAGGGCATAAGAGCTATTACCTTTGGATGAGTCTCCATTCCTGTTGAGTTTGGCTTCCTGAGTGAACAATTGTCCCATGAGAGTTGTAAGATCTCGAATTTGCATGTCCATATATAGGTCCATGGCAGTGGTGAAGCTTTCCCATTTGTCATTAGCTTTAATCCCATTGATCACTTGCCTTACTATCTGCTCTTCTTCAATCTCTTGTCCTATGCTTGCTAACTGATTTGCTACATCTTTAATCTTTGTCACATACTCTGAAATAGCCTGCTTAAGTTGCTTCCTTAGTGTGGTGAATTCAATCCACAATTGATTTTTTTGGCCCTTGTGTTGGAAGAGAAATAGGATGACAAGGTTTCCCAAGTCTCTTGGGATGTTTTACAGTTTCTAATATGTGGCAAAAGAAAATCAGAGATGGAGTTGAGTAAGTAAGACCTGGCTAATGCATCCTTGGCACACCATGTGTTGAGCTTTTCATGTTCTTCTTTTGTTGGTAGTCCTCTGGTTTTGAATGAGGGCAATTCCTCATCTCCTGAGATCTATCCATAAAGGCTCCTTCCGTGTAAGTATGTCTTCATCCTTAGATACCATGCCTGATAGTTGTTCCTATCCAAATTATCAATAAATGAAGGAAAACCATCTCCCATTTTACCTTAACTTTGCTCTGATACCACTATTGGGAATGATGGATGGACACTTCAAGATGATGAGAAGGTACTGCCAAATCTTGCTTTGTACTAGCCCTTTGATGCTTCAGAGTTGATAAATAGACCTTCTTAGCTTTCCAATGAAACCATAAAATGTTCTATGTACTTTCAAAATGATGTATGAAAAAGTTGAATCAAAACAGACAACTTTGAACTTCAAGTCTTCAAGAAAACCTTCTATTTTTCACTAGACACCTGCTGTATCGTTTGCTCAGTATGACCAGCACAATAGGAATCGGAAAAATTCCTTTTAGGGTATCTAATTAGCTTAGCAAGCTAACTATTCCAAGTGGAATCACTAGAAAAGATTAACTATGCTCAGAGAAATTAATTTCGCAAGTAAACCTTTACCCCCGATATTTTAGGACTGTTGCAGACTTCGACTAGTGATCACCTCGACGGACGTTTCTCTGAAATGGCTGAAAAGAAATCCTTCAAATTTTGATAGCATGTAGATAACTTTGAGCTGGGTCCAAAAAGCTATAGATTTTTGAATTTGGTGGAGAAATGAGTGAGATATGCTCTCCACAAGTTGACAAACGTTCAGAGACTATGACAGAGAATTCAGAAATGAACAATGTAGAGCTTCACCGACTTTGCTTACCTCTCTCTCTCTCTCATTTTGCACTCCATGACACACCTCAGTCACGAGGGAAACAATATCAACTTGAAATTTTCCAATTAAGTGCTTCTCAATATGAGTCATCAGAAGCATAAGTACCACTATCAGGTGAAGCTACATTTCCACCATGGATTTTCAAGGATAGAGAAGGCAAGTCCTTGTGCAAGTTAGTTGCAACCTCTGTTGCCTTTTCTTGAATAGCAACAAACTCCTGTAACTCAGCTTTTCCAGTAGTCCTTGCTCCGATTATCATTTGGCAACTGAAATGCTTCTTCAACATGATCTTCGAATATAGACATATCCTTAAGATGAGAACTATTAGACATCTGAGGCACTTTGTCAATAGGAGACACAATTTCTTTAACAAATGAATTATCAAAGCGATATGATGATTTTACAAATGAACATGGATGTGAGTTACTGTCTTTTATAGCACAAATAGACAACTTAGGTGCTCCTCGGACATGTTGTTTGACAGTAGTAGCTTTACCATTTGCATTAATAGATGATTGAACCTCTATTCTGGTAATTAAACGAGTCATCTTATATCTAGAAAAAAACATCATCCCTCTTGCCTATGCCGATGTTCACAGGTTCTAAATTGCCATTCACAACTTCATTCAAACAAGATCATGTATCCTCTTACTATGTATATTAGGTAGAGAAGCCTAAAATCCCTTTTCCTATTTTTACTCAGGATGGGTGGGTCATGTATTAGTTATGGGTGGGTCATGTATTAGTTAGAAATTTGTAAAAATAAATGAGAATATGACTCAAGAACAACTAATTCTCTCTCTTTCTCTCTCTCTCTCTCTCGTACAATTACACAAATATGTTCTTACAATCAGAAAGGCATAAATCTCTCTCTATCGGCATGATAATGGATGGAGTATCTACAATGTAATTGCAAGACATGAACAAAGAACAAGAAGGTATGAACAGGAGAAGAATGAATAAGAAAAGTAAGCAGCATACCTAGAGAGAAGATGCATAGAAAAGATCCACGAGGCAAAAGAAATGAGATTTGGAAACCTATTTATAGGTTTCTCCCCCTAGGTCTTCTCTCTAGACTAGTCCCCCTAGGTCTTCCCCCTTATCTAAACTTTCTATTTCCAAAATCTTTTTACATCTTCTTCTACTAGTTTTGGAAAATCTCATCTTTATTTCTATTTTTGGATTTTTCTCTTTTTATTTCTCTGACTCTTCTTTTTCTATTTTTTTCTTTTCGTTTTCTCTTTCTATTTTTGGACTAAGGTTTGGTTTCACACCTTATGTAAAACTTTAATTAAATCAAGGGGTTAGATTTAGGGTAAATGATAAATCTAAGGTTCTAATATAGTGTTTCTAATTGCGAAAAGTTAGGGTTTGCCTATGTTTGAGGTTATGCACATCAATTAATGGATTTATTCATATTTATGGGCTAAAATCCTACGGTTTCTTAGCATCAAACCTAGGGTTTCCAAGGGTAAAACTAGGTTTTCTAGGGGTCAAACCCTGGGTTTCAGGGGTTTGGAGTTAGGTTAATGAAATATGTACAAACATACAGGCCTAATGTATAGACACCACATAGTTTCTTATTCCATAAACAATTAAATCAATGAGATCATGCACAATTTATAACTCTCTATAGTCAAAAACACCATTTCACACCCTCAAAATCAATGAAATGAAATTAAAAAATTTCTTGAGGTACACTTCCCTTAGTGATTTCATCTCGACATCCACCCCCATTAAACCTTCACATCGTCCCAATGGGCCAACCTGCAAAATCCAACAAAAGTGTATTGGGGTTCTTTTGAAAAAACCTGCTTTTCTAGAATTGAGATGTGATCTCGTACATTCCATGCAAATTTACAAAGATTAGTACAAAGGTTTAGAAAATAAAGTACATGCAAGCTTCACAACCATCTTACTATGTTTCTGCTTTCACAATCAGAAGAGTAACCATATGAATAAACCGTAGGCTTTGTAGATTTTTTATTCGTTCAACTCGTTCAGGTCCAACAACTTATCGTAAGTACTAGCATATACTAAGCTTCTACTAACTCAGTTTGTAGAATATGCCTTGATTCCCTTATTTTATCTCCTACTATCCAACTCTCCATCAGGTCTTTTTCTTCTCCTTTACTTCTTTATTTTTCTTTTTCTTTTTCTTTTCTTTTCTTTTCTTCTTCACTTCATCTAAGCTCAACACTTTTTCTTTTTCTTTTTATTTTCACAAGTCGGCCTATGCCAAAATGGGGTGTGACTCATGGACTTGTCTGCCTGGCTAAGTTTATTCCACCTGTCTGTCGACCCTACATAGCATAGGACATAGACAACATCAGCCGTACATGAAATCGATGTCAGCTTGTGGCTCTGACCACCCATCCAAAGTGACTCCCCCCACCTACTCACCCATGCGGGTGCATGAAAACATATAGGCTAGGCCTACAAAAAAACTAGCATAAGCTCCTAGCCTTGATCACCTGATCAAGGTTGCTCCACCTGCCTACTAGCCCATCATAGCACAATAACAACATGCACACACATATATAGCTGGCTTGAGTATGAACGTTTTCACTGAATCATGATCCATGTGGAGGTAAGATCTCACAAGAAATAAATAGTGGGACCCTAGGATTCCCACTCACTAAGCATTCAAATCTATCAGCATATACACACACTCAATTTAAGCATGCCATCACATTCCCAAGCTTTCACTCCCAAAAGTCTCTCTCCCACTAATTGATTCTATTCATATAATTTCTAGTCATTCATGCTTTATGCAAAACCACAATAGATGTTTGCTATCTCAATCCCTACTTGATTTTCCTAAATTTGTACAGATCTTTGTCACACACAAAATTGCAATGCATATGATCTTTCAAAAAGAAAATAAATTTCAAATTGGAAACATTTCACTTGACCTTTTTGGTTCATCTTTGTCGTTGTTCGATCCAGCTTTTCTTCAATTCCTCATTTGTTGTTGTTCATCAGCATCACCAAAATTCTCCATCATCGTCTTCATCATCAATTATCCTAATTATCATCATCCAATAACATCAATCATCATCATTCATAATCATCAATCATCATCTTTCATCATCATCAATCATCATAAACCATCAATCATCATCATTTTAATAATCAATCATTATCATTCATCATCATTCATCATCATCATTCATCATCATCAATCATCATTTTTCATCATAATCAATCATCATAAACCATCAATCATCATCATTTTCATCATCAATCATTATCATTTATCATCATCAATCATCATCATCATCCAATAACTCTTCATTTTCTCATAAGTTCTCTCCAATCATGCTATCATCCTTCAATATTTGCTAATATGTCTTGAAAAGTTAGATCTTTACTTCTTTTGTTCTTTTTCAAAGTCTTAGAAGGCTTTGTAGTTGTCCTTACATTTCCCTTGATTTGCTTAATAATTTCACCAAGCGACTGCTTCTCTACTTCATTAACTCATTTATCACGTTTTATACCTTCTTGAATTTCTTCTTTATCTTTTCTAGTTCAATTTGTTTATCAAAGTTTAATTGAGATTGTAATTTCATAACTTTCTTTGGATCAAATAGATCCTCATTAGTCAAAAGTTTTGGATCAAATGAAACATATACATCCTGATCTTTCTTTGAGTTGTGTCAAATTTCTCTATTAGATTCTCTTTTATCGATTTCCATTTGTTCTCTTAATATCTGCTCAATATTTTGTTTTTCAACCTTTATGTATCTACCTTTGGTTTCTTCAATAGGGTTGTCTTAACTCTCTATAGATAGCATTCTCATTTGTTCATCAGATTTACTGTTCTCAAGTCTTTTTGGTTTCCACATCTTTTGAATCGACTTTGATCTAGTTTTGGTCTCATCAAAATATTCCTTCATCCCACCTTTTCCTACATTCAAATGCAAAGGTGATGTGTCTTTGTATTTACAAATTCTATTTTCATGCTCACTTAATAGTTTATGTCTGCATGCACTTTCATACGCTATGCAATCCTAGAACATATATCCATACCGATCACACCCAAAATATCATATAGGTCTCTTCTCAACCCAACTTAATTTTCTAGGTATCTTTCTAGATGTGGATCTTCTAGACATAATGACTATTTATGTGTAGATATGCTTTGAACTTTTACCTCATGTTCGTTATCACATTTCAATACCTGTAGGTCCTTAACTTGTTTGGTCAATAGCTCAACGTTATTTTTCAATTCTGAAATCTCATAATCCATTTCCTTTCCTACCTCTTTAATACTTATGCCCATTAGCTGAATAGTGTCAGATATTGCATTTATCATTTGCATTAAGGTCATGATGATACCAAAGTTTAATTTTATAGATTCACTCATGTTAATTTCCATTTCCCTAAACCGCTCTTTGTATTTTTTAAACTGATGTTCAATCATTTTGTTTATTTTAATTTCTTCTTTATACGATCTAAGCTATGAAGATCACAGATTTCTAATCCAAGCAAGGAAAAATAGTGTACATGCATATGATCTAATCAAGCGCAAAATGTGAATGCTCGGACTCGTGCAATCAAATTAGTTGTTCTGTTTAAGTGCGTGGAGCAATGCAAAAAAATCAAAGAACTTAAAATGCTAGTACCTAGAATATCTGATCTGACATCGAGGTTCCTATTTCTCTTCTCAAGGAGTGGATGGCATGTCAAGGATTACCATGCAACTGCCTCACTTCACGTCAGGTTCAGGTGTCAAGAAGGAGGTAAGGAGGGAGAGCAATGCAAGGTTGGATCAAGCCCCACTCTCGGTCGTTCTCCCCATTTGGCGAGCAGCATTTGCACGTTGGGTGTCTTGCCCTAGTATGATGGTGGTGGTCTCATAGGCCGGCACCTCGGAAGAGAAAGAGAAAAGCACTTGCTCACATCGTACAAAGTCATAGGGTGTATGCATCAAGAATGTGGAATGATAAATACAATGCTCTCTAAAAGATATAGATCACCAATACTCGATGTGCCAAACAAATGACCTCTGCTCAAATATACAATTGATGTCGTCTAATAAATGTCAATAATACAAGATAATCCACTATAATGTGGATTGTTCAGATACAAGATAGACTTCCCCCTATAGTGTGAGAAGGTGCCCTTTGACTTCTCTTCGATCTTCTCTCTACTTTGGTCTTTGGCCGAAGCTTTACTTCAAGTCTTCACGGCAACATCTTTGCTTCTCTTTACTTCAAAAATCCACAATCACTTCATATAATATCTCGAAAAATCAACCACAACCTAGAGAGAATCTGTGGGGATGAAAATGCGTTTTTACTTTACTTTGGTCTTCAAAAAATTCTGCTCAAATCATCAGAAAGCACCTAGACCTAGAGAGAATTTGTGGGGATAACTTTACTTCGGTCTTAAAAACGTCCTCCTCAAATCATCAGAAACCATCTAGACCTGGAGAGAAGATCCATAGAGTAGAGTAGATCCACGGGGAGTTGAAACAATTATTAGTACCTTTGATAAAATAAAAGATACTCTTATGAAAAAAAACTATTAGCCTTGTGAATCGTAATAGAAAACTTATTTTTGACCTTTCGGCTTATGTTTTGACCATTATATTATGCGAATACTTTGCAACAAATTCAATTTAATAGTGTGTGTACCATAGCTCAAATGAATTTTTTTGATTAACATAAAACCTCAAGGCTTTCTCCCTTTGCCTATGCTTAATGTAAGACTACATGTAATGTATTCCACATTACAACATTAGACTCTTGCATTGCAAAGAACACTATTTGAGAGTCCCCCAACACCTCGAAGCTTGCCATATGCTTTCATAATTAAATTCATGACAAAACTATCAAACTCCAAGCCTCTTAATAGAACATCCTTTTGCATTCTATGCACGGATACTAAAACTATTGGTTTAAATGATGTGTTATTAAAAGGGATGGCATCTTCTTTCTCAGCAAGTAGGCAGCATGTTTGGAGACTAGTAGAGAGGTCGTGTTATTAGAATTCACTTGTTGTTTTTCCATTTTCCCACATAGCCTTACGTGGTTTTTCATGTTCATGATATACTGAAATCATTGCATTCCAAGACACAAGTTTATGTTCAGCTATTGAAAATGCAAGCTTCAATTGTGAAGCTTAGTTTTTCAAGTCATGCATCTCATTAGTTTTAGTGCATTGTCTATTTTCACTTAGAATAAGTTTCTCTTATGTATGAGCATGAGAACAATTTCTTATTTCATTTAAATTAGATCATAGTGTAAAAGCAAGACTAAAGTCAAGTAGTCAAGGTTAAAAAGCTACATGCAAAAATCGAAAGCATCTCTAAAAGCTTGCGCCTATTTTTTGATGAGTAAATCAAGGAAAAGAGCCACCAAACTGAAGCGCATGGATTTGGAGTGTTCTAGGTGATGAAAATGAGCAATCTACTCACCTTGATTGAGAGATTCTCTCTCTCTCACTAAATCTACCTCTTCATTCCACTTAAGAGCCATTGCTCATCATCTATATAAAGAGAAGAGCAGCCCACTACTTCTCTGAGCTCCTCTTAGCAATAGGAGTATCCATGATTGTCCTCCTTAGCATTATGATGCTTGTTAGAACTCTTCAATTTTGTAGAGAAGCATTCACTATCCTCCCATACAGTATGGAGTGATATGTGATACATATTTTCATTGAAAAGTTTTTTTATCATAAGCTTTACGCTAGTTACATAATCTCTCTCTCTCTCATTGTTTACTATAGGAATATTGAATTCTAATTGTGATTTAGAATCTTCAATATATGTGCTTTTAGGTCCAAGTGGAATTTCTCATATATCATTCTTGATGTGGATTTTATGAGCATTCAAAGTAGAGGTACTAAGCATTGTTTCAAGGACTCACACTTACAGAAGGGTAACTTGCAGAGGCTCTAAAATCTGATATAGAACTCACTGGGTAATTCTTGTTTTATATTAACGTGCATTGAATCTACTTTCAGCTCCAAGTTGAATCACACAATTCTCATGTCTGTTTGGAATCTTATGAGTGTTGCAAGAAGAGGTGTTGAGCATTGTTTCCAAAGCTCCCTACTTACAGAGAGGTAGATTGCAGTGGCTCTCAAATCTAATATAGCAACTCAAATTGGGTAATCCTTGCTAGACATTATAGTGCAATGAATCTATTTTCTGTTACAAATTGAATCACTCAATTTGCATTCTTGTTTCCAAGACTCCCCACTTATAGAGAGGTAACTTGCAAAGGCTCTCAAATCTGATTTAAAGCTCGACATTGGGTATTCTTTGTTGGATTGTAAAGCTCATGCAATGTAAGTGCAGTTCCAAGTTAAATCCTTGAGTTTGCGTATGTGGTTTGCATTTTATGAATGCTGAAAGAAAGGGTATTGAGCATTGTTCCTAGGTGCTGGAAATAAAGTTACAGAAGGGTGACTTGCAGAGATCCTCAAATTTGATATAATGATCCAAATTGAGTGAAATGTATGGGATATTAAAGTTCACACATTGTGGTACTAGTGCCAAGTCGAATCATACAATTAATATTTGTACTTTGGATTTTATGATTGTTTAAAGTCAGGGGTATTTGTCGAAACCGGAATGTGATGAAGCTAAAGTAAGCAACCTTGAGAAAGTGATTTCTCTTAAGCTAGGAAAGAAAATGGAATGCTTTCACTTGGGCTATGTCTTGTTGAGTATGTAGATGAGCTTTCATTGATAAGTGGTAATTGTATGCTGTTGTGATGTATATGAATGCATGCTAAACATGACACGCTATGAAGTTTTGATATGCAAGTTGTTTGAGGAGAATGATGCATGAAATATGTGGATTTGAGGATGTATGGTAATGTGGTTAAGTTTGCGATTAAAATTCAATTTTCAAAGATCCTTGTAAGGTTGTGGGCTCACATACACTTTTGCATCGACACACCACCCTCACCCTCGTTTGCTCCATCAATGGTATGAGAGTTTGTTTTGCTCTATCATTGGTATCAGAGCTTCATACATGCTTTGAGGTCTCAAACAAGTCACTAGAGTTGTAAGAAGAGTACTTGAAGGTTATATGAAAGGTTTGGTATTTGCATTCTCAAACTTGTATGCTTATGAGGAGTGTTTGCCTCGAAGGGTGAGTTTTTTGCAAGAAGAATTGTGGGAGGTCTCTTTTGACACAAAAAGGAACAAAGGCATTAGGCAAAGCCTTCGAAAGGCTGAAGATAATCCAAGAGGTGTTGAAGCTCAAAACAAAGAATCAAGGAGAAGAGAAGCTACCGGTCATTGCATTGGAACCCACTAAAGGTAAAAGTGATTGCTTTTGGTAATTTGGAAGATCACTATTGAGTGCATGTGCATTTGCTAGTCACTTTGTATGTGACATTGGAACACATAAGTATTTTCTAAGTCACTTGTGTGTGACATTGGAAGACTAATGTCTTAGAAAGACATGGACAAGCAAGGAAGTTGAAGACTTCCAAGAAGAGTTGCCTATTAGTAAGAGGTATATTTATTGTATGTATCTCTTGATTGGTGTTTTCTTTTTTTTTTGGAAAGCTTGCAGGATCATTTGTGAGAGGTAAAGCTTGAACCATAAAAAGTCATGGTTAGGCTTGAACCAATAGAAAAAGCCAAGATGCTTTCATTTTGGAAGCAAGAAGGTCTCTTGAAGAGACAAAGGTATTTTCTTGTTGATGGTTGGTTGGAAGAAGTGTTCTTATTTTCATGTATAAATACTGAGTGCCCTCAAGAGCAAAAGGGAAGGTAACTGGAAACCACATCCCTTGAATCTTGGAGAAGTAGGATGCTTGTGGGAGACGTCTTCACCATCATCAAAGAAGGAGTGTGCTTGGAGTACCTAAGTCAAAGAAGGAAGCAAGCAAACCTTTGTAAGAAACAAAGGAAGTCAAAGGGCAGCCATAAAGTAGATGTTTGGTCGTGTTTGTCAAAGAGCAAGGATTTTTGAAGACTAGGAGAAGAAAGCCAAGATGTCGTTGAAGACATTCAATCTGATAGAGAAGCTTGAAGAAGGATTTTACGGGTATGTAAAGGAGACGTCCTCACATCAAGGGAGAGACTCACAAAGAGTCAATGATCAAAGAAGACAAAGTCAAGGTTATCTTTATGTGTTTGAAATACTGAAAGATTCAGTCCATGTTTTATGGAAGAGTTTCAGAAAAGGAAGAGAGCTAAAGAGCTCAAAAGAGAAGGACCGGACAACCATCTATGAAGAAGAAGTTATCCACCTAAAGATGAGAGGTAAAAGAAGCTTTGAAGAGCGAAGTACATCAGCCACCATTGATAGAGAAGAACCCAAGGACGAGAGGGAGTCAACCTATCGAGAAGACAAATAGGAAATGCAATTTTCAGCAGCCCACTATGTAGAAGACGATCAAGAAGAGTTTTTTGAAGAGAAGATGAAGCTAAGGAGAAGCAAAGAAGAGCAAAACTTTGAAGACAAAGATTATCAGCCAAGATGAAGCCAACAGAATCTTTTTGAAGCAAAGACAAAGATAATAGAGAGCAAAGAAGAACGAGAAAATGAAGATGAAGATTTGAAGTCAAAGGAGAACCAAAAGAAGCTTGTCAAAGCAAATACAAAGTCACAAAGCGGAAAAGAATATTATGAAGAAGAGGATTTGAAAATACAAGAGAAGTCAAAAAGAGAGAGATAAAGGTTAAAGAGAGAAGAAGAAGACATCATAGAAAATTTCCTTTCAAAGATAGAAGATGAAAACCATGAAGAGGCAAAGAGAGCAATAAAGAAAAAGGACAAAGAGTCAAGCTTGGAAGATGAAGGTAAAGAGCCAAGCTTGGATAGATATTGCTTGGGAAGCAAGACACATTTCTATTCAACCTTTCTTCTTCCATACACTCATGTATGGATCGAATGCTTGCCAACTCTCCAAAATCATCATCTGGAGATAGTCAAAAAAGAAGATGAAGTTTCCTTGAAGGTGATGAAATCTTGGATAGATACCTATCATCTTTATACTTCTAGATTTCATGGAGATAAAGATCAAAGTAGCTTTTGGAGATCAAGTACAATCCAGTTGCGGCTACAACTCACAAAGGAAGCATATGAAGCTCTCAAGAAGGAGGAATTCATAGGGAGAATTGCATGGTGCTTCCCAATTGTATCTTGAGGGGGAGTGTTGAAACTGCAAGCTTCAATTGTGAAGCTTAGTTTCTCAAGTCATGCATCTCATTAGTTTTAGTGCATCATCTATTTTCACTTAGAATAAGTTTCTCTTATGTATGAACATGAGAACAAGCTCTTATTTCATTTAAATTAGATCATAGTGTAAAAGCAAGACTAAAGTCAAGTAGTCAAGGCTGAAAAGCTACGTGCAATAATTGAAAGCACATCTAAAAGCTTGCACCTATTTTTTTGATGAGTAAATCAAGGAAAAGAGCCACCCAATTGAATCGCATAGATTTGGGGTGATTTTAGCTGAGGAAAATGAGCAATCCACTCACCTTGATTGAGAGATTCTCTCTCTCTCTCTCTAACTCTACCTCTTCAGCCTAGTTAAGAGCCATTGCTCATCATCTATATAAAGAGAAGAGAAGCCCACTACTTCTCTGAGCTCCTCTTAGCAATAGGATTATCCATCATTGTCCTCCTTAGCATTGTGATGCTTGTTAGAAGTCTTCTCTATCTATAGAGAAGCATTCACTATCCTCCCATACACTATGCAGTGAAATGTGATACATATTTTGATTATGAAGTATTTGATCATAAGCTTTATGCTAGTTACATAATCTCTCTCTCTCTCTCATTATTTACTGAGGTAATATTGAATTCTAATTGTGATTTAGCATCTTCAATATATGTGCTTTTAGCTCCAAGTGGAATTTCTCATAAATCATTCTTGATGTGGATTTTATGAGCATTCAAAGTAGAGGTACTAAGCATTGTTTCCAGGACTCCCACTTACAGAAGGGTGACTTCTAGAGGCTCTAAAATCTGATGTAGACCTCCAAATTGGGTAATTCATGTTTTATATGAAATTTCATTGAATCTAATTTCAGCTCCAAGTTGGATTACACAATTCTCATGTCTGTTTAGAATCTTATGAGTGTTGCAAGTAGAGGTGCTGAGCATTGTTTCCAGGGCTCCCTACTTACAGAGAGGTAGATTGCAGAGCCTCTCAAATCTGATATAGAGATTCAAATTGGTAATCTTTGTTTGATATTTTAGTGCATTGAATCCATTTAGAGTTGCAATTTGAATCACTCAATGTGCGTTCTTGGTATGAGTTTTATGAGTGTTGAAAGTATAGGTGTTGAGCATTGTTTCCAAGGCTCCCCACTTATAGAGAGGTAACGGGCAGAAGCTCTCAAATCTGATGTAGAGCTCCAAATTGGATAATCTTTGTTGGATATTAAAGTGTGTGAATGTAAGTGCAGTTTCAAGTTAAATCACTAAAATTGCTTATGTTATTTGCATTTTATGAATGTTCAAAGAAAGGGTACTAAGCATTGTTCCTAGGTGCTGGAAATAAAGTTATAAAAGGGTGATTTGCAGAGATCCACAAATTTGATCTAGTGATCCAAATTGAGTGAAATTTGTGGGATATTAAAGTTCACAAGGTGCGATACTAGTGCCAAGTTGAATCATAGAATTATCGATTTTACTTTGGATTTTATGATTGTTTAAAGTTAGAGGTATTTGTCAAAACGGGAATGTGATGAAGCTAATGTAAGCAACTTGAAAAAGTGATTTCTCTTAAACTAGGAAAGCAAATGGAATGCTTTCACTTGGGCTATGTCTTGTGGAGTATGTAGATGAGCTTTGATTGATAAGTGGTAATTGTATGATTTTTTTATGTATAGGAATGCATGCTAAACATGACACTCTATGAAGTTTTAATATGCAAGTTGTTTGAGGAGAATGATGCATGAAATATGTGGATTTGAGGATGTATGGTAATGTGGTTAAGCTTGCGGTTAAAATTCAATTTTCAAGGATACTTGTAAGGTTGTGCGGTCACATACACTTCCGCATCGACACACCACCCTCACCCTCGTTTGCTCCATGAATGGTATGAGAGCTTGTTTTGCTCTGTCATGAGCCATGCTAAAGAAGACATTTTTCGCCTTCTGTGGTCATCCTATGTTCTCTACAAAGATGCTCGACTTATAGCCTTTGCCTTAGCATACATATGCAATGCTATTGCACTTTCAAGGTCTGGCATGCTACTAGAGGCTTTGAACAAGGTCAGATAAGTGTATTCATTCACATGAACTCCTTCCTTCTACAATCTCATGTGGACGGTGGACCCCCCAAACAAGGCCCATGCATATCGATGCTCAAAGAAGTCTTCATGGTCTTCACTACCTGAGCACATGCGTTTTGTCTTCTCTACAGATCTACATTTCCCTCTCTCTCTCTCCCTCCTGAATAATCTTGTGAATTTTTTGTTAGAACAAGTCCATGGCAAGTCTCAGTGATGACTTGAATCTTAGAAATTTAAAGTAAATGTCATCTCCTTGTAGAGTTCACTTATGAACTCCCTCTTGTAATCTTTGAGTATTACTTGATGTAAAAAGTGAAAGCATCTAAAGTGGTTGAGTCCACTTGACCAAAAAAGAAAGAAGAAGCCACTAATTCGTGATTGAAGGTAGTTGGAGACTAATTAGAGGAAGATTCAAATTCAAAATTAGGCTCCAACCATCACTATAAATACATGGCATTTTAGTTGCATTTTTTAGACCTCCATGAGTAGGGCTTCATGCATATCAGAGTGTGGTTTCTAGACATGCATATCTACCTGTAAGTCCATTGTAGTTTACAATCAATATACATTCATTTTAATGATCATTTTTGTTCATATTTTCAAGCTTTTGTGAAGTGTATTGTTCACTGCCATATCTCTTAGTTTTCTCAGTGAGATTGCATAGATGCTTTCTCTAAGCTTGGTGCATTGTTTTCAATTATTTAAACTCGTAAAGTTTTCTCCTTATGTCTGCTATATACTCACAAACGTTCATTGCGATTGAGTTTTTCAATCATGAGCTATGTTCATTTAAAGTTGCCTATATTGCTTCATTCTCTACTTCTCTATTAGCACTCCATCAGATCAGTGCTCTTCTCAGAGTTGGTTCTCAGTGTGTACTTCATCATTTTCCATGCTTCAAGTCTTCGTAGAATCATCATACTATCTACTATAGGCTTGCACAATTTCATAAGCATTGGATCTTGGAATTAGGAGATATTACCATTTCTCTACTCATGGGTTTGAGTACCGCTACAACCCATGAAAATTGGCTGATGCTATAACTTGCTAAACCTTTTTCTCTTGATGTGGTCCATACTTTTTTATGTAAAAACTCTTGATTGTTAGCTTACTAAGTTAATAAGAGTTCCCCAAAAGGAATTAAGGTAATTGATGCTATGGCCACAGAAGTTTTCAAAACATTGAGCAGGTGTATGAACATAAATAGCAAGTGTTTTGTTCTTGAATCCACTTCAACTTATCTGTTTTGATTCATCTTTTTGAGAGTGATCTTCCAAGGTACATAGGGTGTCTAATACATCTTTTGGTAAGGTAAAAGGGCCCACTACATATCTCTAGAGTTTATTTGGCTGGTGTAGTCCAAAGATTTTGCAGCACCAGTTCATCTTCTCCAAGTTCAAATCCATCTCTTCACATTTTCCACGGCCATAACCTCTGTTGCCTTGATCCCTCTCTCTCTCTCTCTCTCTCTCTCTCTCTTTCTCTCTCTCTCTCTATCTCCCCCTCCCTCCCTCTCCCTCCCTCCCACCCTCCCTCCCTTCTTCTCTCTCTACAAAAAGCATCACCGCCTGCATCTTCATCATTGCCTCCATCTCTCTCTCTCTCTTGTGCTTCATAACACCTTCTGCCATCTACTTCTATGTGAGCACAACCATCTATCTCTCTCTCTCTCTCTATATCTATCTATCTCTCTCTCTCTCATATCATCAAGGCAGGCAAGGAGCGAACACTCGTGCAGTAGGTATTCATGCTCAGGTAGCCAACAACAGCATGTCCTCCTCCAATTCTACCTTGAAAGGCTTCTTGTCATCAGCCCACCATTCGAGTTCTCTAAAGAATCTGATTGAGAAGGCAATGCTTCTTGCTACCATCATCCTTGCTTTCGTGCATGCGTCAATGACTCTGCTTACCTACCTCTCTCTCTCTCTATTTCTCTCTCATTTTGCACTCCATGACATGCCTCACTGACAACGAAAGCAGTCTTAAGTTGATATTTTCCAATGAAGCACTTCTGAATATGAGTCATCAGAAGCATAAGTACCACTATCAAGTGAAGCTGCATTCCCACCATGGATTTTTAGGGATAGAGAAGGGGACTCCTCTTGCAAGATATTTGCAACCTCTGTTGCCTTTCCTTAATAAGCAACAAACTCCTGTAACTCAACTTTTCCAATAGTCCTCCCTCCGATTAGTGTTTGGCAATCGAAATGTTTCTTCAACATGACCTTGTGATATAGTCATATCCTTAAGAGTGGAACTATTAGACAACTGAGACACTTTGTCAACAGGAGATAGAATATCTTCAAAATATGAATTATTAAACCAATTACATGATTCTCCAAATGAACATGGATGTGAGTTACTATCTTTTATAGCACAAGAAGACAATTCAGCTGTTCTTAGCACATCTTGTTTGACAATAGTATCTTTATCATCTGCATTAATAGATGATTGACCCTCTATCTTGGTAATTAAACAAGGCATCTTATATCTATACAAAAACATCATCCCTCTTGCCTATGGCAATGTTCACAGGTTCTAAGTTGCCATTCAAAAGTTCATTCAAACAAGATCATGTGTCCTCTTACTATGTATATTAGGTAGAGAAGCCTCAACTCCCTTGTCCTATTTTTACTGAGGATGGGTGGTTCATGTATTAGTTAGTGTGTACCTAAGTCACAAAGTCTAAGGGACTTGTGTCAAAGAGACTAAATCTCATTTGCCACACAAGTGCGTATAGTGGTGGATTGACACACGCTTAATTATCAATCTGATGAACCAACCGAACCAAAAGTATGATGACATGTGAGCATGTGATGGAAAGTGAAGTGGTCCAGCTATCATGCATGAGAAAAGATTAACCTACCTCTCTAACTCACTTAACTATTGAAAGTGCTTGCCACAATACCACTTACAATAGTTTTCACTAAATCGAGGATTTCTTCCAGCTTCAAACTCCGAATATGACCAATAGCTCTCGACGAGACGCTTCTATTGGATGTGGTTTCACTTGATTCTGACAACTATGCTTCAAGTTATGACAAAAATAGTGAATGGCAGGAAATGCACACACTCACTCCACAACTCGTGCTTGCTCTCACACACACTACAACAGCTCAAAAATGTTGGGGAGGGGTAGAAAACATTCTTACTCACACATTCCAAACTTCACACACACACCAAAGATCATAGAGAAGATGAAAATCTACACGAAAGAAGCAAATTCGAAATTCTCAAGCTCTCCTTGTTCAAAATGGCAAAAAGTCTCTACAAAGTGTCAACAAGTGACTTATATACATGTGCCCTAAATAATGGTCCTTTTACACAAGTGACCGGCACTTTAATATATTGACTAATCTCTGTTCTCCTACTATTTTACAAGGAATATATTATAATGACGTGGGATTATGCATCTAGAGGACTCCTCTAGTGCATTTACATTGCTTAAGGGAATTTCCTAAGACTTTGAAGAAGAAAAATATGCCCATTAATTTTGAAAAATTTTGGGCTCCTCTTTGGTGCCTCTTTGCTCTGCAACACTCTCCCCCTCTTTGTCTCTGTCGTCCCTTGACACGCTTTTGCTTCTCATTTATAGCTTCTCTAAGACTTCTGAATACACGCACCTAGTGGTCGAAGAAGCAATAAGGACTATTAGGCAATTTATTTCCGAGGTATGTCCTTTGCTTCTATTTGCCCCTTAGTATTCTGTACATCATAAATTTGGGTTGCTCTATTAAGTCGGGTTGCCACGCACGCCTTAATTTGCTGACATCTACTCTCTTTTAATTCAGCATTACGTTTCAAAGGCCCTATTTCTGAATTTGCTTTCTCATCCTTTAGGACCTATTCCATTTCTTTTCACCGCACACATCTAGTAGACGAGGAGACACCTAGGACCTTTAGACAATTGGTTATCTTATCCGATGAAGATTCCTATGTGTTCTGTCTTGCTCCTCAGTTTGTTTTGCTTCACCGCGTGCTCCTAGTGGATGAGAAAGCTGTGTGCAACCTCCCATGAAATGTCCTGGTTGTTATCTTTCCTTAATTCCACTCCTCAGGACCTGGGCCTTTGGCGTTGTTTCCTGATGCATGCCCCTGTGGGGCTTTGGGAAGAGAGTTGTTCTTTGTCTTGATACTCTTCATTCGTTATTGAGCAACCTTATTCTTTGATTTTCTTCTTCTTCTCTTTTTGCTTGATTCCCCTTCCACACGTCCCTCCTCCTGAACTCTATCATCCCCGGTAGGTTTTTTGTGGCGACGTGAGTATGTTTGTATTGCTGCCTGCTCTCATTGATTAAGGAGATTGGCGTGACATATCATGAACTCTTTCCATTGACTTGACTTCACCCGATCCTCTGGTGCCTGCCGGTGATCAGCAAAGAAGCTTGTTTCATAGGCCACAAGTCTTGCATTAAGATTGGAAATCATTTTTACAAAAAATTCTGAATCAATTTCAAAGAAGCCAGTGAAAAATGCTTCTTCAAAAGTCTACATATATGTGCATGGCAAAAACATAAGCCGTGAGTAGAAAACCATAATGGTTAGTCTGCTCGGAATAGTGGAGAGATAAAAAATGAGTGCTTCGGATCCCTCAGTAATGCCTATGAAATTCAAAAAAGTATATTTGGCATGTTGGAAGAATTTGATGACTGTAAGTAGCATGCTGAGAATCTTATTAGTCATTTTGACTGCTAAATTAGGCACAGTGGCATAGCAAGCAATCCAAAATTCCATGGTTTTAACCATGTATTCTTTAGTCAGTAGATAGTTATGCGGTGGACTTGGCAATAGTGGATAGTTGAGCCACTGGTTATTTATGCTACCCTCGTGTTGTCCTTCCCAAAAATGCATCCAGCAGTGTCTACGGGGTACTTGGAAAAAATATGGATTTACCTAAAGTACGTATTGCGAGGATTCCCATTGTACCCGGAGTGTAGGGCTTTTTTCCAGAAGTTTTCTCCTCCATACAGGGTCAACTCTTTCGATTCCTCTTGAGTGTAGTTGAATGTATGCCTACTAAACTGGAGGTTGTTGTCGGGCTCCTTATTTGTCATGGTCTTTATATATTGAAGTTTTTGCTCTTTAAGGAGTCCATATGGTATATTAAATGGTTTTAATATCTGTTCCAAATTTTTGCTTTCAATATGTGCTTCCTTCATGAACTTGATGATTTGATCTTCAAATTCTGCAGTAAGCTGGGACACAAGTAGTGCCCTCTCATGAGGGCTTAGTTTTGCAATATCCTGATGAGTTCGTTCAGAGTGGATCTTTGTTTCCTCCCTTATCGGTGAATGATGTAAGGGGGGATAAAGAGGACGTACCTCAATCTCCTCAGTAACCGCTATGGAGTGTGGAACTACTGGTGTCCCCTCTATTGTCTTTTGTGCTAGTTGATCTTGTAGTTGCTTTATCATTTCATCTTTGCTTTCAATTTCCTCGGTGGCCTTTAGAATGGTTTCTTTGTTTTTTAGGAGCTCCTCGCCAATGACCACAAGTTGATTTGCATCTTCATTGCATTGCTTAAGATATTTGTTTTTTTCCACCTTCACTTCCTTCGTAGTTCTGCTGTGTCATCCATGTACCTTTTCTCCCATTTTGCAATGATGGTCTGCTCCTACTTGAGCTGATCTTCATACTTAGCTAATTTCTCCTCCAATGCCTGTGTGTTATTTTCTGGCACTTCAGGAGCTTCTATAGGTTGGTTACATAGAAGATCTGTCATTAGATCCTTGTTTCTGTTCCGTAAGCTCTTTGCTTCTTCCATGTATATTTTGATTTGTGATTCCAGTATCTTGCTTGGGGCATTCATGTGTGCTTTCTCGGCCTCCCTAGCTTCATATTTACTTTGTAAATCTTGGAGTTGGTCTCTCAGTTTTTGATTTGCCATCTCTAGTGTATTGCATTGTTGCTTGGCTTCTTGGATTTCCTTCTCTTTATCTGTTATGTTCTTTTGAGCTTGAATCCATTGGGCAGAGAGATTCTCACTCATTTCTCAAAGTTGATTCTTTTCTTGCATTGTCTTGTCATAGTCAACATCAGCCTCAAGCATTAACTGTTGAGTTTCCATGGTAGTTTTTATCATATGTTGCACCACTCGCTTGAGCTGAGCAACGTCCACATTTAACCAAGTTCTTGGGATGTTTTGAGATTCTCCTATTTGGACATCCTTTCTGTGCTCCACATGGATAGTCTCATTGTGTGGTTGTCTGATTTGGAGCTACGCTTCTTGTTCTCTGTTTTCATCTTCTTTATTAACGACCTTCGTTGCACTCCCTTGAAATGTAACATCCATAAGGGAGGGCTCTCCCACTACCCTTATTGATGTGAAGGGTTCTGATTCTTCCACCGTAGTATCTTTTGGTTCTTCTTTCGGATTTTTGAATGATCCCTCTCCTGCAAGCCTAGTCTCTTGGATTTGAATGGTATGCTCTCTAATGCCCAAGGCATGATATATCAATATAGTTAGAGCCACACTGCCGTTCAAAAATTTCTTGTGATTGCATTGCTTTTTTGCCTCGAACAGTCGCTCTTGAATGTATGGAGTCATGTTGACCTGATTTCCAATTTGTTTAATGGCGTGTGACAGCATTTGTACTACGATCTTTTGTGGAGCTGTATACATGTGCATGTTTAGAAAGCAAAAATGCTGATGGATAAGCCTCACTTCATCTTTATTATCAATACGATTGATGTCATTGAATGTTCGCATCTTGGCTCCACGACTTTCTTCTTTCAAAACTGTAGTCCCGTCCTTCTCCATCCAAAAGCTTCCTTAATAGTTCATGTGTAAATTCAATTATGACCCATTCACCAACTGCATCCATGACTCTAGCCTCTGGCACCAACGGGTCATGCAGGGCAGGCTGTAGAGTATTCATTACTTGAGTACAACGCTAGAAATCTGGCTTGTATATAGGTAGTTCGAAGTACTTGTGAATTCTAGCTTTCTTCATGATGTCTATTGTCGATGTGAGCTCATGCATTACCTTGAAATCTTTGGACATCATAGGGAATTGGTGATCTGTATCCATGATTTTGATGGTGACTAGGAATAAAAAATCCCCTGCTAGTTGATTGTCTCTAAACCAATGGCCTTTTGCTTTAGACATGCTTTGCAAAGGGAATTCTAGCACTTCCTCTTGAATGGTAGCTTCAAAGTCTTCAAAACCCCTCTGCACTCGTAATGTAAGAGCATTAGCTACTATAGAATACATGTCATTTAGTGATGTGTGTTGTCATGATATTTCATGCGTTGTGTCACTCTGTTCCCCATGTTTGATTAGTAGAACTTCTTACCGCAGTCCTTTTTTTTTCATTTTCACTTCTGAAAGAAAACAAGGATTAGTGTAGCAAAAGCAATTATTTATTTACATAGTAGGTCCATTCCTATGGAAGTAGAAGCTATGACCTGTCCCCCATTGGAGAATGTGCACCACTAATTCTACTATGTACATCATGTGCCGAATGCATGGCCCTATCATGCAAATTTTAGGTGCATTGGAAGCTTCATGAGTGCAAAATAAATCTTCTTGATTCTGGTGTTCTATTCCTTGTTGTTGCTTCAGTTTCCAGACGCATTTCGTAGTAGAGGTATCAGGCCTTGTCTTTTGCTCATTTTGTAGTGCTGCATGTGTATCTCTTCTTTTTTATGTTATCGGAGTTGTTGGGTTGGTTCTCTTGAGGTATCTGGGACAAATCTCGCTAGTCTTTATGGTAGTATTGTGTTGATATAATGTTTCCTTGTGCTTGTCTATCTCTTGAATGGCCACTTCTCTCACCTTCTTGGGAATCCACATTTGTTGTCGTGTTTTTTGAGCTTCAATCAAGGCCTTAGGAAGCCATACTTTCAAGAGTCATTTTGGTTCTAATTTTGATGAAGAATAATTCTTGCCCACCCTTGTCTTCCTATGAGAATTGATGTGTACTAGTGTTGCAATCTCTGATTCCTTCACTCAATCCTTGTGAACCCATTTGAAGTTAATGTTTCCTGACTGCGAGTAGTTGATGGTGGATTTCTAGGTTGTTGATCGTTCTTTTGCATGGAAGACTTTAAGAGTGTTGTTCTCCTTGGTTTCCTTCTATTCACCAATCAAGGAGGATGAGTCTACTTTCTCGCAATTCCTTCTCCTGTCGGACCTGCTTCTGATTGATTTGTGCTGGAGTCATTTTCTACGTGCTCTTCTACAATTTGTTCAGCACTTTTGATGACTCCTGGTCTATGAGAGGGTTGCTCTCCTAATAGACTAAAGATTTCCTTGTGCCCTATTTTGGTTGAAATGTATCCTTGCGCTAGTCGATGCTCACTTCATTCTCGATGATCCAGTCTTGTCCTAGGATCAAGTTTTCTATTAGATCCTCATCTCTACACACTAGAACTCGTTGTTCCATGGTTGAATTGCCTAGGTGGAGGGAGACTATGGCTTCTCCAATGCATGTTACAACTTGACCTCCCACACCTATCATATGTGCTTTCGTGGGTGTCATAATCGTTTGAAGATCCAAGATGACCGTATTTCATATGCAACTGAGTGCTGCTCTTCAATCTATCAAGGCGTCTATCAATTGATAATCCATCATTCCAATTCCTAGGTTTAAGTAGGGTTGTGACATGCAGACATTGGTTGCGTTGGACTTATGCACTTGGTAATTAGCTATGGGAATAGGCTCTTCTCCTTGCAGATACCATTCATCTCTTTGCCTTATCCACTCTTTCCATTTCTTGATACGCTCTAAGGCTTCTTGCCATGCTTCTTCTCTAATTCATTCTTCCTCCTTCTTCCTATTTTGTGCACCCTGGAGGCATGCCAACATTTGGTCCGTCAATGGCTCCATATATCATTTTACTTGACATCCACTTATGTAGTTAGGAAGAATATCTCCATCCGTAGTAGCTAGATTAACTGCTCCACTAGTGGAAATCCTATTGATGAGTAGAGGTCCATATTCACATTTTTGTAATTTCTTGGCATGTTGCTTCAAGTTGTAGACCAGAACTAAGTCTCCTTCTTTTAGTCCTTTGTATTTTATGTGTGCATCATAATACGCCTTTTCTCTTCTCTTGGCCGCGTAAATCCCTGCAACTGCTTGTATTCTAGTCTCATGCAGCTTCTCAATTTGGTCTACTTGCTTGGATAATTCATGTCTTGTCCATTCATACTGTTGGGCTACTCTCAAAGTGGGCACTAAAAAATTGATCGGCAGGATTGTGTTCTGTCCGTACACTAGATTGAATGGGGTAGTCCCAATGGCAGTCTTGTAAGCGAATCGGAAGGCCCAAATTGCATGATGCAATTGTTTGTCCCAGTCTGATCTTCCACTATTGACTACCTTTGTCAATACTGTGCATAACACTTTATTGGAACTTTCTGCTTGACCATTGGCTTGAGGATGATAAGGGGTTGATTCTTTATGGATCACTACGAAATCATTCATTAAAGACTCTACTACTTCATTGATGAAATGTGTTCCTCGGTCACTCACAATCTCAATGGGTAATCTGAAACGAGTGAAAATATGCTCAAAAAGAAACTTGGCAGTGGTCTGAGCATCACTCTTTCTAGTAGCCTTTGCCTCCACCCATTTAGTGAAATAACCTGTGGCTACTATGATGTATTTGGCATGTGACCCTTTGGCTGGCGGATTAATGGGTCCTATGAAATCAATACCCCATTTGGAAAAATCTCTAGTGCAAACCATAGGTGTCAATGGCATGTCATCTCTCCGAATCGGGTATTTAGTCCTTTGGCATGTCTCACAACTTCGGACATAAGTGTCAGCATCCATATGTAGGGTTGGCCACCACAAGCCCGCGAATAAGATCATTTTTACAGTTCTCTCAGTGGAAAGATGCCCTCCTGTAGCACCTGCATGTGCCATCTCTAATATGGGTAAGTACTCTCCTTCATGCACATACAAACGTAATTGATTGTCTTTTCCCCTCTTGAATAATTGTCTTCCCATAATTACATAATCCTTACTGATTTCCACTAGGGACTGTTTGCTTGCTATGCTGACTCCTTCCTCATGTTCTCATGTCTTTAGGAATTTTACTAATGTCTCACTCCATTTGGGTGCTATTGTAGAGAACGGTAAGGATGTGTGATCATCTGGTATAGTTTCCTGACATTCAGAGCAATTACTGATATAATCATGGACATCTTTAGGCATATCAGGCCAGTATACTCCTTGTCATTTCAATTCTCTTAGAGTTCCGAAAATTCCTTTGTGCATCCTCCATTTGTTTACATGGGCTTGTTCAATCAGCTTCATTTGTTCGTCTTCCTCAACACATCTCAATAATACACCATTGGGATCTTTATAGTACTCTTAGCCACCGGAATGGATCTCTATGTAATTTTATTTTTCTATAGTCGGACGCACCGAAAAGGTGTGGCAAAAAGATGTAACCCTCTTTTGAATAATGAAAAGGCAAGCACGGTGTTCTTCGGCGAGAGAGGAATCGCGACTGTCTGTCTGGGCGATAGGGCTGGAGATGCTATGTTGCAGATTTTGAAGAATTCTGAGTACTATGTTTGATTATTAAGTTCAATAATTAATCGTTAATTACCCTAACAATACGATTAATCATCACCGTTCTATGTGAATTCATAAATGTTTCATACATATGATAGACGCATTGCATAGTGATAAGTGTTGAATCGGGAAGTAGTTAATTGTTAACTAAATGTGTAATTGGGAAAATTAGAAAGGGCCTCTGTACTATCAGACCCCTATCCACCCAAAAATGAGATTAAAAGGGCTTGATCGAAAGCACTTCTAACACTCACACCGTCTGTGGAAATTGGAGTAGTTGCTTGCACAGAAGATTAAAGATTGATGAAGAATTCTTTGATATATGCAGGTACCATGCTCGGGTGAATCATATCCCAAATACCACAGAGATCAACATCCCTGGGCAGTTCCAAACTTATTAGGAACACCCCGTGGTGGTAGAAGTACAAGACAATTAAGTCTAGATGCAGAAGGATTAGAGCCAGTCAGTAGTGATTCCGGTGCTAGTTCGGTAGCACATGAGGAGATTCCGGTGAATTCCGGTGTGAGTCCGATACTTTTTGGAGAAAGTACGGTGATTTCTAGTTGTACAGAGACGCAATGCGGAGATAGTTCCGCACTATCTGGTCAGAATTCGGTCACTATCAATGACAGGTTTACGTTATCTGGTGAGAACATTTTTGGTGATAGGGTAGCCAGGTCCGATGAGACTTCGGTGAGTTTCGATGGAAGTTCGATATCACTCGGTGGCAATTTGAAGTTTTTCGGAGACACCACGGTGCTACTTGGTGGACACTTACTGCGTTTACCACTTTTCGGTGCAAGTCTACCTAATTTTGACACCAAAGTTGAGGAAAGGCTGCTAGACTTGGAGTTCAGCAATCGGTACAACGACATTTTTGGACCGAAAAGTGAGCAGGTTGACCCTCTAGTCCAGGAAGCTCACGAGAAACCTCCCCAAAATTCAAGGAACAACAATGCCAACAACAATGGCACCATGAGTGGCTCACAGCAACAACAACAAACACCGCCACAACCACAACTGTAATTTCAACAGCAACAATAACATCAACCACAGCCAGTCGTTCCACTTCGACTGGTTCCAACCGGAGTGACCTATACAAAATTCGGTGGATTTTCAGGGGATGACCCCGATGCACATGTTCGTACATTCGAAATCAGTTATGCAGTGTTGAACCACCCACTAGATCTGGCATATAAGGCCATCATGTTCGAGGCTACGCTGGTTAATGAAGCAGCAAGGTGGCTGATAGAATACGATATTAATCATTTTGGTAATTATGATGATGTGAAGGATGCATTCTTGCAGAGGTTTCGCTTGAAAAAAACCTTGCAGAAATTTTTCACTATTTGCAAAACAATTGGCAAAAACCACACTAGAGTGTCCAGGAGTATGCGACACTATTTAGAACTCACTTGCGACAGCTCCCACCGACACATGCCAACCTGCTAGACGATGTCATAACACAATGGTTTATCAACGGATTGAATCCACAGCTAAAAGAGATCATGATCATTCGATGTGTGGGCGGAATGATAATGGCCTTACAGTTGGAGCACAAAGTCAGAGGGTTTATGGAGGATCTGGAATGGATGAAAGCAAGAAAGAATGTGACCGAGGATCCGTCCAAACAAGTGTACTGTAATAAGTGTAAGAGTCTAGGTCACACTAGTTCCACATGTGCTCTCAACCAAATGTATTGTGCCATTTGTAACACATCAGGGCACTCAACAGAAACCTGTGCATACAATGCAAAGGTGCAGGATAGAGCGGCATTAAATGCCATAATACAGGAGCAGGGGCAGCCAGCCAACCATTACGTACCGCCACAGTTGCAGAACAACCAACAGTAGGGATAGAGGAACTATCGGGGTCCGTGAAGTAACAATTTCAATCAAAATTGATGGCATGCGGGTCCATCGGCTGAAGGCACCTCTCTACCATCCCCTCGATGTCATTTCTGCGATGATTTGGGCATATTCGTAGATTTTATAAAGAAGCCGTAGAGTATGACAAAAGGAAAAAAGAAAGACAAAATCTGATGACAAATATGGTTTATATTTCCCTGGTTGATTCACAAGCAGCCATAGTAGAGACCAGATCGGGAAAACAGTTGAACCAACAACTGAAGTTTTCGAGCCCGGAATTCATGAGCAACAGTGCACATACTCATACACACATATATACTTATACATGCACATGCACATACATACATATACACACACATACACATGCACATCCATACATATACACACACATACATATACACTTAGGTACACACATATGAATGAATTATATAATTAAAGTATTAAAAAACATATACACATGCACACACACATGCACATACCTACATATACACATATACATGCACATACACACATATACACATAGAGTTATACATATACATGCATATACATATACACACACATACACATGCATATGCACATACTCATACACACATATACACTTATACATGCACATGCACATACATACATATACACACACATACACATGCACATACATACATATACACACACATACATATACACTTAGGTACACATATATGAATGAATTATATAATTAAAGTATTAAAACACATATACACATGCACACATATACACATAGAGTTATACATATACATGCACATACATATACACACACATACACATGCACATGCACATAATCATACACACATATACACTTACACATGTACATGCACATACATACATATACACACACATACACATGCACATACATACATATACACTACATACATATACACTTAAGTACACACATATGAATGAATTATATAATTGAAGTATTAAAACACATGCTTAATATAAACAATAATAACAATCAATAGAACAAAACTCTTCATTACTTAATACCATACACACAATTCAAAACATAACTGAAATGAAAATCATATAGATAATATATATATATATATATATATATATATATATATATATATATATATATATATATATATATATATATATATATATATATATATATATATATATATATATATATATATATATATATATATATATATATATATATCAATGTAAATACATATAATCCAATGTCATAAGTAACTAAAATCCTAATCATCATCATCATGATCATCAACATCATCAGCAATATCATGATCATCCTGTTCCTCATCCTCATCATCATGATCACCCTGTGATGATCGAGATCGTCCCTCTTGTGTCTGTCTCTCCACCTCATCCATATTTTTCTCTCCATAATACTCTTGTATTACATATAGCAAACATAAATAAATAAAATAATTAAACCATTCATAAAAATAAAATAATTATATAAAATTTAAAAATACTCACAAAGGCATCAGGATGATCTTGCATATACTCGCTCAAACGCCGATACCCAAAATGTGTAGCATACTCGATCTCATGTTTCATAGGATATCGGCCATAATCCTTTCGCTGCAATGAAACAAATAAAAAACATTAGTTGCTTGCATTTTAACTAAAATAAAAAATATACTCACAATAACACATATACTTACAAATGTAGCTACAAAACCATTATGGCCCATTTGGCCTAGGTGTGATGTGTGGCCCGACTCCACTCTCTTCTTTGCAGCAGCCTGTTTATTCAAGAAAAAAATACATAAATTAAATCTAAAAAATTACTAAAATATATAAAAATTATAAATATAAACTATTAATTTGTGTACCTTCTGCTGAGGAAATGACTCTTGAAGATGTAGTTGTCTACGAAAAAACTACCACATCTCAGGTGGTATGTTAGCTTGCCTCTTATTTGTTTCGACCATATAATATCTCCTGTTAATTAGATCTCAAACAGAAAAAAAATCAGAATACATACACATATATACACACACATACACATCCACATACCCACATACACATATACATTCAAACATATACGCATACATATATGTATACATATACACATATACATACATATAACATAAACACACATATACATATCCACATATATACGTACACACACATGCATGCATATACACTCATTCATACAAAATACATGCATTTATCCCACAATAATGTGTAGTTGTGTATATGTGAATATGTGTGTATGTGTAAATGTGTATATGTGTATATCCTAAAGTTCAGATGCTCATCATTGACATGCAAGAAGTTTACTGCATACCCCAGAAATCCTGCTGGTACTAGTCCCTTATAATGAGGTTGCTCTATCTTGAGTAACCTATGTGCATGCGATTCATCCAGGTCACCATCGTATGGCCTATAAACAATGCCAAAATCTTTAAATATCAATTATAAACCCGCTTCTCACACTTTCAAACTGAACATATGATAGAATCAACAAATCATTCAATGAAGGTACATACTTCATATCCTCGAAAACAAACAATCGTATCCTGCCATCCAAAACAATCAAATTTTGCGCAAATATTTTGAAAGATACACATAAGCATACACATATATAAAATTATATGCATATATATATATGTATATTTATTTATTTACTTTTTTTAATATATCTTTTTTTGATAAACTTACAGGTTATTATCTGAAAAGTTTTTACGAAGTCAGAATATTCTTCCTACCTCACATGATGAAATGAAGAAGATAATCAACAATCTTGGTATAGATTATCAATGTATACATGCATATCCTAACAATTGTATTTTATATAGAGGTGAATATGCAGACTCTTTGACATGTCCCAAATGTCAATCTCCTCGATATAAGAGCGAAGAAGGTAAAATCCCAAAAAAGGTATAGAGACATTTTCCATTGGCTCCACGGATTAGACATATGTTTCAAAGCCCTGAATTATCAAAGCTTTTGACTTGGGGACATGATCACAAAAGTACTGATGGAATAATCAGAATTCCTCATGATAGTGTTGCTTTTTAGCATATTGATTCTACATGGCCTGAATTTGCACAAAATCCACAAATCTAAAGTTAGGAGTTGCATTAGATGGGGTTAATCCATTCTCCATGAAATCTAGTAAACGGTCAACATGGCCAGTGGTAATCATAAACTACAATCGTCTGCCATATCTTAGCATTAAAAAGGAACATTTAATGCTTTCACTTTTAATCCCAGGCAAAAGACAAGTTAAAGATATGAATATATATCTTGCTCCTCTCATTGATGATCTTCAAGAGTTATGGAGAGGTATTAATGTCATTGATGTATCGAAAAGCATCAATCAAAGACATATTATGGTTCGTGGTATTGTGGCTTGGACTATTCACGATTTTCTAGGATATGGTGTTTGTTCAAGTATTGATGTAATTTTTTTATTCAATATGCATGTAAATAAATATGATTTAATCTAATTATATTTTTTTCATTTTCCATGATGTAGGAATATCTACTAAAGGTTATAAAGCTTGTCCATATTGTGGTGATTGGTTGAGATCAATCTATAGTAAGAATCTCAACAAAAATATTTATCTTCGACATCGACGATTCTTGCCTGATGATCATCCATTAAGATCTAAAAGAGAAGCGATAAATTTTAATGGAAAGCTTGAAATAGGTCAATGTCTAAAACCTACGACGCCTATGGATTGGTATAAAAAATGGACAGATGGACCTCTGATAGATCTAGAAGCAGAAATCTTCAGTGATGATTCAGATAATGAGTATGTGAACAGAGGTAAAGGAAAATTGGCACTCACAGAGAACATATCAATATGGTATTCTTTGGAGTATTGGAAAGAGCTAAAAGTATGTCATCTTCTTGATCCTATGCATATATTCAAAAATATTGGTTATTCACTATGGAAGCATCTTCTTGGACTAAAAGATACCACAACATCAAGGAATAATTTGAAAGATCAAAAATCCAAACCAAAGTTATGGCCAGTTTTTGATAGACATCGACAAGAAACGACTTATGCACCTGCTCCTTGGGTACTTTCAACAAAAGAGATATAGACTATCAACAATAGAATTCAATTGATTAAGACTCCTACAGGACATGGAGCATCTTTTCAAAACATGTTTACTATGGATAATAAGAGCTTATCTGGGTTAAAGTACCATGACTGGCATAACTTTTTGAAACATATTTTACCTTTGGTTATCGATGGATGTACAACGAAAGGAGTACTAGATGTGATCTATCGTCTTGGATCACTTATAAGGTAATTATGATACTTTTATATTTAATATGTATGAATATTTGATATCTTTTATTTTTTAATTAACTTCTTTATAATTGTTTTTTATGATATGTATAGGTGGATTACATCCAAAGAGATTGACAAAAACTCGATCCCACAAAAAAAACGTGAATGCACACAACTACTATGTTTGATGGATAAAGAACTTCCTACTTCATTTTTTGATATTCAGGTTCATTTATTAGTCCATCTTGTAGATGAGATAGAGATTGCAGGTGTTGTCAACACTTCATGGATGTTTTGGGTTGAGCGATTTATGGGAATACTGAAAGGTTATGTGCGACAAAGAGAAAAACCAGAAGAATCCATGGCAAAGGGTTGGATGCTTGAAGAGTGCATGTATTACGTTAGTGAGTACCTTGAAAGAGTTCATGAAGAAGCTCCACGTGCATGGACCAATGAGTCTTCTTCAAAAATAACAGATGAGGTATTATCAGGTAAGGGGGTTCCATTCTTATTTACATTTCAAGAAAAAAATGATGTTTCTACTTTTGTAGCATATAATAGCGAATGCAGGCAAGCATTCCTTAGCGAGCACGAGAAACTTCAAAATCTCCAAAGTAAAAGGCGAAAAAACAAAAGATTTAGACGTAATCTCGATAATAATGAGATTACAGATATACCTTTTTTCATGGATTGTCTATATAGTTGTTTGCAACACGCCAACGCAAATAATGAAGAAATCTCAGATGAGCAAAGAGAGTTAATGATAGGTTGTGAACGAAAGGTAATTTTATTAGAATAATATTTTATTTTTTCATATATGTATGCTAGTTTCTATTTACTAATAGAATTTATTTTGTGGGCTCGAATGTTCACTAATATGTGGGCTTTTGGACAGCATATTAGAATCAAATCCATTGATTCTTTACGTAAAACAGAGGATTCTAGTATTGTTGCTTCTTTCAAGCAACTATCATGTGCTAGCTCAAAAGACACGAACCTTATAGATAGCGAACTTGGTTACGTAGGAACTATTGTTGGTATCTACAAAATTTCATTTCGTACATTCAAACAAGTAGAAAAAAGTTTATATTTTTTTTATAGAGTTAGTTATTTTTTTAAGCACCTAATAATGGGTTTTTGTTGTTATATATTTTGATAGGTCATTTTGAAGGTTGACTGGTTTCGAGCGGAGTATAAAGGTAGTAATTCCACATTAAGAAATGAATTATCAGGGTTTTGGGCAATTGATTCTTCCAAGGTAATGCGATCTACTAAAGAACAATATATTCTTCCTAGCCATATTGAACAAGCATTTTTTAATAAAAAACCTAGATGCTCATCCTTGGTGGCAAGTCCTTCATGTGCAACCTAGAGGTAGGTCATTGTTTGAACAGTTTATTGTTAGAGAGATCGAAGAAAGTCCTCTTGATGATTTAGCAATAGATACTGATACATAAACATCTGAAATAGAAATTAGAATCATTATACGTGATAATGATACTAATCTTTTTTATGAAGAGGATATTTCTCTACATGCTGATTCTACTAATGAGGAAGAGGAATTACCAGAAATAGATATTAATCCATCAATAGATGATGTGATTCATGAGAACATAGATTTAACAATAGAAGAAATAAATGAAATCAATAAGGATAATGAAGATGAGACTATATTGATGCCTTACCAAAATGATGGCAATAATGAAAACATATGAGCAGATTAGATAGTAAATTCTACTCTAGTTATCAATCAATAACTTGAAGCTTCTGAATGGATATCAGATAATAGATTTTTTTTAACTTGAATCCTACTAGAGAGATGAAATCATGTTCTTCTAAGTTAGAACATGAAGCTCGGGGTTATGCCTAATTATTTTATATATAGCTTTATCTTCGAGGAGCAAATTTTTATCATGTATGTATGCATATGTGTGTGTATTCATGTGTATTATATGCATACATATGTTAGTATGCATATATATGTATTTCATGTATATGTATGTGTTTGCATGTGTGTGATATATGTATACATGTGTTAAATATGCATATGTGTATATATGCATATGCATTTATGTAAAATATTCATGTATTCATGTAATATATGCAAGTGTTTATAATTTTGTACATGTATATATGTATATGTGTCTATGTGTAATAATGTACATGTAAATATGTATGCATGTATATATATGTTTAGGTGTGCATGTAGGCATGTATATGTGATGTGTACATGTATATATGTATATATGTCTATGTGTAAATGTGTACATGTAAATATGTTAGTATGTATATATATATATATATATTTATGTGTGCATTTAGGCATGTATGTGTGATGCATAATATATCTACTCCATTTTATATTTATGTATCCTATCTACATGATGTGTATATATCTTTATATATATTATGATCCTCGTTGATTCGAGTAGCATGTGTATATATGCATGTGTATATGTATATATGCATGTAAATATGATTATATGACTCTATGTGTGTGTACATATGATTATGCACGTGTATGTGTATGTGAGTATGTGTACGTGTATGTGAGTATGTGTATGTGTCTATGTGTATTCATTATATGTGTGTAATTGCATGCATGTGTATGTGTGTGTAAAAACGTGCATGTATGTGTGTGTATGTATAAATGTGCATGTATATGTATATGTGTGGAAATGATCATGTATGATGTATATGTGTATGTATGCGTGTATTTATACCTCTAGTCTCACTCTTTTCTCTCTCTCTCTCTCTCATATACATACATACATGCATAAACACACATACTCATATCCACATATATATACATATAAGCAGTGCATACCGTGCATTATCAGGACGATGAGCCATAAGTGTCCGCATCTCTTTTAGACATCACTTAAGCGACCATCCTGTCCCAAACTCTGTCTCAAGTGAACTAAGTACGTATTTTTTATCCCTCTCATCATGCTCACTAAAAGAATAAAAAACATAATGTAAATAAAACATAAGATATTTATTTCAATTTATATGTAAAATTTTTACTTACTTCCACGGTAAGTGGACAAAGCACAGGTAAGATTCGCATAGTGCCTGCATTCTTCTCTTGAACTCCAATCCATTCCCTATGTACACAATGTTCCCCTTTGGCTCTATATCGCACTCTAGTCCTAAGGTGCTGCTATCACGATTTGGAGGTGGTATAGGTGTCCTAAAAATAGATAGATAAAAATAAATAAAAATATGTGTTATAATATCATTAAAAAAGTTTATGAAAAAAAAAACATACCTATGAGCAGATAGCTCTCTTCCTGCATGTGGATCCGTAGAAGAGCCCTCGTCTCATCGCTGGGTAAGCATCTGGATCATATAGTCAATCTCCTCATCACACATCTCTGAGTAATCACGCATTATGGCCCCTAGAGTATCAGATGGAACTCTTGCTCTCATAAGACTTTTTATGAGAGTGAGTTTCACCTTTCTCTCTCTACTAGGATCCATAATACCTAACATATAAAACAAAATGGTTAGGAATCAATATATATACATGTACATATGTATGTGAGTATGCATTAAGTATGTGTATGTATGCATGTGTGTGTATGTATGTGCGTGTATGTGTGTGTATGTGTGTATGCATGTGTATGTGTGTGTATGCATCAGTGTGTGTGTATGTGTCTACGTGTGTATGTGTGTATATGTGTGTGTGTATGTGTGTGTATATGTGTGTGTGTATGTATGTGTATGTATGCATGTATGTACATATGTATGTATGCATATGCATATGCATTATGTATGTATATATATGCATGTATGTGTATGTGTGAGTATGTCTCTCTATGTGTGTGTATGCATATATGTGTGTATGTATGCATATATGTGTGTATGTGCGTATGTGTGTGTGTATATGTGTTTGTATGTGTGTATGCATGTCTATGTGGGTGTATGCATCATTATGTGTGTATGTGTCTGTGTATATGTGTGTGTGTGTCTATGTGTATGTGTGTGTGTCTATGAGTGTGTATGTGTTTATGTGTATGTATGTATCTATGTGTGTGTATGTGTCTATGTGTGTATGTGTATTCATGTATGTATGCATATGTGTGTGTATGCATGTGTATGTGTGTGTATTCATCATTATGTGTGTATGTGTCTATGTGTGTATGTGTGTGTGTATATGTGTGTGTGTCTATGTGTATGTGTGTGTGTCTATGAGTCTGTATGTGTTTATGTGTATGTATGTATCAATGTGTGTGTATGTTTCTATGTGTGTATGTGTATGCATGTATGTATGCATATGTGTGTGTATGCATCATTATGTGTTTATGTGTCTATGTGTCTATGTTTGTGTGTGTGTATGTGTATGTGTCTATGTGTATGTGTCGCTATGCGTCTATGAGTGTATGTGTCTATGTGTGTGTATGTGTCTATGTGTGTGTATGTGTCTATGTGTGTATGTGTATGCATGTATGTATGCATATGTGTGTATGTGTGTGTATGCATTATGTATGCATATGTGTGTGTATGCATTATTTATGTGTATGTATGCATGTATGTATGTATGTATGCATATGCATATGCATTATGTATGTATATAGATGCATGTATGTTTATGTGTGAGTATGTCTCTCTATGTGTGTGTATGCATATATGTGTGTATGTATGCATATATGTGTGTATGTGTGTATGTGTGTGTGTATGTGTGTATGCATGTGTATGTGTGTATGTGTCTATGTGTGTTTGTGTGTGTGTATATGTGTGTGTGTGTGTCTATGTGTATGTGTGTGTGTCTATGAGTGTGTATGTGTTTATGTGTATGTATGTATCTATGTGTGTGTATGTGTCTATGTGTGTATGTGTATGCATGTATGTATGCATATGTGTTTGTATGCATCATTATGTGTGTATGTGTCTATGTGTGTGTGTGTATATATGTGTGTGTGTGTCTATGTGTATGTGTGTGTGTCTATGAGTGTGTATGTGTTTATGTGTATGTATGTATCTATGTGTGTGTATGTGTCTATGTGTGTATGTGTATGCATGTATGTATGCATCATTATGTGTGTATGTGTCTATGTGTGTATGTTTGTGTGTGTGTATATATGTGTGTGTGTGTGTATGTGTATGTGTCTATGTGTATGTGTCGCTATGCGTCTATGAGTGTGTATGTGTTTATGTGTGTGTATGTGTCTATGTGTGTGTGTATGTGTCTATGTATGTATGTGTATGCATGTATGTATGCATATGTGTGTATGTGTGTGTATGCATTATGTATGCATATGTGTGTGTATGCATTATGTGTGTGTATGTAAGCATGTGCATTATGTATGCATGTAAGTATGTATGTATGCATATGCATATGCATTATGTATGCATATGTGTGTATGTGTGTGTATGCATTATGTATGCATATGTGTGTGTATGCATTATGTATGTGTATGTAAGCATGTGCATTATGTATGCATGTAAGTATGTATGTATGCATATGCATATGCATTATGTATGCATATGTATGCATGTATGTGTATGTGTGTGTATGTCTCTCTATGTGTGTGTATGCATATATGTGCGTGAATGTGTGTGTATATGTATCTGTATGTGTGTATGCATGTGTATGTGTGTGTATGCATCATTATGTGTGTATGTGTGTATATGTGTGTGTGTGTTTCTATGTGTACGTGTGTGTATCTATGAGTATGTATGTGTTTATGTGTGTGTATGTGTCTATGTGTGTATGTGTCTATGTGTGTGTATGTATCTATGCATGTGCATTATGTATGCATGTAAGTATGTATGTACATTGTATGCATATGCATATGCATTATGTATGCATGTATGTGGATATATGTGTATGTCACTCTATGTGTGTGTGTATGCATATATGTGTGTGTATGTGTCTGTATATGTGTTTGTATGTGTGTATGTGTGTATGCATGTGTATGTGTGTATATGCATGTGTATGTGTGTATGTGTGTATGTGTGCATGTGTGTGTGTATATGTGTGTGTATGTTTGTGTGTCTATGTGTATGTGTGTGTATCTATGAGTGTGTATGTGTGTATGTGTCTATGTGTGTGTATGTGTCTATGTGTGTATGTGTATGCATGTATGTATGCATATGTATGTGTATGTATGTGTATGTGTGTGTATGCATCATTATGTGTGTATGTGTCTATGTGTGTATGTGTTTGTGTATATGTGTGTGTGTATGTGTGTGTGTCTATGTGTATGTGTCGATATGCATCTATGAGTGTGTATGTGTTTATGTGTCTGTATGTGTCTATGTGTGTGTATGTGTCTATGTGTGTATGTGTCTATGTGTGTATGTGTATGCATGTATGTATGCATAGGTGTGTGTATGTGTGTGTATGCATTATGTATGCATATGTGTGTGTATGCATTATGTATGTGTATGTATGCATGTAAGTATGTATGTATGCATATGCATTATGTATGCATATGTATGCATGTATGTGTATGTGTGTGTATGTCTCCCTATGTGTGTGTGTATGCATATATGTGTGTGTATGTGTGTATGTGTGTATGTGTATGTGTGTGTGTATATGTGTGTCTATGTGTGTATGCATGTGTATGTGTGTGAATGCATCATTATGTGTATATGTGTCTATGTATGTGTGTGTATATGTGTGTGTATGTGTGTGCACATCTATGTGTATGTGTGTGTGTCTATGAGTGTGTATGTGTTTATGTGTGTGTATGTGTCTATGTGTGTGTATGTGTCTATGTGTGTATGTGTATGCATGTATGTATGCATATGTGTGTGTATGTGTGTGTATGCATTATGTATGCATATGTGTGTGTATGCATTATGTATGTGTATGTATGCATGTGCATTATGTATGCATATGCATTATGTATGTGTATGTATGTGTATGTATGCATGTGCATTATGCATGCATATGTCTGTGTATGCATGTAAGTATGTATGTATGTATGCATATGCATATGCATTATGTATGCATGTGTGTGTATGCATGTAAGTATGTATGGATGTACACATATGCATATGCATTATGTATGCATGTATGTGTATGTGTGTGCATGTCTCTCTATGTGTGTGTGTATGAGTATATGTGTGTGTATGTGTGTGTGTATGTGTGTGTGTATGTGTGTGTGTATGTGTGTGTATATGTGTGTATGTGTGTATGTGTGTGTATATGTATGTGTATATGTGTGTGCATGTGTATGCATTATGTGTGCATGTGTGTATGCAACATTAATTGTGTATGTGTGTATATGTGTGTGTATTGTGTGCATGTGTGTGTGTGTCTATGTGTATGTGTGTGTGTGTCTATGTGTGTATATGTGTGTGTGTATGCATATGTATGTGTGTGTAAGTGTGTGTGTGTGCGCATACCTTCCTTCAAGTAGATGCATCTCTCTCTCTCTCTATCGTTCTCTCTCTCTCTCTCTCTCTCTCTCTCTCTCTCTCTCCCTCTCTCTCTCTCTCAGTCTCTTCTTGCTCTCGCATCCAAATCCCAGCACAAATGTGCCGGGAGAAATGAATTTTTTTTTTTTACATTCCACGGCATCGCATATGCGATGCTGTTCAGTTTGCCAACATCGCTAATCACGTCGCTAGTGAGCGACGGTATTTGCGACACTATAATTTAGCGTCGCATAAGCGACGCTAGCATCACTTATGCGATGAATCCCGGAAAAGAAAATTCAAAAACTTTACCGTTGCTTATGCGACGGCAGCGTTGGATAATCGATGGTACCCATTTTTTTTCAATTCGGGGGCATCACTACACCCCCCTATTTCTTGTAGTGGTAGTCCATCCGAAAGCCAGGTACAAGGCTCTAATGTGAGCGAAGAAGTTGGTCTTCCATGATACTACCACCTCCTTAAAGGTAGAGTCCGTCCCATCTTCTTCTCTCAAGCAGCCGGATCAAGATGCGATCATGGAAGATGTAGCTGAAGTCTCATCGTGAGAGGAATCTCATCAACCGGATGTTGAGGTTGTGAAGGAGATAGTAGAAGCTACTGGGGGTACGTTCTGTCAATCTCCTACATCACCAACCATTGACGTCCAAGCAGATGCAGTCACACATCTGACTAGCAATGCAACGACGGTGACCGAAATCGCTTCGTCAGTACCTTCGATTGAGATCGGAATAGTTTTGGTGTCAACAACCCTTCTCCCTCTCCCTCCTCCATTCATCCTGTTGATATATTTAGGTAGTGATGTGTGTGAACACTCTAGGACCGCCGGGGCACTTTTTTCCCTCTTTAGGAGGTTTTTTTCCCCCGGCTTGTATATACGCCTATTGCCCTAATGGGCTACTTATCTTTGTACATTCTCTAGTAATACATTTCAGTCTTGTGTGTTGTGCTCCAAGATTCTTCTTCTTCCTTGTGCTGTTCGCGTGCTTCCGCAGATGTCTAACTCCAACAATTGGTATCAGAGCAGGTCGTTGCTTCTTCTAGGGCACCGTCGACACTCCTCCGTTTGCAGTCTCAGATTCGCACAAAATTTGGTGAGCATACTCAGGGTGTTTCCGAGATCAAAACAGCTTTGCTATGTGGTGCCGAAACCGCGATCTGAGCTTGTTTCGGCCTCCGAACGCACTATCGCAGTGCTTGTGCAGGCTATTTCGTCCTTTTGTGCCAAAGGTATATACCAGTTTCTGTTCGCCAGTTTAAGCATCTCGAAGTCTGCTACAGGTCTAGCAGAACTCGTCTGGGCAGTTCTGTTCAACTTTTTGAGATACAGTCAATTTTCTGCATCAAGGTATTTTAGTCACCGGCCATGGCTGAAAGCAGTGATGTATTCTGTATGTTGGCTGTTGAGGATAAGTTGGATGGTACCAACTACCCATTATGGGCTTATATGATGCGACATGTACTGGTTGCAAAAGGATTGTGGAACATTGTGCAGGGTGTTGAAAGACGTCCTGTTACACCTGTAACGACAGGTACTGCAAATACAGGTGTTGGAGCTGATGAAGATGGTGTCGAAGATGATATTCCGCAGATTCCTGTTCGTGCTGCTGTTTCTGTTGCACCTACTGCAGAGCAGATTCGTTGGGATGGCAGAGATGCCCAGGCACATGCATTGATAGCTTTGTCTGTCAAACGTGCCATAATTCCTCACATTCACTCTTGCAGAACAGCAAAGGATGCTTGGGATACACTTACCACTTTGTACCAGGCTAGGAATGAGGCTCGTGTTGCTTAGCTCCGAAAACAGTTGGAGAGTGAGCACATGAATGAAGGTGATTTGATGGATAGTTTTCTTACAAAGATCAAAGACCTGAAGGAACAATTGATTTCTGCTGATGAGGTTATACCAGCTATCTCACTTGTGCAGACCGTTCTGAATGGCCTTCCTGATTCATATCAGAGTTTTGCCTCTACTCTTCGATTGATGATGAAAGGCAATCCAAATGCCTTGTTATTTGAGGAATTAGTCTCTGTTCTGTTGCAGGAAGATCAGTCCAGGCAGAAATAGGTCCATTATGCGTGTTGCAGATCAAGCTTTCCTGGCTAGTCAGAAGGGCAAAGGAAAATGGAGCTCTTCTACTAGTAAGCAGAAATTTGCAAATGCTGCACAATTGAAGAACCAGGATAAAGATGAGAAGAAATCAGAAAAGCAGAAATTGTTCTGCAAGTACTGTAAAGGAAATGATCATATTATAAAGAACTGTCCAAAACTGGCTGCTAAAGAGGCAAAGAAGAAAGAGGCTGGAATGGTTGTTGCAGAGGCCTCTACACCAAAAACAGAGTCTGCAAATCTTGTGCAGGAAGAAGAATGGGCGTTTACTACTGTCTGCAGTTTTGACCCATCTTCTCATGATCAGTGCATGTCTGCAGTAGACTCAGATGTTTGGTACTTTGATAGTGGGGCAACCAAACATATTACCTCGCAGCGCAGTTTCTTCTCTTCACTCGAGCCTGCCCCTACAGGGAATACTGTCACATGCGCCAATAACTCCTCTTATCCTGTTATGGGAGTTGGTAAGATCATTCTGACTACTGCTGATGGTAGTTCTTTCACTTTGTCAGATGCTTTATTTGTGCCAGGGATCAAAAAGAACCTGTTATCAGTTTCTGCATTAGCCAAGATTGGCTTGGTTGTGAAACTCGTTGATGACAGGTGTACAGTCCATGATCTCTCAAATGGCGATGTGATTATTGCTTCTGGCATTTTATGTCGTGGGCTGTATAAGCTCATAGACTATGAAAAATCTGTGAATGATTGGGCATGTGCAGTTCATGATTCTCAGGCTATGTCAGATGCAAAGCTTTGGCATGCACGCTTTGGTCATCTGAATTTTGCTAGTTTGTTACGCCTACAGAAAACTGAAATGGTGTCCTCTTTGCCCAAACTTGAGGCACCTGGAAAACATGTTTGTGAAGGCTGTATTTTGGGCAAAATGCAGCGTTCTTCCTTTCCAAAAGATGGTTCAGTTCGGGCTATGCAGAAATTGCAGCTTGTACATAGTGATGTCTGTGGTCCTATGCAGACACCCTCTTTTGGAAATTACCTTTACTTCGTGACTTTCATTGATGATTTTTCCAGGCATGCATGGGTATATCCACTCAAAGCAAAGTCCGAAGTGTTCACGTGCTTCAAACAGTTTTTGGTTTTGGCTAAAAATCTGTCAGCATGTAAAATGGGCACCCTCGGTTCTGATCGAGGGGGGGAATATATGTCTTCAGATTTTAATGCATTCCTGGCTCAACGTGGGATAAAACACCAGTGTACAGTGCCGTATACACCTCAACAGAATGGAGTTGCTGAACGAAAGAACAGGTCACTCATGGAGATGGCAAGGTGCATGGTCAAAAGTCAGGCTTTACCACATAGTTTCTGGCTTGAGGCTGTCATGTGTGCAGCATATGTACTGAACAGGTGTCCCACGAAAGCGTTGCAGTCTATCACTCCATATGAGGCTTGGCATGACCGCAAGCCATCTGTTGCTCATCTGCGTGTTTTTGGTTGTTTGGCATATGCATTAGTGCCTGAACAACATCGTAGAAAATTGGATGATAAGGCAGTAAAATGTATTTTTGTTGGGTACAGTTCTAAAAGTAAAGGCTATCGTCTGTATCATCCACAGACTAAACGCATTCTGGTTAGCCGTGATGTTGTCTTTTTGGAAGATGCTATTCAGCCATTGCTTTCATGTACTAAGGAGACATCTGTTAGCTCCAAAGACATATATGATACTTTGATGCCTCTTTTTACAGGTGGACAGGCTAGCGCTGGTCCTAATGAGGCAACTTCTCAGCCTTTGCAGGTTTCATATGATGATGCAGATCATTCCATTTCTGATGCAGATTTACATGATGCACTTGTTGATGAGAGAGCTGATATTGAACAGGCAAAAACTATGCCAAAATGGCTGGTGCAGACTTTGCGTGACAGCAAATTAGATGCACCTTTGTCATATCGTACTCGTTGAGGCTCTCATAGTACCTCCTTTGCATCAGATTGCTATGCTATGGCTGCATCTAGTCTCTGTGATGAGAATGAGCCTGTTTCTTTTGATGAAGCACAAAATTCAGAAAATTGGATGGCTGCTATGCAATCTGAATATGATGCTATAATGAAGAATGGTACATGGTCTTTATGTGACTTGCCTCCTGGCAAGAAGGCCATTGGCACTAAGTGGGTATACAAGCTGAAGCGTAAACCTGATGGTACAGTTGATAGGTATAAGGCTAGGCTTGTTGCAAAGGGTTATGCGCAGGAAAGAGGCATTGATTTTGATGAGACCTTTGCACCTACATGTCGTATGACTACTGTTCGGAGCATTTGTGCACTTGCAGCCCATCATGGTTGGAATGTACATCAGTTGGACATTAAAACAGCATTTCTGAATGGTGACTTGCATGAAGAAGTGTATGTTTTTCAGCCCCGTGGCTTTGTGCAGAAAGGGCATGAAAACCAGGTGTGCAGGTTAAAGAAGGCATTATATGGTTTAAAGCAAGCACCATGTGCTTGGTATGAGAAAATACATGCCTATCTGATTGCACATGGTTTTGAGAACAGTCCAACTGAAAGCACCTTATATGTTAAGCGTGCTAATGATGTGCTTTTGATCATTGTTGTCTATGTAGACGACATGCTGCTCACTGGTCCTCTTGAGAAGCATATTGCTGATTTCAAGGCTGATTTGCATGCCTCATTTGAGATGTCTGATTTGGGGCATTTGCATCACTATTTGGGCATTCAGTTTATGCAAGTTGATGGTGGAATGGCTTTGTGTCAAACGAAATATATTGACACATTATTGCAGCGTTTTGGCCTTGAAGACTGTAAGCCTATTGCCACTCCTATGGAGACAGGTTTACGATTGAGTCATGATGCTGGAGATGCATTTGATGCTGTTCTCTATCAGCAGGCTGTTGGATGCTTGATTTACTTATGCATTACTCGGCCAGATATTCAGTTTGCTGTCTCACAGATGAGCAGGTTTATGCATTGCCCAGGAGTCACGCATTGGAAAGCGGTTAAGCGCATCTTTCGCTACTTGAGTGGTACTCGGCTACTTGGGTTGTTTTATCCCAAGGGGGGATCACTACCGCCAGATTTGCATGCTTTTTCTGACTCAGATTGGGCTGGTTGCTATGACACTCGTGTGTCCACCAATGGTTTTTGCTTCATGCTTGGTAGCTCATGTATATCTTGGTTGAGCAAGAAGCAGCCTACTGTGGCCACTTCCAGTTGTGAGGCTGAGTATAGGGTAGCTTTCACAGCGACTGTTGAGTGTGTGTGGCTCAGACGCCTTATGGCTGATTTGGGTATTGGCGAGTCTTCTGCCACCACCATCTTCACTGACAGTCAGAGCGCATTGGCAGTTGCGAGGAACCCTGTGTTCCATGCTCGCACTAAGCACATTGAGGTGCATTATCACTATATCAGGGAGAGGTTCTCTGCTGGGGAGATCAGCTTGGCATATGTGCCCACGCAGGAGAACATTGCAGACCTTTTCACGAAGGCTCTGCCTAGGGAGAAGTTTGAAGCTTTCCGCAAAGCTTTGGGCTTACTTCCTTTTGTGGAGTGATTTCCACATAGCTCGGCACTTCCTTATACATGAGTGCCAGCTCCTTGTTCACCGCATCACTCCCAGGGGGGATTTGTTGATATATTTAGGTAGTGATGTGTGTGAACACTCTAGGACCGCCGGGGCACTATTTTCCCTCTTTAGGAGGTTTTTTTCCCCCGGCTTGTATATACGCCTATTGCCCTAATGGGCTACTTATCTTTGTACATTCTCTAGTAATACATTTCAGTCTTGTGTGTTGTGCTCCAAGCTTCTTCTTCTTCCTTGTGCTGTTCGCGTGCTTCCGCAGACGTCTAACTCCAACACATCCTTCCTGATACTGCTGCAGTTATTCATGAGGAACCTTCTACTGCCATTCGCGAGGCATCAACTCATCTGTTATCACTACAACATATGAGGGGCATACCGACGCTCCATATACCGACGGTCACACTTGGCGTCGGTATAGGCGTTGGAAAATGTCACTTAGAGATACCGACCGTCAAGTGACCGTCGGTATGACCATTTCAAACAGATCGTCGATGTGGCCTGCAGCCGTCGGTATATGTGTCGGTATATGCGTCAGTATATGCATCGGTATTTGCATCGGTATGACCGTCGGTATAAGCGTCGTTAATTTACTGGAAGTTACCAACGCCCATACCAACGGTCATACCAACGCATATACCGAGGTCGAGTTTTAAAATATACCGCGAACCCGAGAGCAAAACTTCACATTTTTATGCATATTTGAGTAATGTTGGTCTTCTATCGATCTTGCACGCGTGAACTGAATTGCGACCTGCATTATCTTGTGCACAAACACACAAATCTTTCTCTCTACACACACACACACTCTCTCTCGGCTTAGATCTCACATCTTGGTAAGTGTTGCACGTACTGTTAGCATTTGTGTTTCTCTATGCTTTAGGTTTTATAATTTCTCTTTTCTTTGATTTTGTAGAAGTTCTTTGGCGTCGATTGTTTGGAATTGGATGATAGGCGACATACATTACGCTTTGATGACAACGATCCAAAAGAGGGACATACTTGTAAGTGATTGTTTTATTCTCTATTGATAGAGAGAGAAGGAGAGAGAGAAAGATAGAGAGAGATGAGAGAGAGAGAGAAAGAGAGAGAGAGAGAGAGAAAGAGAGAGAGAGAGAGAGAGAGAGAGAGAGAGAGAGAGAAAGAGAGAGAGAGAGATAGAGAGAGTGAGAGATAAAGAATAATGAAAGAAAGGAAGATAGAGATAGGAAAATAGAGCATACACACACACATACACACACATTTACACATTTATACATGCATACATACACACATACATGCACACACATGCATGCTTACATACACACACCTATACACATATGCATGCTTACATACACACACATATACACACATGCATGCATACACACACATACAAATTTACACACATGCATACATACACACACATGCATACACACATACATACACACACATATATACACATATGCATACATACACATACGCACACACATATATACACACATGCATGCATACATACACACACATATACACACATGCATGCATACACACATATACACATATACACACATGCATACATACACACACACATGCATACACACATACATACACACACACACATGTACACATATGTATACACACATACATACACACATATACACACATGCATGCATACATACACACACATACACATACACACACATGAATGCATACATACACACAAATACACATACACACACACATGTACACATGCATACATACACACACATATATAGACACATGCATACATACACACATATACACACATGCATGTATACATACACACACATGTACACACATGCATACATACACACACATGTACATACATACTCATATACTCACACATGCATACATAGACACACATACACATATACACACATGCATACATTCACACACACATATACATACACACATGCACATATATACACACACATAAGCTAGTGTTTTAATTAAATATATATAATTAAATATATAAATTTTCTATTTAGAAGTTTTTTTTACATCAAATATATAGAAATAAGATTAGGGTTCTTAGGATATACACATACGTACACATACACATATAATATATCTATATATGTATATACCCATGTATACAGAAATATACATATTTTAGGTCTAGATATTTGAGATTAGGGTTTTAGGGTTTAGGCATACATATAACTCAATTATATTTATATTAAGAAAAAATATAGAGAAAAATAAGAAAAAAAAAATCTGAATATATAAATAAAAATATATATACAATATGATTAGGGTTTTAGGATTAGGGGTTTAGATTTTTATAGGTGTTTAAGTATTTAGGTTTTAGTATTTCAGATTTAAGTCTAAGTCTTTATGATTAGGGTTTTAGGGTTTTAATACCTACATAACATATATACACAAACACATATATACATATAATACATACATACATGTGGATACACATGCATACAAAAATATACAAATTTTAGGTTTAAATCTTTAAGATTAGGGTTTTAGGGATTTAACACCTACATAACATATATACACACATACACATACACATATACTACATATATACATGTAGATACACATGCATACAAAAATATACATATTTTAGGTCTAGATCTTTAAGATTAGGGTTTTAGGATTTAGGCATACATATAACTCAATTATATTTATATTAAGAAAAAATATTTAGAAAAATAAGAAAAAAAATCTTAATATATACATAAATATATATATAAAATATGATTAGGGTTTTAGGATTAGGGGTTTAGATTTTTATAGGTGTTTAAGTATTTAAGTTTTAGTATTTCAGATTTAAGTCTAAGTCTTTCTGATTAGGGTTTTAGGGTTTTAATACCTACATAACATATATACACAAACACACATATACATATAATACATACATACATGTAGATACACATGCATACAGAAATATACATATTTCAGGTCTAAATCTTTAAGATTAGGGTTTTAGAGTTTTAACACCTACATAACATATATACACACATACATATATAATACATATATACATGTAGAGACACATGCATACAAAAATATACATATTTTAGGTCTAGATTTTTAAGATTAGGGTTTTAATTAAATATATATAATTTAATATATAAAAATAGGATTACGTAAGGAAAAAATCTGAATATATAAATAAATAAATATATAAAGTAAGATAATTATATGCATAAATAAATATAAAAAGAACTAGTGTTTTAAATTATTTAATTAAATATATATAATTAAATATATAAAAATAAGATTAAGTAAGGAAAAAATTTGAATATATAAATAAATATATACATAAAGTAGGATAATTAAATAGATAAATAAACATAAAAAGAACTAGTCTTTTAAATATTTAATTAAATATATATAATTAAATATATAAAAATAGGATTAAGTAAGAAAAAAATCTGAATATATATATATATATATATATATATATATATATATATATATATATACATATATATATATATATATATATATATATATATATATAATAAGATAATTATATACATAAATAAATATAAAAAGAACTAGTGTTTTAAATAATTTAATTAAATATATAAAAATAGGATTAATTTTAATCATTTTAAATAGAGTGAATATATATACACACATACACACATACACACATACTTATACACCTATATATATTCACATATATATACATATACACATATATATACACATGCATACATATATATACATGTTTTAGGTCTAGGTCATTTTGATTAGGGTTTTAGAGTTTTAACACCTACATAACATATATACACACATACACATACACATATAATACATATATACATATATATACACATGTGTATAGAAATATACATAATTTAGGTCTAGATCTTTAAAATTAGGGTTTTAGGGTTTAGGCATACATATAACTCAATTAAGAGGAAAAAAATCTGAATAAATAAATAAATATATATATAAAATAGGATCAATTAAGAAAAAATCCGAATATATAGATAAAATAGGATAGTTATGTAGATTAGGGTTTTAAAATTAGGGTTTTAAGCTTTTTTAGGTATTTAAGTATTTAGGTTTAGTATTTCAGGTTTAATAAAAAAACAAATGTTCTAAAATGTCCATATTGTAGCAGATGGCTTCTTTGGATCCTGAAGAGAGAATGGCATGTCCTTGCACACAGTGCAAGTATCAAATTTATCAAAAACGACGGATTTGTACTGCACATGTTAGAGAGTATGGATCCTTTGATAGGAGTCGACTAGAAAACCTACGCTATCATTCGCATGGTCCTCCAAGTGAGTAGATGGACCCAAACGACATTGCACCGGTAACTCTTGTGGACAAAAGAGAGCAAAAAAGGACACAGACGTACAAGCAAGTACTAATAATATTACACAGAATGAACATATGGTAGAGATGCTTGAAGCATTTTATGAGATGGACGAAGATGATGATGGTGGAGAAGGTGTCGAGAGTTTCATGGACACAACAGAAATTCCACGATCAGAAGTCAATGAAGAATATGAAAACATGCAAAGACTAGCTCGTTTACCACTTTACAATGGAGCAAAGATATCTGTACTACGTGCGTCACTCGTGATGCTCAATCTGCAATCCATTTATGGATGGTCAGATAGTAGTGTCACTGAATTGTTCAGGTAAGTGGAGAACAAATTGGCTTTCATTGTTGTATCACAATAACTTTATTTACTAATATCGTTTGAATTGCTTATTGCAGGCTTCTTAAAGATCAATTTTTGCTAGAGGGCAATGACATGCCTCCAACACGTGGAGATGCGAAAAAACTTTTACAGTCCATTGGAATGGATTGTAGTTAAATTCATGCTTGTCCGAATGATTGCATTCTCTTTCGGAATGAGTATGAGCATCTCCACGTATGTCCAAAGTGTAGAGCAAATAAATTTAGAGAAGACATTGTAGGCGAAGCAATCCCCGCAAAGGTTCTTCGCCACTTTCCTATCATTCCACGAATTAAGAACATGTTTAGATGCAAATCTATAGCTGAGTTAATGTCATGGCATACAAAGAGCAGGTCTACAGATAATGTAATGCGAGTGCCTGCTGACTCTGATGCTTGGAAGCACATAGATAGTAAGTGGCCAGAGTTTGCTTGTGAGCCTCGGTCCATACGTCTACGCCTAGCTATGGATGGAGTGAATCCATTTGGATTACGTAGTTCTTCATGGAGCACATGGCCTGTATGTTTGGTCAATAATAATACCCCACCATGGTTGGCCACAAAGAAAGGTCATTTATTATTAGCTCTTATTGTACCAGGTAAGTATAAGGTAAAAAACATGGATGTATATCTTGCACCACTTGTGGAAGAACTGTGCATTTTATGGGATGGGATTACTGTGTGTGACATGTCTCAACCTATAAGAAGACGAGACGTTCGAGTGCAAGGCATACTTATGTGGACAATGCATGATTGGCGTGGTTATGGTGAATGTTCAGGTTTATCGATTTCGGTTTACCATGCTTGTCCTTTATGCGGACCAGGACTCAAAGCACGCTATTCCAAAGCACTGCATAAAACTGTCTATGAAGGACATCATATATATTTGCCTAATGGACATGTTTTACGTGAAGGACAAATTGGTCGACAAGTGCAACACCAAATGAAAGCTAGCGATTGGAAACAATTGTGTTTTTCAAAAAATCCAGTTGCTGGCATGAAATGGTTGTCCATTTTTCATGAACTCCCTTATTGGAGTGAATTGTTGATCAATCATCTGGTGGACCTGATGCATATTTTTAAGAATGTGGGAGAGATTCTTTGGAAAACTTTGATCGGAAAGAAAGAAAGCAAAGCACAAAGGAAGGACTTAGAAGAGCGAGGTCGTATGCGAGAGTTGTAGGCAATTACTAAGCCCAACGGAACAGTATCGTTACCAAGAGATCCTCGTTGCTCTTCGTAGGATCAAGAGCAACAAGTGAAGAAAACAATTTTAGGGTTTCTTCACTTGTTGCTCTTCGCAGGATCGAAGAGCAACAAGTGAAGAAAACAATTTTAGAGTTTCGAACACCTACTAGATGCATGAGGTGTCTAAAGACTGCTTTGACATGAAACGACGATCTTGTAGGACTCAAGTCTCATGATTGGCACAAGTTTTTACAATTTGTGCTCCCTGTAGCCTTAAAAGATTGTCTTTCAGAGGATGTATGAGGAACCATTTATAAAATTAGTTCTTTAGTACGGTGGATATCTTCTAAAGAGATAAATAGAGATAGCATAGAGAGTGTGAAACTCAATGCTATCGAGGCTGTTTGTATAGTAGAGAAATACTTTCCCACAAGTATTCTCACTATTCAACTTTATTTACTAGTTCATGTGGTAGATGAAGTTGCAATAGCAGGAATTGTCCATAGTCGATGGATGTTCTTCTTAGAACGCTTTATGAAGACATTAAAAGGCTTTGTTCGATAGAGAGCAAGTCTAGAGGGTAGCATGGCAGAGGGATGGCTTGTACAAGAATCTCTTGTATTCATAACTGAGGTTCTACGTATGTCGGATCCCAAAATGCCTCGCTTATGGAGCGATGATGAAGATGTTCGTCTCATAGGCTAAGAACCACAAGGTAAAGAATTGCAAAGAAAAATGGACGCAGCTTTCAGAGAGAAGGCAATGAAGTTTTGCATAGTGAACTCTGAGCATATGCAGAAGTGGTTAGAAGGGTATGAGCTTGCCAAGGAAACTAACGCAAAGGAAAGAGCTCAGTTTCAAAGAAATCGTTCCACTTGATTTTTGCCTCTTCTAAAAAGTCTTAAACCTCTTCCACCTTTTCCAACGAGCAGATGGCTAGATACAGCGGTTTCACAAGCAAAGGCAGCGGATGAAGATATCTCTGAAGAAGAAGAAGAACTCGCAAAAGGATGTGATTGGGAGTATATTAAATACGGTGCACTACGGTCTCATGGACGGCACTTTCGAGTCGCACGAATCGATCAAAATAGGTCTACTTTTGATAGTGGAGTGATGGTGATTTTCTTGCAAAAAAGTAGAGCGAGTGCAAGAGATGATAATGCTCTAGAAGGCGAGCTAGATTATTGTGGTGTGATTCAAGACATCTTGAAACTATCTTTCAGAAAGTTTGATTACTTTGTTTTTGATGTGAAATGGTTCAAATTAGTCACCTTTGGAAGAAACACAATAGTGAGACAGGATAAAAGCAGTTTGCTTCAAGTCGACTCCACAAGATTATGGACAGATGAAAGGGATACATTTGTACTTCCCGAACATTGTGAGGAAGTTGTTTTTATACCAGATTCAAAAGAACCAGAGTGGCTATTTTTTTTACAAGTCGCTCCACATAGTAGACAAAGTTTTGAGAACATAGATGTAGAAGAAAGTCCATCTCTAGTGGACTCAAAGATTCGTTCGATAGTCGAGGAGGAAGAGATCATTGTTCAAGAAGAAGAGGTCATTGTTCGAGAAGACGAAGCGGTAGACGATGATGAGGAAGAAACCAGCATAGAAAGTGATTTAGAAGCCATCAATATAGAGATAGATATTCTCGATGCATCGCATCTTCAAGAGGATGCTAGACTAGAGGACTTTTGAATAAAACACTTGTACGTACTAATTTTTGTTTTTTTTTTGTTTATTCTCTATATTACTTTTATTATCGCATTCTAATTATTTGAGTTCTTTTATTACAGAGCACGATGGGAGAAAGTCCTCCAGTCACTCCACATTCCATGACAGAGGAGTAGTTTTTGGAGTTCATCTCTCAGGTTCCTCCCGCGTATATGGCCGCTGCATCAGAATATTGGATCGCTCGTGGTAGCACTCCTCCCAGCTTCACTCCTGGTGGCCTCACTCCTGCCGGCCTCACTCCTGCTGGCCTCACTCCCGTCGGTGTCACTCCTACTGGTGTCACTCCTACGGGTGGTGCTACTCCCGTAGGAGGTATGTCTCCTAGCTTTGTGACTCCACCACGACCATCTTTTCAGCCATCTCCTATTGGGTCTACTAGTAGACATGTGCGTTCGACACCTCAGCGCAATACAAGTTCTGGCTCGTCTCGTAGATCGAGGTCACGCTCTGGAGCAGGAGGTTCTAGGAGTGGATCTATAGGTAGGTCTAGAGGCGGAGGAGGTGGCTGTTTTGGAGGCAGTGCGATAGATGTTGTTTCATGCGCTTCTACTCCTAGGACAAGTACCTCAGACGTAGGTACGCCACGCAGTACACCACGTGGAACACCATGTACACCTTGGGGTGCTCATGACCATGATGACTCCAAGGTGTATAGTATTCAAGATGGAGCTCCGGTGATGGACGCGGTTGGCAAAGCAATGCGTGCACACATACGATAGCTTTGCTCCATCCAGTTTGGACACTCTATCATGCTAAAATGGAGTGAATAGGATAAAGATCAAAAGAATTATATCACACATATAATTTATCTTGAGTTTCGACCAGCCGATGGACAGTCTCTTATCAGTTCAGAGTGGATTCTGCACACCGCACGTGAGGTTATGTCCCATCGACGATCCGAGGCTCGTGATGCTTTCAGAGCAGGCTTACCAAAGCCTATATGGTTAGATGCTGAGGAGTGGGACGTGATTCGTGACGAACAACAGCAGACTCCTGATCGATATCGCCAACAGCGAGATGCCGTAGCCACACGTTTAGATGCGTTTGGACCGTCACATTTGGGCAGCGACAGATATGACACGATGCGTCATGATTTTGTAAGTACCATTTCATTTATTGAATTTATTTGTGTTAAATTTCTCATGTATGTTCCTCTAACCTTTTGTATATTTGTTTCAGGAGTTGGCAATGGGTCGTCCTCCATCACGAACGGAGGAGTCTTACGGATATCATCATGGGTTGATTGCACTATTGGAGGACTTGGAGGGACGCGGTGAGGTCGTTTCATGGGAGCATTTGCGATGAGGTAATTAATTTATAAACTTGGTTTTTACTTGTTGTTTGTAATTTTCATGTGAATTTATCTCATTCCATTAATGTTTTTTGTTGCAGGACTGTTGATATAGAACGTTCTTTGCATGTGTATGGTAGTGGAACACCAAAAATTTGTATTTGATTTTCATATGGCAATGCATTGCTTTGTCACATTTTGTAAAAGCATCATATATGACAGTAGTTTGCCACACTCTTGTACATGCTTCATTATTGAAATATATAACTTCTTTTGTACATGGTTCATGGTTCATTCTGATTATCTCTTTTGTGTCCAATAATACTATGTTTCATGAAATCATATTTTGGTTGACATTAGAGTACACATCACATGTACTCGGTTTTTTTTTGGGCAGAGTGTATTGTCTTTTGTTAAGCAACATCGTGGTAATGTTGCTATAGCAAAAGTCAACACACTCTGCCCAAAAACAATTTTGTAGGTATGGTCGTCGGTATATGCGACGGTACTCCTAGTAGTGTCATCGGAATACGTGTCGGTACACCGAGCAGGCGACGGTATTCGCGACGCTATGCCCAGCAGGGCCCTCAGTATAGGCACAGGTATGGGCACCGATATTACCGATGCTTATACCGATGCATATACCGACGCATATACCGATGCATATATCGACGCATATACCGACGCTTATACCGGCATTTTTGTACTGACGCGCATACCGACCTTTACACCGGTGTCGCGGCAAATAAAGCCGCGTTCATTTTCCTCGGTAAAGACCTCGGTATACCATCGATCTGTTGTAGTGTATCCTCTCCCGATTACTCTCCACCATCCTCCCCTCATCTGCTCTCTACTTCGTCGTCACACCCTCCATCTTCTCTTCCCCCTCCAGCAGTTATGTTCACAGAATTGGCATCCATGGGCCAACTTCTTATTAAATTTTCCAAGCAATTGCCTCTCCAGATGAAGATAGCAACTCAGAACATTCAGCAAGAGTTCTAGAGTAAGGTGGACTTGCTTGAAGCAGATATTGCTCCGCTCCAGGAAGAAGCTATTGCGGTCAAAGCCGAGAATCACGCATTGCAGATTCAGCTCCAGCAACTCCAAGAACAATTAGCCGAAAGGGACAATCTGATTGCTCAACGGGACAGCGCGCTTGCTGAATTAAAGGAAAAGAACGTTCTCCTTGCTGCTCATGAGGAATCAATCTCTCAATTGGAACAACTGGTACAAGATAAAGAAGATGCTCGAGTTGCTCTCGGAAATCTGCTAGAGGAAACACGCGCGGACCTTGCTCTAGTGGAACAGAAAGGACAAGAAATGGCAGACTTGGATCTGCAGAATAATGAAGATTTAAAGAAAGTGTCCGCGGACCCTTTTCAGAAAAGTCATGAATTAGAAACAGAAATTGGCAGGACTATTCAGTTACAGAAGGAGATGGAAGCTATTAGGAGAGAGCGCAATGCTTATTATAAAACTATCTAGTATCAAGCTCAGGAGTTACAAAGACGCGAAAAGCAGTTGGGATTTCAGGCATATAGATTATCTCGCATTGATGGAGAGATTGCTGAAATAAAGCTACGAAGAGATGCTGCCATTGCTAATGACTTCTATCTTCAGGAAGCTTTTTTGCAGACACTAACAGAATCATTAATGAGTCATCGCTACCAGTTCTATTCAAACTGATGCCCAAATTATCGAGCCTACCATTTTGAAAGATCTGTTAGATTCTCTAAAATAGAAAATTACCTGAACCTTTAAGTTAGCTCAAACTCTCTATATCCAAGGCATTATTGATGAGCCTTAAACTGTAATTTTCATTTTGGGTTTGAGTCCACCGTGCGTGCCAGTGTTAGCCGCCGGATTGGATCTCTATATAATTTTATTTTTCTATAGTCACCCGCACCAAAAAGGCGTGGCAAAAAGATGTAACCCTCTTTTGAATAATGAAAAGGCAAGCACGATGTTCTTCGGCAAGAGAGGAATCGCCAGACTATTCGTCTGGGCAATAGCACTAGAGATGCTCTGTTGCAAATTTCAAGAATTTTGAGTACTTTTTTTTATTATTAAGTTCACTAATTAATCGTTAATTATCATAACAATACGATTAATCATCACCATTCTGTGTGAATTCATAAATGTTTCATACGTTGTCGTAGAGATTTTAATCTCTACTCTCGCTTCTTCTTGCCTCAATTCAAAATATTTTTCGAAGCAAACACTCAGAGAATCCGAATATCATGATCCATAGTGCAGTTGTTAATGACTAGTAATATATGATCTCGGATACTATTAACCCCATTATATGTCCATAACTGAGGCTGCAGATTCTGATATAATGTTTTGCATTGATTCAAAAACTATTGTCCATGTTGAAAAACGTAAAGGGTGGCTTCTGAAGTTGAAGTGGAAGTCTAACTATGATTTATATTCTTGGTACTCGAAAAAGGAAGAATGAAAGAGATGCCACACCGCCATAGCTTTTTCCTTGAAAACAGGACGTTTAACTTCAGATAAAGCAATTAATTTTAGTTTTGCATAAGGAAAAAAAAAGTGGCGCATGATTTCTTCAGAGATCGTTTGGAGAAAGGATGTCCAACAGCAGATAAGGCGAGCATGTGCATGAAGAAACTGGAGTCGTCTGGCAGATTTGCATGGAAAGGTGCCAGAGGAGGTGGACGTACAATATATAAAAAGGATGTCGCTACTGAGAAAGGGGAGGCCAATTTATCGTCCTTATCTGGTAGAAATCAAGGCACGCTGATCGGAGGAGGAGAGCCAACGCTATGAAGCTGAATCAACTCAGAGATTAGAAGGCTGGAGCGGGGAGAAACATCGAAGAGGATTTGACAGAGGAAAAGAGGTGGAGGGGGCGTGAGGACGCGCATGCTGAGCAGAGGCTCGATAGGCGCATGTCTGAGTAGAAGACAAAGAGGTCTCATAGAGCAGAAAAAAAGGAGTTGGTGCATGTTTTGCTGGAAAGAACCAGAGAAGTAGGGGATGTGCATAATCAGACAATCAACGTCGACCTTGAGGCTCGGAGACATCTCTGATGACAGCGCATACAAATTAAGAGAACGTGATGATCCGACAATTTTCTGCTGTTATATTTTCAACTACTTCTTGAGTAAAACTTCTACTCTGAACTTGCGCTTCAATTCTGATGATCCTACTCTTCTGTTTTTATCAAATTGATCGAGAATGGTTAAATATGTGATTATTTTAAGATTTTAAATTTGATGACTCTATCAAGTAGGAATATTCAGTTATGTTTCTTTTTGTTTATGCACATCTTATGATTGTTTTCCTTGATTTGATTGGAAATCAAAGAAGCGAAATTGCTGACAATAGCGACGTTACCGTTAT